>NW_024121314.1:39034-173760 GCF_016745375.1 Pimephales promelas | reverse complement strand
GCCAAAGCCTTCGGACCGCCACCCGGGTGCCTTTAGGTAACTAAAGAACCGGGGTTGGCGGTCCTCCGGCTTGGGCCCGCCATCGCTGCTCGCAGCTATATTTAGGGCCCAAGCCCTGAAAGGGCGAAGGCCCTATGTTTCCTTGGGATTATTATTCTTCTTTAGTATTATTTTATTTTTTGCTACCTTTTGGGCACTTTTGGCCCTTAACATGCTCGAAAACTCTTGAAACTTTGCACACGGGTCAGAACCCGCGGCCATCAGAGCCGGGCTGAAGATGGTACCTGGGCGTGGCAGGGGGCTCGTCAGCGCCCCCTGGAACGGGGTCCGAACACTTGGTCCATAAATCAAACACGCTTGCATGTAATAATATGAAACTCGGTACACATGTTGATCTCATCGTTTCATCTATACCTCGCGCTCTTACTTTTTACCCCAGCCCAACAGGAAGTCGGCTATTGAGGTTGTTTGTAAAACGCTCGCAATGGAATTTGAAATACTCCTCCTAGAGCTTTGATCCAAATTCGACGAAACTCGGTCAGCGTGAAGTCAAGACATTGAGGATGAAAGTTTGCGAGGGGATTTTTGATATCTCGAACGGTTTGTCCGTGGCGAGGAAACGAAATCATGGCGAGAAACGTGAAACAGGAAGTGTGTTATAACTTCAGCATACATTAACTGATCTTGATGAAACTTCAGCAGTGTGTTCGCTGTAAGAGGACGATCACATGGATGTGACTATTGTGAGTCAAAGTTATAGCGCCACCAACTGGCAGCAGGAAGTGTGTCACTTTCAAAATGCTTTGAAATCACCCTTTTATTTTTACCCGATTTGCTTCAAACTTCATCTGTATAATGTAAATATACGGCAGATGTAGACCTGTGAATGGATTCTTGATATCTTTGAAACTGTTGCCGTGGCAACGCATCAAACTTACCATTCTTTTAGGATGCTTTTGAGACCCTTAGCATGCTTCAAATTGCATGAAACTCGACAGACACATCACATTTATTAGCCAGTAGACATGTGCAACGTTTCAGAAACGGGTGTGGTGAGGGCTCAGTAGCGCCACCTTTTGACAAAAGTGGGGTTGTTAGTTTTATCTACAGTTACAAAAATCGGTATGTATATTGTACTCCTCGAGCCGGACAACTTTCTAATTGACACTCATTAGCTAGGACCCACAGAAAGTCAGATATGTTTGTTTGAATGTAGAGAAAATCTCAGAATTTTGCCAGTCTCTCAGTGTCTCTCTGTGTGAGTGAGAGGAGGGGCGCCTGTCAGGTTAATTTTAACCCTTTATTTGCTGTGTGCGACTTCTCTGGCATTTTCGGGGGCCTTAACATCCTCTAAAACTCTTGAAACTTTGCACACGGGTCAGAACCCATGGCCATCAGGGCCGGGCTGAAGCTGGTCATCGGGCGTGGCAGGGCGGCTCGACAGCGCCCCCTGGACTGGGATTCGAACATTTGTCCATAAATCAAACACACTTGCGTGAATTAATATGAAACTCGGTACAATTATAGATCACATCAGGCAAACAACTTTCGTGCTCTAAGTTTTACGACAATTAAAATGGAAGTTGAGAATTATGGGTTGTTTGAATAGTTGTCCTAGGAGAAATACATCAAATTACAACGCATGTGTTTACCAATCACAACCAAACTCGGTGTGCAAGAAGTCAAGACATTGAGGATGAAAGTTTGCGAGGGGATTTTTGATATCTCGAACGGTTTGGCCGTGGCGAGGAAACGAATTATTGCGAGAAACGTGAAACAGGAAGTGTGTTATAACTTCAGCATACATTAACATATCTTGATGAAACTTCATCAGTGTGTTTCGCTGTAAGAGGACGATCACATGGATGTGACTATTTCGAGTCAAAGTTATAGCGCCACCAACTGGCAGCAGGAAGTGTGTCACTTAAAATGCTTTGAAATCAACCTCTTATTTTTTCCCGATTTGCTTCAAACTCATCTGTATTGTAAATACATGGCAGATGAAAGACCTGTGAATGGATTCTTGATATCTTTGATACTGTTGCCGTGGCAACGCATCAAACTTTAAAATTCTTTTTTTTTTGATGATTTTTGAGACTCTTAATGGCTTTTGAGGCCCTTAACGGGTTTGAAAACTCTTGAAACTTTGCACACATCATATCCCACAGCCATCAGGCCCGGGCTGAAGATGGTACCTAGGCGTGGCAGGGGGGCTAGACAGCGCCCCTGGAACGGGGTCCGAAAACTTGGGTCCATAAATCAAACACGCTTGCATGTAATAATATGAATGAAAAACTTCATCTGTATAATGTAAACAGATGAAAACTTCATCTGTATAAATGATGAAAAACAGATGAAAACTTCATCTGTATAATGTAAACATACGGTAGATGTAGACCTGTGAATGGATTCTTGATATCTTTTAAACTGTTGCCGTGGCAAAGCTTCAAACTTTGAAATTATTTTAGGATGCTTTTGAGACTCTTAGCATGCTTGAAATTGCATGAAACTCAACAGACACATCACATTTATTAGCCAGTAGACATGTGCAAAGTTTCAGAAACGGGCATGGTGCAGGGACTAAATAGCGCCACCTTTGACAAAAGTGGGGTTGTTATTTTTATCTACAGTTACAAAAATCGTTATATACATTGTACTCCTCAAGCCAGACAACTTTCTAATTCATAGTCATTAGCTCAGACCAAGAGGAAGTCAGATATTTTGGTTTGAATATGGTGAGACTCTCTCTGAGCCTACGTCCGTGTATGGCAAGCCCTTTAACATTTAAAAGCTAAGTTTGCCTATCCGGAAATTAACATTGTAGATATCAACAATGTCTTTCTGTCTAGTCGTAATTACATTTTGGATAGTTTGTATTATCATTTAAGATATCTGTAACATAATTGTGACTAGTCAAAATGACAGACTATGGCAAGCCGTTTTAACATTTAATCATAAAAGGGCCAAAGCCTTCGGCACCGCCACCCGGGTGCCTTTAGGTAACTAAAGGAACCGGGGTTGCGGTGCCACCGGCTTGGGCCCGCCATCGCTGCTCGCAGCTATATTTATTCTTTAGTATTATTATTATTTTGCTACCTTTTGGGCACTTTTGGGGCCCTTAACGTGCTCGAAAACTCTTGAAACTTTGCACACGGGTCAGAACCCGCGGCCATCAGAGCCGGGCTGAAGATGGTACCCGGGCGTGGCAGGGCAGCTCGTCAGCGCCCCCTGGAACGGGGTCCGAACACTTGGTCCATAACTCAAACACGCTTGTATGTAATAATATGAAACTCGGTACACATGTTGATCTCATCGTTTCATCTATACCTCGCGCTCTTACTTTTTACCCCAGCCCAACAGGAAGTCGGCTATTGAGGTTTGTTTGTAAAACGCTCGCAATGGAATGTCAAATACTCCTCCTAGAGCTTTGATCCACATTCGACGAAACTCGGTCAGCGTGAAGTCAAGACATTGAGGATGAAAGTTTGCGAGGGGATTTTTTTATATCTCGAACGGTTTGTCCGTGGCGAGGAAACGAAATCATGGCGAGAAACGTGAAACAGGAAGTGTGTTATAACTTCAGCATACATTAACTGATCTTGATGAAACTTCAGCAGTGTGTTCGCTGTAAGAGGACGATCACATGGATGTGACTATTGTGAGTCAAAGTTATAGCGCCACCAACTGGCAGCAGGAAGTGTGTCACTTTCAAAATGCTTAGATATCACCCTTTTATTTTTACCCGATTTGCTTCAAACTTCATATGTATAATGTAAACATACGGCAGATGTAGACCTGTGAATGGATTCTTGATATCTTTGAAACTGTTGCCGTGGCGACGCATCAAACTTTACCCTTCTTTTAGGATGCTTTTAGGATGCTTTTGAGACCCTTAGCATGCTTCAAATTGCATGAAACTCGACAGACACATCACATTTATTAGCCAGTAGACATGTGCAAAGTTGCAGAAACGGGCGTGGTGAGGGCTCAGTAGCGCCACCTTTTGACAAAAGTGGGGTGGTTAGTTTTAACTAGAGTTACAAAAATTGGTATGTATATTGTACTCCTCGAGCCGGACAACTTTCTAATTGACACTTATTAGCTAGGACCCACAGAAACTCAGATATTTTTGTTTGAATATGGCCACTCTGAGCCTTGGCTGGCTGGCTGGCTGGCTGTCTGTGTGTGTGTGTGTGTGTGTGTGTGTGTGCAGGGGAGGGGGGCTTAACCATTTCACTGCTGTGTGTATGACCTGCATAAAGAAAATACATTTCTCAAGCCTGGTATTTTTTAAATAAGTTTTTATTTTTATTTTTTATAAGTAAAGGCATATAACTAGTTTAATTGTAGTGAATTGACAATAGTTTTATATAATTAGTTTATTAATCAGATTAACTTGGTCAATAAACTTGGTCTGAAAATTTGGTCCATAAATCAAACACACTTGCATGTAATAATATGAAACTTGGTACACATATAGATCTCATCGTTTCATATATACTTCACACTCTTACTTTTTACCCCAGCCCAACAGGAAGTTGGCTATTTAGGGTTGTGTTTAAAACACATGCAATGGAATTTAAATTATTGCTCCTAGAGCACTGAACCAAATTCGACGAAAACTCGATCAGCGTGAAGTCAAGACATTAAGGATGAAAAAGTGCCACGGGATTTTTGATATCTCGAACGGTTTGGCCGTGGCGAGGAAACGAAATTATGGCGAGAAACATGGAACAGGATGTGTGTTATAACTTCAGCATACATTAACTGATCTTGATGAAACTTCAGCAGTGTTTTCGCTGTAAGAGACCGATCACATGGATGTGACTATTGTGAGTCAAAGTTATAGCGCCACCAACTGGCAGCAGGAAGTGTGTCACTTTCAAAATGCTTTGAAACCACTCTCTTATTTTTAACCGATTTGCTTCAAACTTCATCTGTATAATGTAAATACACGGCAGATGTAGACCTGTGAATGAATTTTTGATATCTTTGATACTGTTGCCGTGGCAACGAATCAAACTTTAACATTCTTTTTTGATGCTTTTGGGACTCTTAGCATGCTTGAAATTGCTTGAAACTCAACAGATACATCACATTTATTAGCCATAGACATGTGCAACTATGGCAAAAGATTAAAGTAATGTCAAAAAAGTAAACACTAAAAGCCTCATATCTTCTAAAAATGTAATTATACATCATTTGTTTCTAAATTAAATTATACAAATATTATAACTTCCCCAATTTTTCCTTTTTTTTCATTTAAGAATTGTGTTTACGTTCAAAAACAGCCAGAATTGTTGTAAAATTCATAAAAAAATAATAATCTGAGTCATACGTAGTGCTATACTGCCCTCTTGTGTTCAATATCAGGTAGGCCTATTGTGTATATTCCCACCGGTTAATCAACGTGTGACTCCGCTGGGACTTGGGAGCTTTTAAATCGCTTACTTAAAACCGAAAGTCAAAATACGGATGTCCGCACAAGACATTAATGGTGTGGAGTAGAGCGAGCATTTTAAATAAATTCCTATTAAGTAGGATTGAACTAAACAGAAAGAATGTTCACTCTGTTCTGCTGGTTCCTCGCTGGTGGATCATATGATTACTTTGTCATAATCTATGACAAAAATGCTATTATAAACCATATTAATAATAGATAATACACATTGCTCTTATTTTTGAAAAATACATTCATGAAAAACAAGATAACAAAAATCATAAAAAAAATATAGCCATGGCTGCTATAAAGCAACATATAATTGAAAGGCAATTAATAATCTGTCATTACGTCACTGCATTATGATATTACGGCTCCAATACGGTGCAGCACAAAGCACTTATGTGCATCCCGAGCGGAGAATGATGTGCTTGAAGCCACATGAAGTTACAGCGCATTGAGTCCGTATTGAAAAGTTCAAAGCACAAAGGAAATACATATTTATGAACAGTGTATTATACATTATCTATCTATGCAATAGTTTATTGAGCCTTTTCTTTTAAAGGTTTTAAATTTCAGTTACTGTGTGCGTGAAGAACAATTATAGTGCTCTGACTCTAGTGTTGTGATCTAACCGACAGCGTCCGACACCCGGTAGAAAGTAACACGATTAAGTTACAGCAATAAAGTCCAGCAAGAAAAAGTTTCTTCATTCGAAAATATAGACCTTTAGACCTTTATCTTAAAGATCCAGTATAATAGGATTAACATTGAATCATTGAAGATCGTTTCATCATTGACTGTAACCGAATGTGACGTGCTGTTTGAATGCTGAATGGAGAATGACTGACAGGCGCAGAGAGGGAAAAGTTTGTGTTCTTGAATTTAATGACTTAAATATTAATTTCTATATCACATAATAGCTTCAGAACACTAATAATACAGTACACAAAAACTTTATGGTACTTTAGAAAGTTTTTGTGCCTTTGTGCCTAACATAGAATAGTATATATGCACAATATAGAATTTGAATCAGCCTCGTCAAAGATGGCAGTGTCAGAGCCGATACCGATCCTGAGTATCTAATCGGCGCACTTCTTTTCAACAGTCAAATTGAAATTGAAATTGCTTGAAACTCAACAGATACATCACATTTATTAGCCAGTAGACATGTGCAAAGTTTCAGAAACGGGCATAGTGCAAGGACTAAATAGCGCCACCTTTTGACAAAAGTGGGGTTGTTAGTTTTATCTACAGTTACAAAAATCGGTATATACATTGTACTCCTCAAGCCGGACAACTTTCTAATACATAGTCATTAGCTCGGACCAAGAGGAAGTCAGATATTTTGGTTTGAATATGGTGAGCCTCTCTCTGAGCCTACGTCCCTGTATGGCAAGCCCTTTTAACATTTAAAAGCTAAGTTTGCCTGTCCGGAATTAACATTGTAGATATCAACAACGTCTTTCTGTCTATTCGTAATTACATTTTGGATAGTTTGTATTATCATTTAAGATATCTGTAACATAATTGTGACTAGTCGAAATGACAGAGTATGGCAAGCCGTTTTAACATTTAATCATAAAAGGGCCAAAGCCTTCGGCACCGCCACCCGGGTGCCTTTAGGTAACTAAAGGAACCGGGGTTGCGGTGCCACCGGCTTGGGCCCGCCATCGCTGCTCGCAGCTATATTTATTATTATTATATTATTTATACGACTATTCGGGCACTTTTGGGGCCCTTAACATGCTCAAAAACTCTTGAAACTTTGCACACGGGTCAGAACCCGCGGCCATCAGGGCCGGGCTGAAGATGGTACCCGGGCGTGGCAGGGGGGCTCGACAGCGCCCCCTGGAACGGGGTCCGAACACTTGGTCCATAACTCAAACACGCTTGCATGTAATAATATGAAACTCGGTACACATGTTGATCTCATCGTTTCATCTATACCTCGCGCTTTTACTTTTTACCCCAGCCCAACAGGAAGTCGGCTATTTAGGGTTGTTCGTAAAACACTCGCAATGGAATTTTTAATACTCCTCCTAGAGCTTTGATCCAAATTCGACGAAACTCGGTCAGCGTGAAGTCAAGACATTGAGGATGAAAGTTTGCGAGGGGATTTTTGATATCTCGAACGGTTTGGCCGTGGCGAGGAAACAAAATTATGGCGAGAAACGTGAAACAGGAAGTGTATCATAACTTCAGCACACATCAACCGATCTTGATGAAACTTCAGCAGTGTGTTCGCTGTAAGAGGACGATCACATGGATGTGACTATTGTGAGTCAAAGTTATAGCGCCACCAACTGGCAGCAGGAAGTGTGTCACTTTCAAAATGCTTTGAAATCACCCTCTAATTTTAACTCGATTTGCTTCAAACTTCATCTGTATAATGCAAATACATGGCAGATGAAGACCTGTAAATGGATTCTTGATATCTTTGAAACTGTTGCCGTGGCAACGCATCAAACTTTACCATTCTTTTAGGATGCTTTTGAGACTCTTAGCATGCTTCAAATTGCATGAAACTCGACAGACACATCACATTTATTAGCCAGTAGACATGTGCAACGTTTCAGAAACGGGTGTGGTGAGGGCTCAGTAGCGCCACCTTTTGACAAAAGTGGGGTTGTTAGTTTTATCTACAGTTACAAAAATCAGTATGTATATTGTACTCCTCGAGCCGGACAACTTTCTAATTGACACTCATTAGCTAGGACCCACAGAAAGTCAGATATGTTTGTTTGAATGTAGAGAAAATCTCAGAATTTTGCCAGTCTCTCAGTGTCTCTCTGTGTGAGTGAGAGGAGGGGCGCCTGTCAGGTTAATTTTAACCCTTTATTTGCTGTGTGCGACTTCTCTGGCATTTTCGGGGGCCTTAACATCCTCTAAAACTCTTGAAACTTTGCACACGGGTCAGAACCCATGGCCATCAGGGCCGGGCTGAAGCTGGTAACCGGGCGTGGCAGGGCGGCTCGACAGCGCCCCCTGGACTGGGATTCAAAAATTTGTCCATAAATCAAACACACTTGCATGAATTAATATGAAACTCGGTACAATTATAGATCACATCAGGCCAAACAACTTTCGTGCTCTAAGTTTTATGACAGTTCAAATGGAAGTTATTTATGAATTATGAATTATGGGTTGTTTGAATAATTGTCCTAGGAGAAATACATCAAATCACAATGCATGTGTTTACCAATCACAACCAAACTCGGTGTGCATGAAGTCAAGACATTGAGGATGCTCAATTCCGGACGGATTTTTGATATCTCGAACGGTCTGGCCGTGGCGAGGAAATGAATTTTATGACTAAAAAAGGACACATAAAGTGTGTTATAACTTTGCTCAATTTACCTACAGTTACAAAACTTACCACGTATATTGTTCTCGTCAAGCCGATCAACTTTCCAATTTAAAGTCATTCGCTCTGAGCAACAGAAAGTCAGATATTGTAGTTTGAATGGATTTATTTCCCCTGCGATTCTCTCTCTCTCTCTCTCTCTCTCTCTCTCTCTCTCTCTCTCTCTCTCTCTCTGTGTGTGTGTGTGTGTGTGGGTGTGTGTGTCTGTGTGGGGAGGGGAGGGCTGTTGTCTGTGTTTATGTGTGTGTGTGTGTGTGTGTGGCTGGCTGCGATTTTTCCTACAAGTCCTTGTCTCTAAGTCCTTGTCTTTTTGCATAACAATTTTGCATAACAATATTTTTAAATGACAAAATAGGCATATAACCCCCATCTTTTAAATGTATAGTTTGCTTTAAATAAAAGTAAGATTGTATTTGTAATTGAAGTTGAATGAATTTAAAATTCATGTGCTATATTTCAATATATTTGTTTTCCTTAAGATTTTAAAACACTAACTTCATTCTTATCTGAATTACAAATATTTGTTTCTGTATAAAATAATACTCTGACTAAAAACACATTTGATGTTTTTTTTTTTTTGGATTTTTATTTACATGTATTTATGTGTGTGTGTGTGTGTGTGTGTGTGTGGTGTGTGTGTGTGTGTGTGTGTATATAAAGTGCAGGGTTTTTTTAGATAAAGTAGAATTTCTATAACTATGTGTTGAACTAATAAATCACTCTTGTGTGTGTTAAACACAATCTACTTAATACAGACAACTTCATTATAAAGATAAATAACAAATCCAAAAAATATATGATTATAATCTATGACAAAAAAAGCCATTACAAACTATATTAATGGAAAATACACATTGCTCTTTGTATTGTTGTAAAATATTCATGAAAAACAAGATAACAAAAATCAAAAAGATAAATTATTTTAGATATAGCCATGTTTTAAATGTATAGCAGAGATGTTAATTGAGGCAGCAACATACAAACTTTCTAGAACAACATGGACCTGAATAGCTGGTTTTTATGGAGGACAGTGAAGAGGAAGAGGGTGCAAATCAAACAGCTCATTCTCAGACTACACAGCAAACAGCTTAAGTTTTTAGTGCTTTGTTTGAGGTTTTTAGTGCTCTGTCCTATCTATTATCAACATATAATAGATAGAACAGAACAAGAAAGGCAATTAATAATCTGTCATTGCGTCACTGCATTATGATATGAAAGGCTCAGTACAGTGTGGCACAAAACGCTTATGCGCATCCCGAGTGGAGAATGATGCGCTTAAAGCCACATGGAGTTACAGCGCACAGCGCATCGAGTCCGCATTGATGCAAGCTCTACAATACACTTCTTTTTGATAGTCAAAGCGGGGGTTACGTTTTTACACGTCGTACAGAATAACCCTAAAGGCACCAAGGTGGCGGTGCCACCGGCTTTATATTAAATATAAATATAGATGTGAGCAGCGATAAAGCGCCAAAGCCGGCGGTACCACCATCCCGGTGCCTTTGGGTAACTAAAGGCATCGGGGTTGCGGTGCCACCGGCTTGGGCCCGCAATCGCTGCTCGCAGCTATATTTATTATTAGGGCCCAAGCCCTGAAAGGGCGAAGGCCCTATTGTTTTCCTTAGGATTATTATTATTATTATTATTATTAGGGCCCAAGCCCTGAAAGGGCGAAGGCCCTATTGTTTTCCTTGCGATTATTTTTCTTTAGTATTATTATTATTTTACTACCTTTTGGGCACTTTTGGGGCCCTTAACGTGCTCGAAAACTCTTGAAACTTTGCACACGGGTCAGAACCCGCGGCCATCAGAGCCGGGCTGAAGATGGTACCCGGGCGTGGCAGGGCGGCTCGTCAGCGCCCCCTGGAACGGGGTCCGAACACTTGGTCCATAACTCAAACACGCTTGTATGTAATAATATGAAACTCGGTACACATGTTGATCTCATCGTTTCATCTATACCTCACACTCTTACTTTTTACCCCAGCCCAACAGGAAGTCGGCTATTGAGGTTTGTTTGTAAAACGCTCGCAATGGAATGTCAAATACTCCTCCTAGAGCTTTGATCCAAATTCGACGAAACTCGGTCAGCGTGAAGTCAAGACATTGAGGATGAAAGTTTGCGAGGGGATTTTTGATATCTCGAACGTAGGGCTGTCGCGGTAACCGCAATATTGTAGTACCGCGCTTCTGACAAGTCAACCGCAGAGGATAGCACGTAACCGCAGCAACCGCGATATTCACGTTTTTTTTTTTTTTTTTTTTTTTTATAAAGCTATACCCTTCTTGTTTTGAACTTAATGCATGTGTATTGAATGTTAAACAAGTTCATAACGATAACAAGACTGTTTATCATGGTGATGTGTAGCCTACAGGCTTCACACAGACAGTGAATGAAAGAGATCGGCAGAGCGCGTCACGCGCTGCGCGTGCAATTACCTGCGCCTGTCTTTGAAGTCGTGAAAAGCTTGTCGTGTCAAAGGGAAGCGAAAAATTTGTCGCATCATCATTTTAACGTTCTCTTCACGGGTATTTTCCCATAAATCCGCGTCAGCAGCAGCTCTGGTCAGCATCCCACAACACAAGGAAGCCGAAATAAAATCAGTGAGTCACGCATTGAATCAATGGGTCTCTAATAAGTGAAGCATCAGCTTCAGCATTGCCTATGCGACGCATTGCTGCTCAGCTGAGCCTTGAAAAGTTGAATCTCAAAGTTAAAAATAAATAACATCTTGTTGAATCAGCTTTTTTAAACGTGTTCGTTGAATGAACGGTTCAATGACTCGCTCAAAGTCCGTTGTCATAACAATATGCGCGCTGAGTGAAAGTCTTTCAATGCGCATATACTGTAGACGCTGTTTAGTTTCGGTTACATTGGTTACTGAAAATGTCCTCGTTTTTTTTCACATCGTAAACATTATTTATATAGCAACAAAAACATATAATTATTTAAATAAATAAATAAATGGCGGTAATACCGCATATCGCGCTATTGAGCCACTCAACATTACCGCAAGGGAAATTCCATAACCGCGACAGCCCTACTCGAACGGTTTGTCCGTGGCGAGGAAACGAAATCATGGCGAGAAACGTGAAACAGGAAGTGTGTTATAACTTCAGCATACATTAACTGATCTTGATGAAACTTCAGCAGTGTGTTCGCTGTAAGAGGACGATCACATGGATGTGACTATTGTGAGTCAAAGTTATAGCGCCACCAACTGGCAGCAGGAAGTGTGTCACTTTCAAAATGCTTTGATATCACCCTTTTATTTTTACCCGATTTGCTTCAAACTTCATATGTATAATGTAAACATACGGCAGATGTAGACCTGTGAATGGATTCTTGATATCTGTGAAACTGTTGCCGTGGCGACGCATCAAACTTTACCCTTCTTTTAGGATGCTTTTAGGATGCTTTTGAGACCCTTAGCATGCTTCAAAATGCATGAAACTCGACAGACACATCACATTTATTAGCCAGTAGACATGTGCAAAGTTTCAGAAACGGGCGTGGTGAGGGCTCAGTAGCGCCACCTTTTGACAAAAGTGGGGTTTGTTAGTTTTAACTAGAGTTACAAAAATTGGTATGTATATTGTACTCCTCGAGCCGGACAACTTTCTAATTTACACTTATTAGCTAGGACCCACAGAAACTCAGATATTTTTGTTTGAATATGGTCACTCTGAGCCTACATGTCTCTGTGTCTCTGTGTCTTTGGCTGTCTGTGTGTGTGTGAGTGTGCAGGGGGAGGGGGCTTAACCATTTCACTGCTGTGTGTATGACCTGCATAAAGAAAATACATTTCTCAAGCCTGGTATTTTTTAAATAAGTTTTTATTTTTATTTTTTATAAGTAAAGACATATAACTAGTTCAATTGTAGTGCATTGACAATAGTTTTATATAATTAGTTTATTAATCAGATTAACTTGGTAAATAAACTTGGTCTGAAAATTTGGTCCATAAATCAAACACACTTGCATGTAATAATATGAAACTTGGTACACATATAGATCTCATCGTTTCATATATAGCCTACTTCACACTCTTACTTTTTACCCCAGCCCAACAGGAAGACGGCTATTTAGGGTTGTGTTTAAAACACATGCAATGGAATTTAAAGTATTGCTCCTAGAGCACTGAACCAAATTCGACAAAACTCGATCAGCGTGAAGTCAAGACATTAAGGATGAAAAGGTGCCAAGGGATTTTTTATATCTCGAACGGTTTGGCCGTGGCGAGGAAACGAAATTATGGCGAGAAACATGAAACAGGATGTGTGTTATAACTTCAGCATACATTAACTGATCTTGATGAAACTTCAGCAGTGTTTTCGCTGTAAGAGACCGATCACATGGATGTGACTATTGTGAGTCAAAATTATAGCGCCACCAACTGGCAGCAGGAAGTGTGTCACTTTCAAAATGCTTTGAAACCACTCTCTTATTTTTAACCAATTTGCTTCAAACTTCATCTGTATAATGTAAATACACGGCAGATGTAGACCTGTGAATGAATTTTTGATATCTTTGATACTGTTGCCGTGGCAACGAATCAAACTTTAACATTCTTTTTTGATGCTTTTGGGACTCTTAGCATGCTTGAAATTGCTTGAAACTCAACAGATACATCACATTTATTAGCCAGTAGACATGTGCAACTATGGCAAAAGATTAAAGTAATGTCAAAAAAGTAAACACTAAAAGCCTCATATCTTCTAAAAATGTAATTATACATCATTTGTTTCTAAATTAAATTATACAAATATTATAACTTCCCCAATTTTTCCTTTTTTTCATTTAAGAATTATGTTTACGTTCAAAACAGCCAGAATTGTTGTAAAATTCATAAAAAAATAATAATCTGAGTCATACGTAGTGCTATACTGCCCTCTTGTGTTCAATATCAGGTAGGCCTATTGTGTATATTCCCACCGGTTAATCAACGTGTGACTCCGCTGGGACTTGGGAGCTTTTAAATCGCTTACTTAAAACCGAAAGTCGAAATACGGATGTCCGCACAAGACATTAATGGTGTGGAGTAGAGCGAGCATTTTAAATAAATTCCTATTAAGTAGGATTTAACTAAACAGAAAGAATGTTCACTCTGTTCTGCTGGTTCCTCGCTGGTGGATCATATGATTACTTTGTCATAATCTATGACAAAAATGCTATTATAAACCATATTAATAATAGATAATACACATTGCTCTTATTTTTGAAAAATACATTCATGAAAAACAAGATAACAAAAATCATAAAAAATATAGCCATGGCTGCTATAAATGTTTGAAATGCATAGGACAGATGTTTAATGACGCAGCAACATATAATTGAAAGGCAATTAATAATCTGTCATTACGTCACTGCATTATGATATTACGCTCCAATACGGTGCAGCACAAAGCACTTATGTGCATCCCGAGCGGAGAATGATGTGCTTGAAGCCACATGAAGTTACAGCGCAGTGAGTCCGTATTGAAAAGTTCAAAGCACAAAGGAAATACATATTTATGAACAGTGTATTATACATTATCTATCTATGCAATAGTTTATTGAGCCTTTTCTTTTAAAGGTTTTAAATTTCAGTTACTGTGTGCGTGAAGAACAATTATAGTGCTCTGACTCTAGTGTTGTGATCTAACCGACAGCGTCCGACACCCGGTAGAAAGTAACACGGTTAAGTTACAGCAATAAAGTCCAGCAAGAAAAAGTTTCCTCATTCGAAAATATAGACCTTTAGACCTTTATCTTAAAGATCCAGTATAATAGGATTAACATTCAATCATCTTGAAGATCGTTTCATCATTGACTGCAACCGAATGTGACGTGCTGTTTGAATGCTGAATGGAGAATGACTGACAGGCGCAGAGAGGGAAAAGTTTGTGTTCTTGAATTTAATGACTTAAATATTAATTTCTATATCACATAACAGCTTCAGAACACTAATAATACAGTACACAAAAACTTTATGGTACTTTAGAAAGTTTTTGTGCCTTTGTGCCTAACATAGAATAGTATATATGCACAATATAGAATTTGAATCAGCCTCGTCAAAGATGGCAGTGTCAGAGCCGATACCGATCCTGAGTATCTAATCGGCCCACTTCTTTTCAACAGTCAAATTGAAATTGAAATTGAAATTGCTTGAAACTCAACAGATACATCACATTTATTAGCCAGTAGACATGTGCAAAGTTTCAGAAACGGGCATAGTGCAAGGACTAAATAGCGCCACCTTTTGACAAAAGTGGGGTTGTTAGTTTTATCTACAGTTACAAAAATCGCTATATACATTGTACTCCTCAAGCCGGACAACTTTCTAATACATAGTCATTAGCTCGGACCAAGAGGAAGTCAGATATTTTGGTTTGAATATGGTGAGCCTCTCTCTGAGCCTACGTCCCTGTATGGCAAGCCCTTTTAACATTTAAAAGCTAAGTTTGCCTGTCCGGAATTAACATTGTAGATATCAACAACGTCTTTCTGTCTATTCGTAATTACATTTTGGATAGTTTGTATTATCATTTAAGATATCTGTAACATAATTGTGACTAGTCGAAATGACAGAGTATGGCAAGCCGTTTTAACATTTAATCATAAAAGGGCCAAAGCCTTCGGCACCGCCACCCGGGTGCATTTAGGTAACTAAAGGAACCGGGGTGGCGGTGCCACCGGCTTGGGCCCGCCATCGCTGCTCGCAGCTATATTTATTATTATTATTATTATTTATACGACTATTCGGGCACTTTTGGGGCCCTTAACATGCTCAAAAACTCTTGACGTACTGATATAGCCGGAGGCGCAAAACGTTCTGTTTACAAGCAGTACGTCATCTTATACGGTAGGGGGCGGTAAAACTCCTAAGCGGTGAGCAGCCGGTAACAAAAAGTAGTCGAAGAAGAACGGTCTCGTCTCAGTTCTCGCGCATGCGCCCATAAGGAAGCAATGGAAAGTCGAATAAAGTCGTTATTTACGTTTTTTTTCGCACAAAAAGTAGTCTCGTCGCTTGATAAAGTTATAGTTGAGCCACTGTAGGCACATGGAATATTTAAACCTTTTCTTTTAATGACTTTCTGGGCCGTCAAGAGGCAGTCCCTCAGGCTGTCTATGGAAAAGTGATCCAGCCCTCAGATTCAATCAAAAATATCTTTATTTGTGTTCCGAAGATGAACGAAGGTCTTACGGGGTTGGTACAGCATGGGGGTGAGTAATTAATGACTTAAATTTCATTTTTGGGTGAACTAACCCTTTAAAGGCTCCAATACAGTGCAGCACAAAGCACTTATGTGCATCCCGAGCGGAGAATGATGTGCTTGAAGCCACATGAAGTTACAGCGTGTTGAGTCCGCATTGAAAAGTTCAAAGCACAAAGGAAATACATATTTATGAACAGTGTATTATACATTATCTATCTATGCAATAGTTTATTGAGCCTTTTCTTTTAACGGTTTTAAATTTCAGTTACTGTGTGCGTGAAGAACAATTATAGTGCTCTGACTCTAGTGTTGTGATCTAACCGACAGCGTCCGACACCCGGTAGAAAGTAACACGATTAAGTTACAGCAATAAAGTCCAACAAGAAAAAGTTTCTTCATTCGAAACCATAGACCTTTAGACCTTTATCTTAAAGATCGAGTATAATAGGATTAACATTGGATCATCTTGAAGATCGTTTCATCATTGACTGTAACCAAATGCGACGCGCTGTTTGAATGCTGAATAGAGAATGACTGACAGCCGCAGAGAGGGAAAAGTTTACGTGTTCTTGAATTTAATGACTTAAATATTAATTTCTACATCACATAATGGCTTCAGAACAATTATAATGCAGTACACGAAAACTTTATGGTACTTTAGAAGCCCCCGCCGCTTGTTTGAACGAAATGTACGAAATTTCTGTTGTGCATCTACCATGACTAGATGAACAAAAAAGCCTCAAGAACCCATACCCTAAACTCGACAGCCATTTTGAATTTGTCGACCGATTTGGGAAGATTTACACACTCCGTACTTTAACAAACTCCTCCTAGGGATTTAGTCGGATCAACTTCAAATTTCTGCTGTACCTTCTAAAGGCATTGACGATGTAAAGTTGTGCTATATGCGCGTTTTCGTTGATGGGTGTGTCCATGGCGTCGATGATTCGCCATGAAACAGGAAGTTGTAGTAACTGTAGACAAGAGTCCCGCCCTGAACAGATCTACATGCCGACATTCACCCACAGTCATAGCGCCACCTCCTGGCAACAGGAAGTGACCTTTAACGAAGCAGCGTAGCAAATGCACATCCGCATTGTCTGAGCTGCAGAAAATGCAACACGGCCGCCTCAGACCCCGACGTGCTACAGGTGCGAGGGCCCGCCCATCGCTGCTTGCAGCTTTAATTTTTTTTCTTTTTTCTGCAAAGTAAGCGTCATTTTCGGGGCCGCAACATGCTCAAAAAGTCACCAAATTTGGCACGCATGTCAGGACTGGTGAAAAATTTCATATTTTGGGGGTTTCGCGGATGGGCGGGCAAAATGGCTCGCTAGCGCCACCTAGAAAATTGGAAAAAATTAGCCCCTCGTCCACGTTCAACCTACATGCACGAAATTTGGTGGGGATGTGTATCATTTCAAGACGCACAAAAAAGCCTCAAGAACCCTTACCCTAAACACGACAGGAAGTCCGCCATTTTGAATTTGGCGACCAATTTGGGACGATTTACACACTCCGTACTTTAACGAACTCCTCCTAGGGATTTAGTCGGATCAACTTCAAATTTCTGCTGTACCTTCTAAAGGCATTGACGATGTAAAGTTGTGCTATCTGCGTGTTTTCGTCAATGGGCGTGTCCGTGGTGTCGATGATTCGCCATGAAACAGGAAGTTGTAGTAACTTGGCTGTAAATGCCCAGATCTGCACGAAATTTAACAAATTTGACAAGAGTCCCGCCCTGAACAAATCTACATGCCGACATTCACCCTCAGTCATAGCGCCACCTAGGGGCAACAGGAAGTGACCTTTAACGAAGCAGCCCCCGCCGCACCTTTGTCCGACATGTAAGAAATTTCTGTGGTACATCTACCATGTCCACACGCACAGAAAAGTCTCTTGGAGCGATGCCCTAAACTCAACAGGAAGTCAGCCATTTCTATTTTTACCACAATTTTTGGATGATGTACTCATTACATACTTTAACGAACTCCTCCTAGGGATTTAGTCGGACCGACTTCACATTTCTCCTGTGCCTTCTAAAGGCATTGACGATGTAAAGTTGTGCTATCTGCGCATTTTCGTTGATGGGCGTGTCCGTGGCGTTGATGATTCGCCATGAAACAGGAAGTTGTAGTAACTTGGCTGTAAATGCCCAGATCTGCACCAAATTTTACACATTTGACAAGAGTCCCGCCCTGAACAAATCTACATGCCGACATTCACCCACAGTCATAGCGCCACCTAGTGACAACAGGAAGTGAGCTTTAATGAAGCAGCCCCTACCGCATCTTTGACCGACATGTACGAAATTTCTGTGGTACATCTACCATGTCCATACGCACAGAAAAGTCTCTTGGAACGATGCCCTAAACTCAACAGGAAGTGGGCCATTTCTAATTTTACCGCCATTTTTGGATGATTTACTCATTACTTACTTTAACGAACTCCTCCGAGGGATTTAGTCGGATCGACTTCACATTTCTGCTGTGCCTTCTAAAGGCTTTGACGATGTAAATTTGTGCTATCTGCACGTTTTTGTCGATGGGCGTGTCCGTGGCGTCAATGATTCGCCATGAAACAGGAAGTTGTTGTAACTTCAGTGTACATCCTCAGACATACGCGAAATTTTATACTTTATATAACAGTCCCGCCCTGAACACATGTACATGCTGAAATTAGCCCACAGTCACAGCACCACCTGCTGGCAACAGGCCCCCACCGCACGTTTGACCTTCATGTACTGAATTTCTGTGGTACATGGATCATGTCCAGACGTACAAAAAAGCCTCTTGGAGCAATGCCCTAAACCCAACAGGAAGTCGGCCATTTTGAATTTTACGTCAATTTTTAGGTGATTTGGATATATAGCAAATTCATTCATCGGCTGAGCTCCAGAATATGCAACGCGGCCGCCTCATACCCCAATGTGCATCAGGTGAGAGGACCCACCCATCGCTGCTTGTAGCTTTAATTTTCTTTTTTCTGCAAAGTAAGCGCCATTTTCGGGGCCGCAACATACAACCTAACGCATTTTGGTTTTGGCTCAATTAATTAAAAAATAATTAGGTTAGATTAATACTTTTTTACACAAGCAACATACACATTTCTGCTACAAATGACCACTTACATTTTTTTTCTAGGACCTACCATTTTCGTACAGTTGCACTGAAAGTGACAGAAGTGCAAATGTTACAACTTACCCCATATGCGGGGTTAATTGTAACAGATAGAGGGGTTAGTTGTAACACTTGTGTGTAACACGCATAATTCAGTACTATTTTATTTGTAAAGTTTGATATTGTTTGTGCATCTGTAGACAGATATCCATACATCCATCCCTCATCCAATCATCCTTCTATTATGGATCAATATCATGGATAGAGACATAGAAAAGGGCTGCATAGTTTTGCAATACATAATAATAAATAAAATTATAAATATTGTAATTGCAATTAAATTAGGTTTGTGTGTGGCAGTTGCATGTACAATTAATAATAATAATAATAATAATAACAGTAATAATGTGAGCTTAAATTAAAGGGTTTATTGCATTAATAACAGGCCATATTTTTAATAAATAAACAAGTTATCATTCATAGTACGCTAAATTTTAAACATTTTAAATTCCAACATTGTTTGTGAAAGTCTAACAAAGTTAAATGTATACTCAAACCTGAAAAGTTGTGTGGCTCCGTTTTCATTTGATTATCATTGTACACTTGGCGGCTTAGTTGTAACACTCTGTTACAACTAACCCCGCTGTGTATTACATATTTTAAACCTAGCTAACAGTCGCTAGGAATTGCTGACAAAACCGTGCTATGTTTGAGCCAACAAGACAGTGATTAAGGCAATATAAAGTTAGATTTGGAAACGTATACACCCAACTCAGAAACAGAAAAAAAAACCTATGATGAAAAAAATTACTTTCATGGTGTCAAAACACTCTTTGTCCAGTATCTTCACGAAATATGATCAAAACTTTCCGCAAATTCGCGGGAGACCGTCTTCTGGCAGCAAGAGAAAAATAGCGGAAAGACAACCTGCTTGATCCTGACGAACTATGTAAACGGTCCGTGTTACATTTAACCCCGCGTTAGGTTGTGCCCCGCGCTCCCCTACATATTTATTAATAAAAATGTGCATGTTTGTAGAAAATAACTTATGCTTAACAAACCTAGAGAATTTCATGCTTTAATAGGCTACTATAGAATTAACAATAGGTCTTGAATACATAACTAAATGCATGAATAGATTTTCTTACCAATAGGCCTAATACAAATAGTCATATCAACGGACATGATTTTACATAAACCCACACATAGTTGAATAAACAAACAAGGATTTTACAGTATGGATAATACTAATAGTAATTATAATGAAATCAATTTCACAAGAAGTAGAGTAGTTAATTTGCACGTGATTGCATTTTAGTGTCTTTGTTTCCATAGTGACGAGTCTAGAGAACATGCGACTCAAATGGCCGGGACAGACAAACCCGTGCTTTTAAAGGTGTGTGTGTATATATATATATATATATATATATATATATATATATATATATATATACGTGTGTGTGTAAAATAATAAAATGTAAAATAATAATATACAACCCGAATTCCGGAAAAGTTCGGACATTTTTTAAATTTGAATAAAATGAAAACTATACGACTTTCAAATCACATGAGCAAATATTTTATTCACAATAGAACATAGATAACATAACAAATGTTTAAATGGAGAAATTTTACACTTTAATCCACTAAATGAGCTCATTTCAAATTTGATGCCTGCTACAGGTCTCAAAATAGTTGGGATGGGGGCAACAAATTGTTGAAAAGCAATAAATTTAGAAAGGATTCAGGTGGGAGAACATCTATAGCAACTAATTAAGTTAAAGGCCATGGTGCAGGTTAAACACTACTGTCGATTAATGGGTACATAAAGCAGTTAAGATATGTATATGAAGTTAGAAATATCTCAAAAATGGTGTTTAAGTCCCGTTTTTGTAGTTTTTGTTTAGTGACGGTTATTTTTCACGCGACTCGGCGATGACGTCACATGAGGCAGACGCAGCTGCAGGCTGCAGGCAGCGGCGCGCTTCAGAATCGGTTCACAGTAAAGTCTGATGGTTCAAAGCCGAGGAGATCGATGTTCTCGTCAGGGCTGTAAAAGAAATAGAAGTGACATTGGGGATGGGACAAACCCACCCATATTAGCTTCGGTTATGCATATCAATTTGGGCAAATGTGTATGCTTTATGCCTATTTTTCCTATCGTCATCATGAACACAACAATGATTTCCCTCGTGTTTATAGTTTTCCTTATAATAATGCATCATTTGTAAAAAGCAAAATGCATCTGTGTAAATGAGAGAATCATCTACTATGTGTATGCGCGTTGTTCACTCTGTATCTGCAAGCATGCGGATAAAATAGCATCTGAAAGTACACGCAACGCGCCACTGACTTTAGACTTGGTTAGGGTGACCAACAGTCCTGTTTTACCAGGACATTTTCTGTTTTCACGTCCTGTCCTGGCTGTTTTTATTTTATTTTTTTAATTATGAAAATGTCCTGGTTTTCAAAAAACTTCTGGGAAAGATCAGATGGGCAAACAAGCATGAGGAAGAAAAACAGGATAAGGAGGAAGAAAACTAGATACATTTTGTTAGTTCGTTTTTGTAAGTTTGTGAGAGCTATTTTTGTTACATTTGGGGGTATTTATTTTAGTTATTTCTTAATTATATATTTATTTTTCTAATACAGAAGAGACATTTCATTCATTCAAACCTAAAATAATTATATATTTATTTTTCTAATACAGAAGAGACATTTCATTCATTCAAACCTGTAATAAAACAGGCTCTGAGAAGCCTATCTGAATTTGTGTCTTGTAATATAACAATTTTCTATCCATACAGAGGAGGCTACTTTAAATATACTGATACAGATGTAACGTGTACATATCCAGCATTCTGGATATGAGGCATAATGCCTGAATCCATTTGTGCTACACATAGCATACTCACACTTCATGCAAGATAATGGTCCCCTTCAAACCAGCACGCATGAGTATGTTCATGAACAACAGCTATAGGTGACAGGAGATGTGTTGCATACACAATAAACATGAATCAGAGACGTTTCCAACCTACTTACAGAGTTTAAAACTTAAGAATCTTTCCTACTTATCCCTAGGCAATACCAGTACAGTGCATACAGACAGGCTATATGCTGGGCTTATGGTGTTTTAAGCAAGAGCAGAAGAAGCCTCTCGTGTGGTTTCAACCATCAGACAACAATTCCAAAGTCGTGACCAGACCTATCAGGGCTTTCAATCGCCTCGTTTGGATGAAAATTAATTTAAAAATATAATTGCTTATTCTGTTGTCATCACCCAATTGCCCTCAAAATGTTATAAAGTACACAGAACACATGAATTTTAATAAGAATAAAACAGTTTATTGGCATTGCTTGTAATGGTTACTAAACATTTTCTGAACAAGGACAAAGATTACTGAACAAAGACACAGGTTTTAAGTAAACAACTCTATACAAAAAAATCTTTAGCCTGTAATAGTGTAGTCCAGAGAGCCATAGAGAGAGAGAGTTACGACACTCCCATAGACCGCCATAGGAACTCTGGAATGAGGAAGTAACGCGTGTCGTGGAGCTGGTAAATTAATGAAATTACTGTATTGTTTTACTTTTACACACATTAGCCGACCTCTCGTGAATCTAGTCAGTACATTTTATGTAGCCAGTTTTAGTTAATGCTTATTGGAAGATAATGCATTAATTGCAGCAAGCTATAGGCCTAGCTTACATGACCAACTCTTCATTAAAGTTAGCTAACTTATGGTAACCTGAAGTATATATTATTTATAATATATATTCACGTATGTATGTAGGCCTATGCATATATACACACATAACCCTAACCCATTTAAATAAATGAATTGTGTGTGTGTGTGTGTGTGTATATATATATATATACACACACACACAATTAATATATTATGTTTATGGGTTAAGGTTAGTTATGTGTGATTCAAATATACATGTGTACTGTACATCAAATACATGTATTTGTATGTGTTTTCTGATATGGTTTAGTCCATGATTAGGGTAGGAAGAAGGGGCACATTAGCCATGCTGAAATTAATCCCGTTAACAGTTATGGATCATTAACTATCTCTCCGGTTTCATTTTATGTTAATAAAGTTTATTTTTACCGAACATTACTGCAAATTTGTACATGCACACTTATATTTTATGTTGGTTGTAATTCTGAACAGACCGCCTCTCCAGACCGCTTTGCGTGATCACGAAGGTAGGCTAATGGCTGAATCGGAATTTATAAACAAGATCACGGGAATCAATAGCCTAAGAAAAAAAAGTAATGATTTTGTGCAAAGTAAAACCAAAGAAACAGCACACAAAGAAAAAAACAAAACATGCAGAATGCAGGAAACCACCACTAAATGAGATGACAGGGACAGAAGGAAAGAAGATAACTAACAATTAAAATAAATAAATACAACTAAACCATTGGACTTGTCTGTGGAAAGAAAATAATGTGAAATTAGGTTCTTGAAGCGTGACTGCGTAGGTAGAGGCTGACGGCCTCCTCAGGAACCTGTTTGAAGGATGTGGCGATGGGGACAAACTGGCGCTAACCTCTCGAAGAGCCGCAGGTGAATTGGTGTAGCTTTCCCGAAGGGCCTTCATTAATGATGTTGCATAACCTGCAGACATATAATAATACTGTATAAAGATCATTGCCACTAATGGAAAAACATGAAATTGTCCTGCATATGAATTATAGCAAACATAAACAGTAAACAGAATGTTATGAGATTGCCAGGGAGATTACCCATTGGACCCTAATATGCGCTACTAAATGTTTTAAAAAATAAATAAATAAAAAAATGCAGACCATATTTGATGATTTGAATGTTACTATTAAATGTTATACAATACTAGTGGTAATACACGTGGTAAAGTTAGTAACATAAACTCTGTGAGGTAGTGAATTACTGAGAGGTAACTTAGCTAAACTCTGAAGTGAAAAGTGGATAAACTGTTTCTGACCTAATTTCAGCAGGTAAACTGCATTTAGCCTCCACTACAGCCCTGACGACACGGTCAATGAAAAAGAGAACAGTAGCAGTCTAACGTTATAACAAAACGCAAACACACGATTGCGAAAGCCGCTTGATGATCATCACCACTGATCCAAACACTAGCCACGAAGCCTTCATGACAATATGGACATTTACTTCTGGGCAATTTTGTTTTGGCTCAAATTCGTGAATCACGAAAAATGCTCTTCTAATGTCATAGTGATCGTGCTTGTAGTGGAGGCTATTATGTCAAAGGGAACACGGTAGTTATACAAAATACACACAGAGCTAGCTAACATGCAGCTTGTAAACATTAACGTTAGCATGATGCTTACCGTGGCAATTTCTCGCTTGCAGCAGACGGTGTCTCTCGACCTCGGGACAGGGCAAGCAGAGAGGTTTGCGTTCACAGACGGCAGTGCGGTTGGAAGTAATTTAGCACTCCTCTCACTCTTTAATCCAAGTGAAGTAAGACCATCTTGGCATCCCCTGAGTGGTTATCCTCCTCTTTGAAATGCGCGCTGCATATTCTCGAGTAGGCGGCGACAGAGCTAACGTTAACTTAGCTGAAAAATCTGCTCGCCTAATCTTGACAAACTGCACCCAGCTTCGGAAGATCTATCTATCTATATTTACTTGTAAATCTGTCACTGTCAGTGTCACTGCTTCACTAGCTAGCTAACTTAAACTCCTCGTATCACTCTCCCTCAAAATGGTAGGCGGGCCGCGGGGCTGTCTGTCGTCCAACAGTCAGCGAGTGCCTCATGTGACGTCATGGAATGCATTGTGGGAGAAATAAGAATCCTCGCTTAGCTTTAGCTAAAAGCTAACATTCCTAACATTTGAGTACCCTACAACATCAGATACAATGGATAACTGTTTAAATGTTTATTACCAACTAGAAAATTGCCAAAAAAAGAAAAAAAAAACAACCTGCACCATGGCCTTTAATTGATATCAGGTCTGTAACATGATTAGCTATAAAAGGGATGTCTTAGAGAGGTAGAGTCTCTCAGAAGTAAAGATGGGCAGAGGCTCTTCAATCTGTGAAAGAGTGCGTAAAAAGATTGTGGAACACTTTAAAAACAATGTTCCTCAACGTCAAATTGCAAAGGCTTTGCAAATCTCATCATCTACAGTGCACAACATGATCAAAAGATTCAGAGAAACTGGAGAAATCTCTGTGCGTAAGGGACTAGGGCGAAGAACTTTATTGGATGCCCGTGGTCTTCGGGCCCTCAGACGACACTGCATCACTCATCGGCATGATTGTGTGAATGACATAACTAAAAGGGCCCAGGAATACTTCCAGAAACCACTGTCTGTAAACACAATCTGCCGTGCCATCTCCAGATGCCAACTAAAGCTCTATCATGCAAAAAGGAAGCCATATGTGAACATGGTCCAGAAGCGCCGTCGTGTCCTGTGGGCCAAGGCTCATTTAAAATGGACTATTTCAAAGTGGAAAAGTATTCTATGGTCAGACGAGTCCAAATTTGACATTCTTGTTGGAAATCACGGACGCCGTGTCCTCCGGACAAAAGAAGAGGGAGACCTTCCATCGTGTTATCAGCGTTCAGTTCAAAAGCCAGCATCTCTGATGGTATGGGGGTGCATAAGTGCATACGGTATGGGCAGCTTGCATGTTTTGGTGAATGCTGAAAGCTATATAAAGGTTTTAGAGCAACATATGCTCCCCTCCAGACAGCGTCTATTTCAGGGAAGGCCTTGTGTATTTCAGCAGGACAATGCAAAACCACATTCTGCAGCTATTACAACAGCATGGCTTCGTCGTAGAAGAGTCCGGGTTCTGAATTGGCCTGCCTGCAGTCCAGATCTTTCACCTATAGAGAACAGTTGGCGCATCATTAAACGAAAAATGCGTCAAAGGCGACCACGAACACTTCAGCAGCTGGAAACCTATATAAGGCAAGAATGGGACCAAATTCCAACACCAAAACTCCAGACACTCATAAACTCGATGCCCAGATGTCTTCATACTGTTTTGAAAAGAAGAGGAGATGTTACACCATGGTAAACGTGCCCCCGTCCCAATTATTTTGAGACCTGTAGCAGGCATCAAATTTGAAATGAGCTCATTTAGTGGATAAAAGTGTACAATTTCTCCGTTTAAACATTTGTTATGTTATCTATGTTCTATTGTGAATAAAATATTGGCTCATGTGATTTGAAAGTCGTATAGTTTTCATTTTATTCAAATTTAAAAAACGTCCCAACTTTTCCGGAATTCGGGTTGTAAAATGTTTTCTGTTGCAAGCTCACATACTTCCAACATCTCATGTTTTCTCGTGGTTTATTGTTGAACTGTCAAGTTGTAATGTTGAAATAATCAGTTCCATACCCTTGACACATTTTTTTTATTTCATTTAATTATTTAATTATGTCGTGTATGGGTGTCTCTTATTTTGCCTCACTGAAGGTGGCAACCCTACCGGAGCCTCGCTTTTGATTTCAAAATGGCGGCTGTGTGAAATCCACGTATAGCGCTTAATTTTCTCGTCAACTAGCAGGTACGAGAATAGAGCATCACAGTCCCGCCCACAGCTCGGGAGAGCGTTGGTGCCGGAAGTAAATTTCCCTTTCATTTCTCCCATTGACATTTTTTAAAATCCATATCTTAAGTGTATTAGAGCATGTCTAAGGATAACCAGCTAAGGCTGAACTCATAAGCATACAAGTCATTTCGAGTGAAAAAACGAAGAGAAAATCCAAGGGAGAAAAGCCAAGGGTACAAGCCTGTGTACATATTTTCATTTCCGAGCAAAGGAACTACTCCTCCCATAAACCACCGCGCCTCACTAAAGTTGACTGAAGCCACTGTAAAAGAGCCTTTTGAGTGACTTCCAGTTCTGACAACGGCCACGTGAACTTTTTCCTCCAGTGAATTTTATAGAGTGAATGTGCAGGGAAACTCCTTTTCCTCGATTTACTGAAGCAAAAGCATTTGCTGCTCCACAAGCGAAAACATTGAGCATTTGGCTCGCTCATAGGCTATGCTGCGGCAACTACACGTCCAATGGCGCGGGGCGTCTCAGAGGTGCAACCAAAGAGCTTAGCCCTACGTCATTACACGATCTTCAGTCTGTCACGTACCTTCGCAGGGTTTCAGACACGTGACACGACTTCCACCAATCAGATGCATCACTGTGGGATTGTGTAATTGTTCAGGATTGTGGGTAATGAAGTACTTATCCAATACATCGCAAATAAAAGGCATTTATCTTAAAAAAAGGTTAGTGCCCCATGAACTTTTGGCGTTTATATGAGCATACAATAGCTTAGTACAGCTGTAGCTGGTTTTAAGTCTACCATGTATGGTTATGTTTATATGGCTTATATCTCAAATGTCAATGGAGAAATTTTGTTAAATTTTTACTTCCGGCACCGGCTGTGGGCGGGACTGTGATGCTCTATTATGGGCACGTTGCCTAGAAATTATGGGAGTGTTACTTTGGAATTGTGGGAAATGGAGTGCAGCTGGGACACAAGTTTTAATCACACAGTAGACTACAACTACCAAGTATAATAGCATTGCGGCATCAATCTCAGTCGCAAACAAGCAGAATCACTTTACATTATTAAGTGGCTGTGTTATGAACATGCAAAACTCTATTGCATGTGTGCTACAGTGGTAAATTTATTCATCGCACAGATCAATTTTTTCCGTAGCACATGCGACATATATGTGGCACACACTGGTCACAGACACGATTTTGATGTTACAAAGCAATGATATCTAAGTGATAGAATTGTTTACTTGCTTTTTAATTAGTCTTCCCATTAACACCGTCATTATCTTCATTCTGGCTGATTCGAGATCACGCACGAAAACAAGAGTCAGGATTTATCACATGAACCAATCATATCCTATCATAACTGATCATATCCAATCATAGCGCACGCTTTAGGGCAGGGGTCTCAAACTCAAATTAACTGGGGGCCGCTGGAGATAGAGTCTGGGTCAGGCCGGGCCGCATCAAGTATTCAAAAAAAAAAAATTGTATTTAAGTATTCCAAAAATGGAGCACAACTGATCCAATCTTCTCAATCTTTATTATTAACGTTTCTTTTGAACTGTTCCTGAACTGTTTGAACATCCTTTCTGTACATGATTGGTTCTTCATGAGCTGTCCTTCTGACAGTTGAAGTTCATTTTACAAACTTTCTGTCTTTTTCTTATACACAACATCTTCGTGATGATAGTCAAATTTGCTTTTTATTTTTTTTATACAACACTATTATATTGAATGTTTTTTTCTTCTCTTTTTTCCGAAAGGCACATTTCCTTTTATTATACTTAGAAAAACAATTACTGCTTTTGAAATACAAATAATTATTTCTACACATGTATAGTGTCTCTTTTTTACTAAAATTACTGACTTTGCACATATCAAAGCAAACCTTCTTATCAACCTGTTGGACCAAGTTCATTACATGAACTAGTTCAAAGTTAGTTCTTTTTTTCCATATGTTGCTGCGAGCTTCTTTTTTATTATTATGGTATTATTATTGCCACAGCCCATATACAACCACAGATAACAATAATTTTGTCGACGGGCAAAGTTTGCACAGACATGTAAGATTTTCCCATCCTCACCGACCTCATAAAAGCCTTTTAAATGATCTTACGACGCCTCCTCGCTCCTCGGTTCACAGACACTAACGTTATGAACGAGTTCACTGTAATGTTCATCAGGCAGTAATACAGTAGGCTACGTTCAGTTCACGTTCGCCCAAAATATGAAGGAGATCATGAACTATATCTTTCATTGAACGCGTTCAGACACAACGCATATATGCATAATATATTATGAGCTCAAAATGATTATTCTCACATTGTTTTAGAGCAGGGGTATCCAACACGTCGCTCGCGAGCTGTGGCCTGATTTGGTGGTGGTAGCTCGCCTTGTTCACATATCGCGCTCACATATTTTGCACGCTCAAGTACGTTTCAGATGTAGGCGCGCATCAAGCGCCCAGCGCGCTCATAATTGAAGCGATGCGCTCATTTTTTCCAGGCGCAGTATATTTGTACTTCGTGGTTGTCAATGACAACTGACAACAAACCCACTGTAAGCTGTCACGAGACTATATATGGTAGCCCATAAGGGATAAAAATATTAAAAATAAAAAAACGCGGCAAACGCAATGGTGGGCCGCACTAACATTAAACTTTAATATCAACTAGGGGGCCACAAAATATCATCCCGCGGGCCGCGAGTTTGAGACCTCTGCTTTAGGGAGTCTGTTAAGAGTCAATTGGCTCAGGGGAGGTAAAAGAGGCCTAGCCTCCCGCTGTAACTTTACGTAACTGCTTGAGTCACTGTTGGACAGTGTAACTTTAGAAAGACAAGTGACTTTTACTCATTTTAATGTCACATTTTGCAATATTTACATAGCTTTATTTTTGTAATATAGGTTATTTTCAAACCGCACTTTGACATTCATTCAGTGGCGCTCGTGTTTTGAATCAGTATTGCTAACGTTTCAGTATTTCAGTAAATGTAAGTAAGCTATACTAATATTCTGATTTTTAAATGAATCTTCCGATTAAATTTAAATTGAATTATTTTCAACTCATGAAATACGAAATCCGATTGATAATAACACCAGAGTACTGAGCGGTTAAAGTAAATAAAAAACTTGGCTTAACGGGGACTCAGTTATTGCACTGACGGAGAAAGAACAATGTAAGTGTCTAAAACACATGTAGCCTACAGCTCACAGCTTTAATGGTAAGTTAAAGCTCGCCCTCTTTAACAATACAGTTATATATGAAGCAAACATTGTACAAAGCTGAAAAAAACTCAACAACAGTGAAATAAGATTGCATGTTTTATCTGTAAATCAGATGCACGTAAAAGTGTAATGTGTATATATATATATGTTACCAATTATATATATTACAAAAAATTAAGTGGGGTACGGGTTAACATTTATTATATTCTCTTTTTGTTTTTGTTTTTTTCATTCTACCGCTAATGTGATGGAAGTCCATTGTTTAGACAATTTGACTAAAACATGAAGACAAACAGAAGGGAAAAAAGTGCCAGTAAAAAAAATAATAATGATAATTCAGTCATAATCTCCCTATTTACATGTTATTATATTTAGGCTATAGTTTAATACTTTTATGGACTTTCTGCATGAGGGATGAATCAGAATGTAGGCTACTGGGCTTCCAGTGTGAATGAAACTGATGACATGTGAGTGTTTAGCACTCCATATCACTATCATCTCCCCATTTTGTGTAAAAATAGAAAAATAATACTAAAGTACTTTGTAATGTAGTTACTTGTGTAGTTTTAAAGCAAGCTACTTATTTACTCTTTCTTGAGTAATATTATTTTTCATTATTTCTATAGTACTTGTACTCAAGGACATTATTACTTAAGGGGTTAGTTCACCCAAAAATGAAAATTAAGTCATTAATTACTCACCCCCATGCTGTACCAACCCCGTAAGAGCTTCGTTCATCTTCGGAACACAAATGAAGATACAAACCGAATTCCATAAAAGTTGGGACACTGTACAAATTGTGAATAAAAACAGAATGCAATGATGCGGAAGTTTCAAATTTCAATATTATATTTAGAATACAACATAGATGACATATCAAATGTTTAAACTGAGAAAATGCATAATTTTAAGGGAAACATAAGTTGATTATAAATTTCATGGCATCAACACATCTCAAAAAAGTTGGGACAAGGCCATTTTTACCACTGTGTGGCATCCCCTCTTCTTTTAATAACAGTCTGCAAACGTCTGGGGACTGAGGAGACAAGTTGCTCAAGTTTAGGAATAGGAATGTTGTCCCATTCTTGTCTAATAAAGGCTTCTAGCTGCTCAACTGTCTTAGGTCTTCGTTGTTGCATCTTCCTCTTTATGATGCGCCAAATGTTTTCTATGGGTGAAAGATCTGGACTGCAGGCTGGCCATTTCAGTACCTGGATCCTTCTTCTACGCAGCCATGATGTTGTAATTGATGCAGTATGTGGTTTGGCACTGTCTTGTTGGAAAATACAAGGTCTTCCCTGAAAGAGACGATGTCTGGATGGGAGCATATGTTGTTCTAGAACTTGGATATACCTTTCAGCATTGATGGTGCCTTTCCAGATGTGTAAGTTGCCCATGCCACACGGACTCATGCAACCCCATACCATCAGAGATGCAGGCTTCTGAACTGAGCGCTGATAACAACTTGGGTTGTCCTTGTCCTCTTCAGTCCGGATGACATGGCGTCCCAGTTTTCCAAAAAGAACTTCAAATTTTGATTCGTCTGACCACAGAACAGTTTTCCACTTTGCTAGAGTCCACTTTAAATGAGCCTTGGCCCAGAGAAAACGCCTGCGCTTCTGGTTCCCGTTTAGATATGGCTTCTTTTTTGACCTATAGAGTTTTAGCCGGCAACGGTGAATGGCACGGTGGATTGTGTTCACTGATAATGTTTTCTGGAAGTATTCTTGAGCCCATGTTGTGATTTCCATTACAGTAGCATTCCTGTGTGTGATGCAGTGCCGTCTAAGGGCCCGAAGATCACGGGCATTCAGTATGGTTTTCCGGCCTTGACCCTTACGCACAGAGATTGTTCCAGATTCTCTGAATCTTTGGATGATATTATGCACTGTAGATCAGGGGTTCTCAACTCCAGTCCTCGCGACCCACTGCTCTGCATATTGTGTATGTCTCCCTTACTTAACACACCTGATTCAGATCCTCAGCTCGTTAAGATAGACTCTACGGCTATCCTAACAAGCTGAGGATCTGAATCAGGTGTGTTAAATAAGGGAGAAATACACAATATGCAGAGCAGTGGGTCGCGAGGACTGGAGTTGAGAACCCCTGCTGTAGATGATGATAACTTCAAACTCTTTGCAATTTTTCTCTGAGAAACTCCTTTCTGATATTGCTCCACTATTTTTTGCCTCAGCATTTGGGGAATTGGTGATCCTCTGCCCATCTTGACTTCTGAGAGACACTGCCACTCTGAGAGGCTCTTTTTATACCCAATCATGTTGCCAATTGACCTAATAAGTTGCAAATTGGTCCTCCAGCTGTTCCTTATATGTACATTTAACTTTTCTGGCCTCTTATTGCTAGCTGTCCCAACTTTTTTGGAATTTGTAGCTCTCATGAAATCCAAAAGGAGCCAATATTTGGCATGGCAATTCAAAATGTCTCACTTTCAACATTTGATATGTCATTTATATTCTATTGTGAATAAAATATAAGTTTATGAGATTTCTAAATTATTCCATTCTTTTTTTACTCACAATTTGTACAGTGTCCCAACTTTTTTGGAATCGGGTTTGTATTTTTGATTAAATTTGAGAGCTGGGTCACTACCACATAGGCACCTTAAGGGATTGAAACTTGACGGCCCAGAAAGTCATTGAAGAAAATGTTTAAATATTCCATGTGACTACATTGGCTCAACTATAAGTTTATCAAGCGAAGAGAATACTTTTTAGTTCGAAAAAAACAACAAAATTAACAACTTTATTTGACTATTCCTTTTCTTACTTGTAGGCCTGAGACGAGAGTTCAAGAGATTTCCACGACGCATGCGCGAGAACTGAACAAGAAGGAGTATAGTTAGATCACAGTTCTCGCACGAATAGTCGAATTAAGTTGTTATTTTTGTTTTTGTTTTTCGCACAAAAAGTATTCTCGTCGCTTGATAAACTTATAGTTGAGCCACTGTAGTCACATGGAATATTTAAACATTTTCTTCAATGACTTTCTGGGCCGTCAAGTATCAATCCCTTAGGGTACCTATGTGGTAGTGATCCAGCTCTCAAATTTAATCAAAAATATCTTCATTTGTGTTCTGAAGATGAAAAAATGTCTTATACAGGGTTGGTACAGCATGGGGGTGAGTAATTAATGACTTAATTTTCATTTTTGGGTGAACTAACCCTTTAAGTAGCAAATCTAAAAAGAACAATTTGTTCGTTCTCTTGCCACCACTGGCTATATTTGCTTTGTTTTATTTTTTTACTGTTATATTCTTATCCATTCAGTCATCCCAATTTTGCCTACTCTGTCACTTGCAACATGATGAGGCCATGTGACATAGCATACTGCTGTTTATTGCATAAGCAGAAAAAAATAGTGTATACTACATGATTCAGTCAGTAGTCATCTAGTATTCCATTACCAATATAACCCTTTTCGGTGACCTCTATCAGCTCAATCAGAATGACTCAGTGTGATTTCCTATTTACAAATAATTTCTTTTAAACTCTGCCATTCACAGAATCAGATTACTAATGTGTTTGCATCGCCAATCAGAAATGGTTTCTAATTTTGTATTTTTAGGGCCCAAGCCCTGAAAGGGCGAAGGCCCTATTGTTTTCCTTAGGATTATTATTATTATTATTATTATTATTATTATTATTATTTATACGACTATTCGGGCACTTTTGGGGCCCTTAACATGCTCAAAAACTCTTGAAACTTAGCACACGGGTCAGAACCCGCGGCCATCAGGGCCGGGCTGAAGATGGTACCCGGGCGTGGCAGGGGGACTAGACAGCGCCCCCTGGAACGGGGTCCGAAAACTTGGTCCATAACTCAAACACGCTTGTATGTAATAATATGAAACTCGGTACACATGTTGATCTCATCGTTCATATATACCTCATACTATTACTTTTTACCCCAGCCCAACAGGAAGTCGGTTATTTAGGGTTGTTCATAAAACACTCGCAATGGAATTTGAAGTACTACTCCTAGAGAATTCAAACACACGGCACGAAACTCGGTCAGCATGAAGTCAAGGCATTGACGATGAAAGTTTGCGAGGGGATTTTTGATATCTCGAACGGTTTGGCCGTGGCGAGGAAACGAAATTATGGCGAGAAACGTGAAACAGGAAGTGTGTTATAACTTCAGCATACATTAACTGATCTTGATGAAACTTCAGCAGTGTGTTCGCTGTAAGAGGACGATCACATGGATGTGACTATTGTGAGTCAAAGTTATAGCGCCACCAACTGGTAGCAGGAAGTGTGTCACTTTCAAAATGCTTTGAACTCACCCTTTTATTTTTACCCGATGTGCTTCAAACTTAATCTGTATAATGTAAATACATAGCAGATGAAGACCTGTGAATGGATTCTTGATATCTTTGATACTGTTGCTGTGGCAACGCATCAAACTTTAAAATTCTTTTTTTTTATGATTTTGAGACTCTTAGTGGCTTTTGGGGCCCTTAACGGGTTTGAAAACTCTTGAAACTTTGCACACAGGTCATATCCCACAGCCATCAGAGCCGGGCTGAAGATGGTACCTGGGTGTGGCAGGGGGGCTAGACAGCGCCCCCTGGAACGGGGTCCGAACACTTGGTCCATAAATCAAACACGCTTGCATGTAATAATATGAAACTCGGTACACATGTTGATCTCATCGTTTCCTCTATACCTCACGTTCTTACTTTTTACCCCAGCCAAACAGGAAGTCGGCTATTGAGGTTTGTTTGTAAAACGCTCGCAATGGAATGTGCAATACTCCTCCTAGAGAATTCAAACACACGGCACGAAACTCGGTCAGCATGAAGTCAAGGCATTGAGGATGAAAGTTTGCGAGGGGATTTTTAATATCTCGAACGGTTTGGCCGTGGCAAGGAAACAAAATTATGGCGAGAAACGTGAAACAGGTAGTGTGTTATAACTTCAGCATACATTAACTGATCTTGATGAAACTTCAGCAGTGTGTTCACTGTAAGAGGCTGATTACATGGATGTGACTATTGTGAGTCAAAGTTATAGCGCCACCAACTGGCAGCAGGAAGTGTGTCACTTTCAAACTGCTTTGATATCACCCTCTTATTTTTAACCGATTTGCTTCAAACTTCATCTGTATAATGTAAAAATACAGCAGATGTAGACCTGTGAATGGATTCTTGATATCTTTGATACTGTTGCTGTGGCAACAAATCAAACTTTAACATTCTTTTTTGATACTTTTGGGACTCTTAGCATGCTTGAAATTGCTTGAAACAGATAGATACAGATAGCTCGACAGATACATCACATTTATTAGCCAGTAGGCATGTGCAACTTTGGCAAAAGATTAAAGTAATGTCAAAAAAGTAAACAGTAAACACTAAAAGCCTCATATCTTCTAAAAATGTAATTATACATCATTTGTTTCTAAATTAAATTATACAAATATTATAATTAAACCAGTTTTTCCCTTTTTTCATTTAAGAATTATGTTTACGTTCAAAAACAGCCATAATGGTTGTAAAATTCAGAAGAAGAAAAAATAATCTGAGTCATACGTAGTGCTATACTGCCCTCTTGTGTTCAATATCAGTTAGGCCTCTTGTGTATATTCCCACCGGTTAATCAACGTGTGACTCCGCTGGGACTCGGGAACTTTTAAATCGCTTACTTAAAACCGAAAGTCAAAATACAGATATCCGCACAAGACATTAATGTTGTGGAGTAGAGCAAGCATTTTAAATAAATTCCTATTAAGTAGGATTGAACTAAAAAGAATGAACGTTCACTCTGTTCTGCTGGTTCCTCGCTGTTGGCGCGCATAGTTATGAATGCTTGTGCAGCCATGAGTTTTAGTTTAATTTTAAAATTAGCGCAATTTCGGGATTTGTATTATTTGAATTTATTTTTAAAAAACACAATGTTGAGTTTTATTGTAACACTGTTTAATCGCGCCCACGGTTATATTTTGTATATTATATATAATTATAATGTATTTCTGTATAAAATAATACTACAATAAAAAACACATTTGTGACCGACCTGATCCAGCAAAATTAGTCACAGTGACCCAAATTTAAAAATTGAGATTTTGATATTAATGGAAAGAGGACACTGTAAGCTTTCAAATGATACCTTGGTCATACCTTGAATGGTTGTAAAGATATACAGATTTGAATTCTGGTCGTCTGCCCTTTTTTTCCAATTGAAAACCTAAGAAAATCGCTTTTAAAGTTTTTATGCCCGTTTTTTTTTTTTTTTTTTTTTTTGATATCTTTCAAAATCCATAGCATTTTAAGGGATAAACTATTTATTTTATATAGCTTAATTTGACCAAATAGATTAACATATATAAATGCAATTTAACGAGGCTGAAACTCAACTTATTTTAAATTTTTTTGAAATAAATAATTAAAAAGTCACTTTTACAAAAATGTTCTAAAATCGGAAAGATTGAAGCGGAGTCAGAGAGAAATTCAGTTTTCATGCGGATTAGCCCACATAAGCAGAGAGCAGTCTGTTTTCTTTCATTTTGAATGGTTGTGTTTAAAAGTAGACATTTCAATATATGTCTGTGAGGATACCTTATACGCTGACTTTCGGTTCATGAGACAAGCTTCAGTTCACGTTCATCTCCTCCATAATGCTGAAATTGCCCAATTTAAAAAAATTTAGTAATAATTTAAGTTTTGTGGTGTAAGTCTACGTATTTTATAATGTTAACTTCAAATAATACTATAGTAATTTAAAGATGTTGTAGCTAGCATTGGGTCTGGACGTGAAGGATAACTTCGGGAGTTGAAGGGACGTGTCGGTGTTGTGATTCTGTCTTCTCACACCGCGACACAGGTTCGTGGATCTGAGTGTCGCGATCGTTACAGCCTTACATAGGCTATATTCTTCTTGCAGATAAATATACTCACGCAGTTTAGGTTAGAAGCCTCCAGTGAGTTCAACGTTTCAGGGGATACCCGGGAAATGCTCAGAGGTGACGAGGGGAGTTGAGAAGAGCAATGTTTATTTCAGCTAATTTAAAGCTTTGACAACTTTAATCGTTATTTAAATACCTTTACTCAATTATCTCGACTACGAAACCCTGTGAGATTATTTTTGAATGTCTGTTCTTTGAAATTAGCAAAAAAAAAATATATATATATATATATATATATTTTTTTTTGTTATTTCATGGTTTTTCCACATAATCGGCCCATATCTTAAAATGGAAGGTTGCAACTTCCGACTCATTTCGCCAGAGCGGGTCACATTTGATTTTTATTTTTTAAACAATGTAATGTGTAACCTAAAAATAAACAGATTATTTGATAAATGGTATATTTAAATCTGCATATTGTAGCCTAATATCTGCAGGGCAGCCTAGTCTTAATAAATGTATGCTTAATTTTTCATTAGTAAATTTGATCAATAAATTCAATAATTTAGAATAATAAGACACTATAGGGCTGTTACCCTAGGTAAGGCTGATCAAATTAAATCGGTTACACAATAATGTTACGAGATTGGTTTAACAGGAGTCAATTAAAAATCGCTGTAAAGAACGATACTTTTAAACATAACCCTAAATCACCATAAGGTGTCGCCAGATGACCGTCTTAATGAACGAGTCATGGATTCAAAATGCTGAATCATTCAGTAATGAGAAAACACATTGCTTTGAGATGCGCGATGGGTCGCTGTGATCTTTGTTTAACTATTTTCTCTGCTGAAAGTCAATATTGCATCTAAAAAGTCAATATTGCATCTAAAATGTAAGTGACTTGACTTGTGTGTGTGACTATGTTTGTTGTGGTGATAAGAGTTGCACCCTTGTTAAAGTTTAAGGCCTTGTGTTTTTGGATATATATCTTTCTTTTTTTTTTTCTTTTTTTTTTTACAAAATATGCATATAACCCATATATTTTAGATTTATTATTTGCTTTAAATTAAATTAAGATTGTATTTTTGGTAATTGAACCTGAATGAATTTAAAAATGAATGTGCTATATTTCAGATCATATATTTGTTTTTCTTAAAATTTGAACTAACTTTATTCTCAGCTGAATTATAAATATTTTATTTCTGTATGAATTAAAAACACATTTGATTTTTCTTTTTTTAAACAATGTAGAATGTGTAACTGAAATATAAACAGATTAGGGCTCTGTTCGAGGACAAGTAACTAAAACCAATGCGACACGATGAATGTTTGTTTCCCAAACCATCTCAGAGTAACAGCTTCAGGGACGTGCACAGGAATTTTGAGGGGCAGTTGCTCTGACCTGAAAAAAGGGCACCCCCCTCCCCCCTCACGGGCTATATGAAGGAATATATTCAGTTGAATTTGTCCCCTTCCAAATTGCCTTATCTGGCCGTGTTTATGTCCAAACGCAATGCCTCATCTTATGGTCTTATAATTATTTATAAAGATTACAAAATGTCAGAGATGAGACAAATGAGCAAAAGAGTTCTTCATATTGTTGTTTATTGTTTTTTAAATTATTATTTATTTATTTGAAAATAAATAATCTGGATTGAATGGAAAAAACTCAAAAAAAATAAAAAACGCTTAGATTTTGGGAAAAAATACAATTCTTTTTTTTGCCAATCCTGACCTCCCCCTGGGGCCCTAAGCAAAATTCTGCTAAGGGGCCCTCTACCTGATCTGTGATGCCGTGAGCCATGTAAACCATTTGCCATTGCCACTCAATACCGTCCAATACAATCCTCCCTCCTTTAAACAAAACAGTCAAAGAATAAGTACAACAATATAGAACAGAATGAGGTTCAAACAAACAATATTTACTGAATAAAGCGTTTTTATAGAATGTTAAGATAACAAGTGAATATTAACGTAAACATAAACAAGAAGAAAATAATAAAAGTACAACCCTGAACTTTGGCTTTTGGGATTAACTTTGGTTCTCTCTACAGCCAGGGTATTTTCGGAATCAGTAGCCTATGATTTTTATTTAATTTTTTTTTTTAATGCATGTTAAAGCAAATCTTGATTTATGGTTATTTACTGAGGGATTTGCATTCATATTGACCAGAATGTCCATCTAATCATCATTTTAAATTCAATATAGCCTATAAATCAATAGTCAATCAATGTCAAATTGCCAATACATTGGTTTATATCTTGCATAATTAGTGCAGTTGTTTAGAGTTTTTAACTACACTGAGACTAGATAATCAGTGTGTCTTTATAATGTGTACTTTGATTGGGAGTGCCATCATTCACGTATTGTACAGTATTTCTCTGGTCTCCACATTTCTGCTTGAAAAATGCGAGTTTCATTTCGTGCACGCTCATATGAACGCAACACACGCGACGCGGTTATGTTTTCCGAGCTGCAGTAAACAAACACTGTTGTTGCACTTTGTCGTTTATCAAAAACAAAACGTAATAAATAATGGTATTTTACTCTCACTTTTGTCAGGCAAAAAGTGATGCAAGAGATGCACTGCCTGCCCAGACAAACCATCAAACTTTGCTGACACTAGAGAGGACAGAACACAAGTTTACCTGACTGCTGTTCCCGCAATTCACTCTCATGTTTTTCTTCTTCCTCTTTTCGTGACTAGAAGGATAGTTTCGCTTCATTTTGTCATGGACTTCGTACACATTAATTAGCGCGCGACACGAGATGGAGGCGCGGCCTGAGTAATTTGCGGTGCCTTACCATACGGTCGCGTGCAGTCTATGGTCTCGTGGAAACAGTTTGACTTTCTATTTTTTATTTTTTTTTGGAAGTGAATGAGGCTTTGCGATTTTTATATTATTTTTTTGTCTAGGCCTACGTGAAATTCTACATCGATTGTACGATTTTTTTTTTCCTCAGAAGGGCAACCTGAGTCAAGAAGGGCATATGGGCAGTTGCCCGGGCAACCTGAGCAACCCCCCTGTGCACGTCCCTGAACAGCTTACTTTTCTTTCTTACTATATTCTTTCTTACTATAAACTGTGCTGTAGAGCTTGCATCAGTCAAAGCAGGGTTACATTTTGCATGTCGTGCACAATAAACCTAAAGGCACCAGGGTGGCGGTGCCACCGGCTTCATATATATATGTATATATACAGTATATATATATATAGCTGTGATCCGCGATGAAGGGCCAAAGCCAGTGGCATGGCCACCCTGGTGATTTTAGGTAACTAAGGAACCGGGGTTGCGGTGCCACCGGCTTGGGCCCTTCATCGCTGCTCGCAGCTATATTTATTTATTTATTTTTTATGTAAAAAAATATGTGGGTAAATCTTCATTTTTATTGAATTTAATTTTATTTTTAATGTTTATAAATTATTAAATCATGATGATCCTTACGTTGAATCCCATTTAATTTACCATATCTTCTCTTGTCTCTCAAGCATCCTGGACCAATGTAGAGCAAGCTTTGCTCAAGCTGTCAGAAAATCTTAATGCGGTGACCAATCAAACGCTGAAGGAAAATCTTGAGGAGTGTGTTTCATTGGTCAAGAGGTGAGAATCCAAAATGACCTCAGTCTCACTGTTTGAGATGCAGCTATGAAAGAGCTGGAAAAAGAAACTGATTACTCACAATGCATTTGCAAAGAGGTTGCTGGCAATTATAAGATAAAGCAATGTTGTTGTTATTGCAGTGATTTTAATGCAATTTGGCCATTTAGTAATTAGGCTAGTTTAACAATAACAAGGAGACACTGTCACAGTCACACTTTATATTAGGCCTCTAACTACTATGTACTTAAGGTAATCGTTTGGTACAATGCGCCTATTGTGTTCATGTTTTATTGGAAAACACTAGCCGCGTTTCCACTGCCGGGCCAGGGCCGGGCCGTGCTAGTGCGTGCCAGGGCCAGTCGCGTTTCCACTGTCACTTCCGGGGCTTGATCGGGGCTTCCTCAGGGCCAACGGCCAGGATTTCTGGCCCGTCGAATACCTTGGGCCAGAGCAGGCCAGCTCGTGCTAGAGGCGTGCTCAAGGTAAAAGGCGGAGTTTATCGGTGTTATGGAACGTTATGATCTGAAGCAAGATGCACATTTCACTTTTTATTAGGGGTGTCCATGTTTAAAATTGGATAACCGAGTGAAACCTTTTTGCTCGGTTAAGTGGGGTCAATACATATTTGCACAAAACTTTTGCGTTTTTTTCTGAATGTCAATAAAAAATATTGTGAAATGACAGCGTTTCCATTAACGATGTTATGCGACTAAAACATCTTTTTTTTCTTTTGCGATAAGTCATTCCAAAAATAATGGCAACGGACGTTGGTAGTCTATCAGCCACCGCACTAGACATTATTATTAGCCTATTTATGGACGTGCGTGTTATCCAAGCATTAATGGCAGGGAAAGAGACTCCCTCATTTCTGCTCCGAGGTCTTGATTGTGGCATTTCTTTGAGGTTTTGTCTAGTAGGCTATTCCTTGTATCTTTTTTCCCCTTATTTAATCCGTTGGCTTGGCCTAATTGCAAACTGAAAAATTAACGGTTGTTGTCTTTTGTAAAACGCAAAGTTGAACACCAAAATGTTCATTTGAACAGAACTGTAGGTCTATGCCAAATGCTGCGCAAAAATATATAGGCTAGCCTACATATCGACGAATTTTCAGATATTTGTTAGATTTTTCCCCTTTAAACATTTAAAATATTTGACAAATTAATATGAAAAAAATATATATTTTACTGGTTTTCTGAGGCCAAATTAGAACCTGGAAATGATATTTTCCCCGCAGTGCTGAATGAGAAGAGCCGTAACCACAGCCTACAGAAATGGGATTTATAGATTTATAGGCTATAATAGGCTAAATGTGCCTGATAATAAAATAATAAATAACGAGGCATTAATTGTTTATTAATAAACTATTGTTTTCGAAATCATTTTCGGCTAAAAACATATCTCCATCTCCGGATGCACATTTAGAGAGAAATTAATTAGCTAATTACATAGTCAGAAGATATTGGCTTTCGATTAGAATTTGTTCGTTTTAAATTGGACATTTAAAGCTTTAGTCTACAAAGGCTGCAGACTAAAGCTTTAATGTCCAATTTAAAACGAACAAATTCGAATGCGGTGGCTGTTTTAGTTCTCGCGCTTCAGTTCACGGAGATCATGAAGCCTGATTGTTAAAGCACAATGTTTTCTTGTTATTGTGGGTTTACGCAAATAAATGTATTTGCGAATAATGTATTATTATTATCTGTATGACCAGAAATGAAAGAGTATTTTAAGTTGTTTCCAATGAAAGAACTGCAATGAAACACACATAGGCTATGCGTCAAAAATGTTGTGTTTATTTGTGCTTTGTTATCGGATAAAGGCGCCTTCTATGCAGACTAATAAAATGTTACAATAATGATTATTATTATTATTATTATTATTTGAGGACAGAGTTTTTGCGAAATGGACGTGTTTCCAATGTGCTTATTTTCAATTGCCAATTTCAGTTTGAAGGGTGATGGAAATGCGGCTTTAACTGCTCCGTACTTACTGCGTTTTATTTCTATAATTAATTTCGTTTCAAATGGGATCCAACCAGTTATTAAAGGTGTTAAAAATTAAAAGGGCCTCGGTTAACGGTTAATGAAAAACTCGAAAACGTGCAGCCCAACTTTTTATATCGCGCAAAAAAAAAAAAAAATCGCTGCTTGAAATGGAGAATCGCCTGTACTGGTCTGTCGAGGATACCAAAGCTCTTCTGAGCATTTGGGCAGAAGAAAGGGTAACGTTACGACGTCAATTTGACGCCGTGTGAAGAAACCGTCCTGTACCCGTCCCCCTCTGTTATTAGTGGCGACTCGCGAGACAATCGGGACACTATTGCAGCACGGCAGGTGAGTTAATATACATGCTATCTTCCTAATTTAAAAAATAAATTAATTCATAATACCCGCTGAAATGGGTTGGGTTGTATGACGTTTGATCCAGAAAGGCGTGTTAGGGGCGGGGTTTAAGGCAACGCTGTGGGGCTACTGGCCCGGCAGTGGAAACGCAAGTCCGGTGCTTGAGGCCCGAGGCCACTAGCTCGGCTCGGCTCGCTGTTAGCTCTGGCCCAGCCCTAGCCCGGCAGTGGAAACGCGGCTACTGTTGCTGCTATTGAATGAGGATATGGGTAAGGTTAGGGTCAGAATTCATGGTATATGGTTAGGTTTAAAGGGTTAGTTCACCCAAAAATGAAAATTCTGTCAGTATTTACTCACCCTCATGTTGTTCCAAACCTCTATGTGTTTATTTGTTCTGCTGAACACAAAGGAAGATATTTGGAAGAATGTTTTAATCAAACAGATCTCATTCTCATTGACTACCATAGTAGGAAAAAATACATACTATGGTAGTCAATGGGGAATGAGATCTGTTTGATTAAAACATTCTTCCAAATATCTTCCTTTGTGTTCAGCAGGACAAATAAACGCATAGAGGTTTGGAACAACATGAGGGTGAGTAAATACTGACAGAATTTTCAATTTTGGGTGAACTAACCCTTTAAGGGTGGGTTAAGGGGTAGGCGTAGGATCTCGTAGTATAGATGTTATTAGGGCCCGAGCACTAACAGTGCGAGCACCCTCTTGAAACTGTTAGGGTTATTTTTTTCTTTTTAGGGCCCGAGCACTAACAGTGCGAGGACCCTATTGAAACTGTTTTTTTCTTTTTTCTGCAAAGTAAGCGCCATTTTCACGGCCGCAACATGTTCAAAAACTCACCAAATTTGGCACGCATGTCAGGACTGGTGAAAAATTTCGTATTTTGTGGGTTTCGTGGATGGGCGTGGCAAAATGGCTCGCTAGCGCCACCTAGAAAATTGGAAAAAATCAGCCCCTCGTCCACGTTCAACCTACATGCACGAAATTTGATGGGGCCGTGTATCATATCAAGGCGCACAAAAAAGCCTCAAGAAGCCATACCCTAAACTCGACAGGAAGTCCGCCATTTTGAATTTGGCGGCCATTTTCGGACGATTTACACACTCCATATTTTAACGAACTCCTCCTAGGGATTTAGTCGGATCGACTTCAAATTTATGCTCTGCCTTCTAAAGGCATTGACGATGTAAAGTTGTGCTATCTGCGCGTTTTCGTCAATGGGCGTGTCTGTGGCGTCGATGATTCGCCATGAAACAGGAAGTTGTAGTAACTTGGCTGTAAATGCCCAGATCTGCACGAAATTTTACACATTTGACAAGAGTCCCACCCTCAACAAATCTACATGCCGATATTCACCCACAGTCATAGCGCCACCTAGTGGCAACAGGAAGTGACCTTTAACGAAACAGCCCCCGCCGCACGTTTGACCGACATGTACGAAATTTCTGTGGTACATCTACCATGACCAGACGCACAAAAAAGCCTCAAGAACCCATACCCTAAACTCGACAGGAAGTCCACCATTTAGAGTTTGGCAACCGATTTGGGACGATTTACACACTCTGTACTTTGACGAACTCCTCCTAGGGATTTAGTCGGATCAACTTCAAATTTCTGCTGTACCTTCTAAAGGCATTGATGATGTAAAGTTGTGCTATCTTCACGTTTTCGTCGATGGGCGTGTCCGTGGCGTCGATGATTCACCATGAAACAGGAAGTTGTAGTAACTTGGCTGTAAATGCCCAGATCTGCATGAAATTTTACACATTTGACAAGAGTCCAGCCCTGAACAACTCTACATGCCTACATTCACCCACAGTCATAGCGCCACCTGCTGGCAACAGGAATTGACCTTTAACGAAGCACCGTAGCAAATGCACAGCCGCACTGGCCGAGCTGCAGAATATGCAACGCGGCCGCCTCACACCCCGACCCGCTACAGGTGCGAGGGCCTGCCCATCGCTGCTTGCAGCTTTAATTACTTGTTTGTTTTTTATGTATTTTTATTAAAGTAAAAGAAATGCCTACATGTAAACAGGAAGTGCATTGTATCAAATGATTCATAGAATTTAGCAAGTTAAAGACACTTAATATCCAGAAGCATTGTGACAAAGATGAATTTTTTAAAAAAGTTGATAATTTTGATTAATTTACATGTTTCATTTATAGCTGCTTTTATTCTTTAAATGATTAATTTGTGTTTTCATAGTATTCCTCAGATGTTGTGTCTTCAGTGTGATCCACCGGTCCACACCACATTTCCTTCAGTCCATGCCCTCGTCATGCTGGAGGGAACCATGAATCTCACTGGAGAGACGCAGCCGTTAGTTGAGCAGCTCATGATGATCAAGAGGATGCAGGTGGCTTCAGACACCAGTGTTCATACTTTAGATGAAGTAGTGTGTGTACACTACTACTGTGTTTCTGATGTTTTTGTGATCTGTGTCTGTAGCGTATCCCTGCTCCACTGTTTGTACTGGAGATCTGGAAGGCCTGTTTCACTGGACTCATCGAGTCTCCAGAGGGGAATGAGGAGCTCAAATGGACAGCCTTTACCTTCCTAAAGGTTTGGATGAGTCACCAATCAATGACTACGTTTATAAGCAGCCAATAACCCATTAAAAACCGGAATATTAGCAATAACCCGGTCGCGCACGGCCATGTAAACACAGGCAAAAACCCGAGTATGATCCCTGGGTTACCCCTTTTCTAACTCGAATATTTGGTAATTTAAACGCGTATTGGCATTCCCATCAAAAGGAACATTGATTTGTGTTCTGCACGTGTTCTATTCGCAAGGAATCTTGGTCTTTCTTCCTGGTGAACACAAAGGCGATTGCTTTCTGGCCTGAACTATTCATTATCCGTGTGCTGCTGCTGCTGTTGCTGTTGTTGTTGTTGTTGTTGTCTTTGGACACAGGAAGAAGAATCTGAAAGGACGCATATTGCTTCTTAAGGTTGTCTGTACGTCCACACGCTAACAGTGCGTCACCGTTTACATCGGTATATTGCCAATTGATTACAAATTCCATCTATACAGGAGTAACTCTCTCTGCTCACGCATGTAAACGGGTTATTCCGAATGTTTCACAAACCCGAATAGTGACCTTAACCCGAACATAACCCAAATATTGACAGCTTGTAAATCTAGTCACTTTTATCTCTTGATCTTTCAGTTGTAATATTGGATGTGCTAAAAAGCCGAGTTAAAGAGATAAAAATAGAAAATGTTTATTCTGTCATAATTTATTCACTCGCATATTGTTCCAAACCTGGTTGCCAGATTCACAAAACATTCTTAAGAATTTTTTTTTTCTATTCTTTATTTTATTCTATTTTATAAAACTGCTATTTGCTTCCTATTTTGTAACTTAAAAATAAGATTTTCTATTTAAAGAAAAATTGGATTTCCAAATACATTTAAGAAAATCTTTTTTCTTAAGATTGCTCTAAAGACAAATTGGTTTAACTTTATTTTAATGTGTCTGTGTACAGTGTAATTATTAGGGCTGTTTTCGACTAAGGATTTTCATAGTCAAATCTGATTCGTTAGATTTTGCCATAGTCGAACCTTTTTTTTAGATAGGTCTAGCAGCTATATTTTTTTTTCATTTCAAACAAAAGAGATGGATGTATGCGCATTAGGCTATTCGTTGTGTGTGTTTTTTTTCTAAACAGTTAGGCTATGTTTAGGTAGTATTTTTCATGTTTTTATCACGCAATCATGTTTTTAATGCGGTGGTGAGCTTGTAACTTGTAACTTAACGTTTTATCCTAAGCCTTTAGCTTGTTCACAAAGAACAAATATAGCAAGGAGACATTTTAATTGTTTATTAATAAAGATGAATGAAGTTGACGATGCTGCGCGATCTTTGCATAGTGCACGCGCCAGAGAGAAATGCACAGTTCATTTCATAAGCAGAGAGCATTACGTTTTCTTTCGTTTTGAATTGTATTATTTACAAGTAGACATTTCAATACAGATATGTTTCAGGTCTGTAGAGTAGACTATACTTATACGCTGAGTTGCGGTAGCTATATTTATGAGACAAGCTCCAGTTCACACATCGGTGCCTCCGTGCCTTGATTATCAGTAATTGTCTGCTTTTTGTCTGCAATTGGTTGATGAAACATTAATTAAAATCAAGAAAAAAATTATAAAAAAACGAAATTCACTTTAAAGAAAGGCTTTGTGTTTTTCTGTTTGAGGTCTGTGAAAGTTTTAAAGCAGTCTTTAAGTGCTGCTTCAGAGCACTCGTGTCCGTCGGAGAACTGTCACGTCTGTAACATTGTTTTTTCCTCTATGAACACGAAAAATAATATATTTTATGTTTTGTGGAGAGAAAACCCTTTCTCATCTGATTTGAGCAGTGTAATTCACAGAATTACAAAAAATATATTTTGCCTCCTAAAACTTAAAGATTTTTTGTCACGCATGAATGCTTCTCTATTTCAGGTTAAATATAAAACGCATGTATACCGTATTTTCCGCACTTTAAGGCGCACCGGATTATAAGGCGCACCTTCAATGAATGACCTATATCAGAACATTTTTCATATATAGGGCGCACCGGATAATGAGACGCATAAGATACTGCAGTCAAATGTTTGACTGGGTTTGCGTTATGCATCCAGATGTGCTGGGAATGTAGTGAGTGCGCACGTCGGAGGTGAGGCGTTTATTAATGTGAGCGCGCTGGGGCGGGCACGTAACTTACATTCGCAGCCTGACTCATATGAGTATTCAATGTGTGGCGGCTCGCTGACAGCAACGGCTGGCTGTTTTGAATGAGACGACCCGGTTACTGTGAACGGGGAGCGCTTGATGAACATTCTGTGACGCGCGAGCATCGCCGGGGACAGTGTGTCTGTTCGTGTGTCTGTTAAGAGTGAGCGCTCGTGAGCGGGAGACACACATAAGCTGATTTATACGAGGTTGAACTGGCCGTGTACTATTCGACTATAACGTTCATAGTCGAATCAGACCTCATCGAATCGTCGAATCCTCGATTATTAGAAGTCAGCCCTAGTAATTATACATTCAAGTACTAAGTAATATTAATTAACTATTGAATGTGTTCTTAATATAAGATTATGGTTAGGGCCAGGTGATAAACAATATCAAATTAACGTTTTACTCGATAAGGATTAATCTCGCAGCCTATCATACTGGAGAAGATAAACGCTGCAACATCCAGTGAGTCGCTAATAAATGGATTTCTGCATGTCTCTGTGTGAATGAATGGTGCATCTGATATACAAACTCATACAAGTGACGCTCATGATGTTTTAAGCATATGCCGTCTTAATAAGTGAGGACATGAACACAGGAACTTCATTTCCAGAGCTGCTCAGAGAGTCACTTCACAAGCTTTTCACTGTTTCATTTGAGAAAAAAAATACTAATAGACCCCTTTTGCGCCGACATCACAGTTACGTCACGGCGCTAGCTGGAGGCAAAACAAAGTGAAAACTGGAAGCAGCCAATACAAAACAGCACAGATTCGGCTACATAACAAGGAGCTTAAATAATTGTTACTATTATTAAATGTCATCTTATTGTGTTGTTTGGTGCAAAAATTGATGAAAAATGAATATGCTGTATCTGGAACTTTTATTTCTAGAAAATATTCACATCATTAAAATCGCACTGTAATGTCACTCTTTACATTGTCGTGGTCTCGGCGCTGGCTCGGCAGAACTGCGGATCGTACACACAAGTCTTGTACAGGACCATATAGGCATCTAAAGATTTATATGCCCTCAGTAGGGGTGGAGCCGAATCCGAATACGGTATTCGGAAAGGTACAAATAATGTGTTTTTTACGAATACTTATTCCGAACAAATACTTAAAAAAATATTTGTATTCGGGAACAAGAAATACTTTATATCAAAAAGCTGCGTTCCTCACGAGACCGCAGTGCGCGAGTTGAGTGAGTGACGTTCAGGAAGAGTTTACTGACACAGGCTGCTCCACACAGCAACAGAGAGGGCTCGGCTGAGCGAAAAAAAACACTTAACTGCATCACTATTTTTGTTTAATAGATGTTTGTACCTTAACTATGTTCCGGTGGCAGTTTATAACTTTCGGGAAGCGGAGTTTGATCGGGAGTATATGTATATTCCATTATTGGCGTCTGCAGACGGGTGCTCTCATGTTCGCTCTGTTTACGTAGCTCTGTTAGCTCGGTAACAGTAATTATTTGTTTCATGGCTTGATTGAATTCCAATGTAGAATGCGGTCTGTTATTATAACAGGCCGCTGCTTATAAGTATAACACACCGTTGCTATGAAAAACAGAGCGTTGCCATGGATTCTAAACGTAGAGACAGAACGGACTATTTTTCTTTTTTTAGCGGGAGCGATACAATCGTTTTTTAAATCAATAAACTCCTTTTTATATCCATATTTTGAGTCAAATTATTGATTTATTTGGTAGGTAGCCATGTAATAAGCGGGTTAATGTAGAGCGAGGCGTAGTTATAGCGAAAACCCTTCAGGCTTCGCGTCGGGCTCATAATCAACCTCCTCGCTATAAATTATCCCTATAACTTATTCTGTCTGCACAGCGTCCTCCACCGTGGTGTTGGGGTTCATAATGTTCACAATTGTATTTTATTAGTTGTTGGTTTAACCATGGTTCATGAGGTAATGGCTGACTGTTATTTTCTTTTCAATGACTTTTCTTGTTACATGTTCATTGCTGGATTTATATAAAAAATCAACCAATATTGCATATCCATAATTATTATAATGGATATAATTAAAGAATCCATACACTATAAAGTATTTTTAAAGATTTTTATGCCTATTTTGAATTTTACTCGAATACAAATACAAATACTTTTCCTCCCTGAACAAATACAAATACAAATAGCAGCTGCTTTGCACACCCCTAGCCCTCAGTTTCTATTTACGATCGGTTTCTCTATAAGGTAGTTGTAGAAGTCAGACCACTCAACCGAGGTAACGTACGTTAATCCTGTCAGATCGTCCATGCATTGAGTGAGCGTGTAGGCAGCTACAGGTCGGCCAATCTGGTTCCGTCCGTTAAAAATAACTTTTGGAAATAACAATCACAGTCCTGGACAGTGAGTGACCTTACACATTAAGATAATATCGGATTTTCTCCAGTCATTGTTAAAAAACAAGCTAACAATCCTTGCTAACTAGTCAAGTCAAGTCACATTTATTTATATAGCGCTTTTCACAATACAGATTGTATCAAAGCAGCTTCACAGTGATAACATGTAAGTAGCACAACACAGATCAACAACATTGCTAAACACTAAATAACCCCAACTGAGCAAGCTCAAAGCAAGCCAAAAGCAAGGCGACAGTGGCAAGGAACCAAACTCCATCAGATTGGATGGAGAAAAAACCTTGGGAGAACCCAGGCTCAGTCGGGGGCCAGTTCTCCTCTGGCTTACATTCATATTGTTTAAATATAAATATTAAATATAAATATTGTTTATGAATCAAACGGCGCCATAACATATCGCAGGCGTTGAGTCGTCTCATCACAGGCGTTGAGTCGTCTCATCACAGGCGTTGGGGCATCCGAAATCCCCGTGAGAGGCTGGACACAAAACTGGACCTGACGAAAGCCATTTTTCTCGGGACAAGCGTCCAGAGATAACAGCAGAAAGGCAGATGGGAAATAATTAGCATAGCTGATGTTCATAATGATTTCCGTTATAACTCACAAACTCTCCGTAACCCGAACTCTCCGCAACCCAACCATACGCGCCGACCCGTTTGTCTAAAAGGCTGTCGAGCCCCACTGGTGCGTTAAGCAGTTTCAGTGGCAAACGGTTCCGTATGGCATAACAGAGGACTAGAAGGTAAGCATTATGTGAATGCTTGACTAAAGAGATGCGTCTTTAATCTAGTTTTAAACTGTGTCAGCGAGTCAGAGGCTCGGACCGTATCGGGAAGGCCATTCCAGAGTTTTGGAGCTAAATGCGAGAACGCCCTCCCTCCTTTACTGGACTTCGATATCCTAGGAATGACCAGAAGCCTTGAATTTAGTGATCTTAAGGAACGCGGTGGATTGTAGGGCGAAAGAAGGTCCGTTAAGTACATAGGTGCTAAACCATTTAGGGCTTTATAGGTCAGTAGTAGTATTTTGTAGTTGATGCGGAACTTAATAGGTAACCAGTGTAGAGATGATAAAATCGGTGTTATATGATCATATTTTCTTGACCTAGTAAGAACTCTAGCAGCTGCATTTTGTACTAACTGTAGCTTGTTTATTGAGGATGCAGGACAACCGGCTAATAAAGCATTACAGTAATCTAGTCTCGAGGTCATGAATGCGTGAACTAATTTTTCTGCATCAGAAATAGATAGCATGTTACGTAGCTTAGCAATGTTTCTAAGGTGGAAAAAGGCTGTTCTTGTAACATATGAAATATGATTTTCGAAAGACAAGTTGCGGTCTAGGTCTTTTACTGTTGTGGATAAAGTAACAGGACATCCGTCTATATTAAAGTTGTATTGTGAGAGGTTTTGTGAGTAGTTTTTTGGACCAATAAGTAATACCTCCGTTTTATCTGAATTTAATAGCAGGAAATTACGCGTCATCCAGCATTTTATATCTTTGAGACACTCTGTCATTTTAGATGAGTTAGTGTTTTCATCTGGTCGTGATGAAATATATAATTGAGTGGCGTCAGCGTAACAGTGGAAATTAATTCCATGTTTTCTTATAATATTACCAAGTGGCAGCATATATATTGAGAATAGCAGAGGGCCTAAAACCGATCCTTGCGGTACTCCATAGTCTACTGACGTTATCTTTGATTTTTTCCCATTTAAACAGACAAAATGAGAACGGTCCGATAAGTACGATCTAAACCAGCTTAATGCCTGTCCCTGGACACCGGTGAAGTTTTGTAGTCGATCCAAGAGTATTATATGATCTATAGTGTCGAACGCAGCGCTAAGATCAAGTAGGACTAGTATTGAGATACAGCCTTGGTCAGAAGCTAAAAGTAAATCATTTGTAATTTTAACTAGCGCAGTTTCTGTACTATGATGCGGTCTGAATCCTGACTGGAATTTTCATAGATATCATTTTCTTGCAAAAAAGAGCACAATTGAGCGGACACTACTTTTTCAAGTATTTTGGACATAAATGGAAGATTTGAAATGGGTCTGTAATTTGCCAAGTTATTTGGATCTAATTGCGGTTTCTTAATGAGCGGTTTTATTACAGCCAGCTTGTATATTTTTGGGACATGACCTAAAGATAAAGACGAGTTAATAATATTGAGGAGAGGCTCTTCCACTACAGGTAATAGTTCTTTCAGTAGTTTAGTGGGTATTGGATCTAATAAACAAGTTGTTGGTTTAGATGCAATGATAAGTTTATTTAGCTCCTCCTGTCCTATCGTTGTAAAGCGGTTTAGTTGTTCTAGAGGGTCCATAATTGAAGCTGAATCATAAGACACCATAGCGGATTGTACATTTATAATTTTGTTTCGGATGCTTTCTATTTTCGCATTGAAGTAATTCATAAAATCATTACTACTAAACTGTAAAGGTATATTTTGCTCTGGTGATGTCTGTTTATTTGTTAGTCTAGCCACGGTGTTAAATAAAAACCTTGGATTATTTTGGTTATTTTCGATTAGTTTGCGGAGATGCTCAGCCCTGGCTGTTTTTAGTGTCTTTTTATAACGTGACATACTGTCTTTCCACGCGATTCTAAAGACCTCTAAATTAGTTTGTTTCCATTTACGCTCTAAGTTGCGAGTTTCTCTCTTGATAGCGTGCGTAGCACTGTTGTACCATGGTGCTTTAATTTTCTCTCGAACCTTTTTTAATCTAATTGGCGCAACAATATCTAATGTACTAGTAGGAATGGTGCTTAAACTGCTAGTCATTTCCTCTAATTCATCTGTTTGTTTGGGTTCACTTTGCAGCTTAGATAGATCAGGTAAGCTATTTGAAAATCCATCTATAGTGGTTGGAAGGATTGTTCTGCCTGGTCTATAACGTGGCGCAACATGACATATTTCAGCAGTACGTATTATGCAAGTCACCATGTAATGATCAGTGACATCATCGCTTTGCGGTATAATATCTATATCAGTTGGATCGGTTCCATATGATATAATTAAATCTAGTGTATGATTTAGACGATGAGTGGGACCACTGACGTTTTGTTTGACCCCAAAGGAGTTTAATAAATCTGTAAACGCAGCCCCTAACGCATCATTTGTATTATCTACGTGTATGTTAAAATCTCCAGCAATTATTGCTTTATCGACATTTACCAATAGATCCGAGAGAAAGTCTGCGAACTCTTTTAGGAATTCAGCATATGGCCCTGGAGGTCTATATACAGTAGCCAGGGCTAGAGATAATATAGATTTCCTTCTTACATCTAAGAGCGTAACATTTAGCACAAGTACTTCAAATGAATTAAACCTGTGACCTGTTTTCTGAGTAATATTAAAAATATCTTTATAGATTGTTGCAACACCGCCGCCACGACCGATCAGACGAGGCTCATGTTTATAACAGTATCCTGGCGGAGTAGATTCGTTTAGACCGAAATACTCATTTGGTTTAAGCCAGGTTTCAGTAAGGCACAGAACATCGAAGTTATTGTCTGTGACCATTTCATTTACAATAACCGCCTTAGGTGTGAGCGATCTAATGTTTAGGAGACCTAGCTTTAGAAATTGTTTTTGTTGACTGATATTTAGATTTTCTGGTTTAATTACAATAAGATTTTTGCTAGATCCTACACTAGATTTATTGTTTGGCTTCACTAAACGAGGAATAGACACAGTTTCTATATAATGTTCCACACTATGCTTATTAGTTAAGTTTGGACCGCAAAGGCTGTAATTTGGACTTTGACTCATTAGTCATCTGGTGCGTAATGTCTTGGAAATGTTGTCCGACAGCACAGCCGCTCCGATTCGGCTGGGATGGAGACCATCTGTGCTGTACAGCCTCGGTCTTTCCCAAAACAGATGCCAGTTATTTACAAAGTGCAGCCTCTGTTCATTACACAATGACATTAACCATTCATTTAATGCAAAAAGTCTACTGAACCTTTCCTGTCCTTGTCTGTACGTGGGAAGCGGTCCAGACACGATGATCGCTGCTTTAGGCGCTGTGCTGCGTACCGTCTCGATCAGGCTCCTGTAGTCCTTCTTCAGAACCTCCGTCTGCCGCAGCCTGATGTCGTTCGCTCCCGCGTGCAGCACAACAGCTCCGACGCGCTCGTCCCCGTTCAGGATCTCGGGAACCTGTGCAGCAACATCAAGAACACGAGCACCAGGAAAGCAGTGAGTGCGCACTTTACCTTTATCCGAATTAGCGCGGACATGGCGGACTATGGATGTGCCGATGATCACGGCGTCATCGCGTTCCGGCTCGCGAAGAGGGGAGAAGCGGTTCCGGGTGGAGATCTCGAAGACCGGGAGGGGCGGAGAGGCAGCTCTGGTCCTGGCTCGTGTCTTCCGCTGTGTGATCCATGGTCCATGTTGTTTCGGTGCCGGAGTGAATGAAGCCTTAGATGATCGCATCTTCCTCGGCAGAGTAACGTACGGCGTAGATGAACTCGGAGTCAAAGAGTGATTTGATTTGTTAGCGTCGGCGCGTGATGCTTCAAGCGTTGAGCGCCGATCCAGCAGCTCGGCTTGCTTCACCAGCAGACCACGGATCTGTTTCTCGACGTATTCCAGCTCCTGCTTCACCGTGAAGAGCTCGAATGTGTCTTCATCTGCACTCAGAGGTAATGTTAGACACGCATCTGATATGTTCGCCATTATAACGGATGATCAGTAAATTAGTAGGGATACTACAACTATCACTACTAATTTAGGATTGAAATGTCGGAAATAACCAGGATTCAGTGAAACGGGTGTAAAATGAGACGATCAATAGGCAATCAATAGGCACGAACTAGCGTTAGTGAAGGGCCAGACGGATCTTTCTGCCTCCACCTAAGCTCCGCCCAGGAAAAAACGTCACCATGTTTACCAACTGTAAAAGGGTCTACAGTTGGTAAACATGGTGACATTTTTTTGTGGGCGGAGCTTAGGTGGAGGCAGAAAGATCCATCTGGCCGCATTCACTAACGCTAGTTAGCAAGGATTGTTAGCTTGTTTTTTAACAATGACTGGAGAAAATCCGATATTATCTTAATGAGTAAGGTCACTCAGTGTCCAGGACCGCGATTGTTATTTTCAAAAGTTATTTTTAACGGACGGAACCAGATTGGCCGACCCGTAGCCGCCTACACGCTCACTCAATGCATGGACGATCTGACAGGATTAACGTACGTTACCTCGGTTGAGTGGCCTGACTTCTACACTTACAGAGAAACCGATCGTAAAGAGAAACTGAGGGCATATAAATCTTTAGATGCCTATATGGTCCTGTACAAGACTTGTGTGTACGATCCGCAGTTCTGCCGAGCCAGCGCCGAGACCACGACAATGTAAAGAGTGACATTACAGTGCGATTTTAATGATGTGAATATTTTCTAGAAATAAAAGTTCCAGATACAGCATATTCATATTTCATCAATTCTTGCACCAAACAACACAATAAAATGACATTTAATAATAATAACAATTATTAAAGCTCCTTATTATGTAGCCGAATCTGTGCTGTTTTGCATTGGCCGTCTGCAGTTTTCACTTTGTTTTGCCTCCAGCTAGCGCCGTGACGTAACTGTGACGTCGGCGCAAAAGGGGTCTATATACACTAACTGAAAGATCTTCATGACAAACCTTCAAAATAAAAGTCCAGTTTAACTTCAAGAAATGATGACAGAAAATACATCACTACGGTACTCTAGTCTATACTAAAATGTGCTTCTCAAAATAAAAATAATATTATTATTATTTATAAGGAATATCATACAACCAAAAATGTTTTTTCATCCATGTCAATTTAAATGTATACAGTTGTGCAGCATCTTATTTGACAAAAAAAATGCAATGTTTTGTTGTAAATTAATTATTATATTTTCATTTGATTTACATTTTAAAAGCTTGATTAAATTGTTAGTTTGTACATTTTTATTAAATCATAAAATAAAGAATCCCCACAAAATAAAATGTGCGGGCTGGCCCAGTTTGTTTTTGTTGCTGTTTGTGGAGCCTGGGGTGTCTACAGAGACCTAATTTTTTCAGGGGACAGGCAGCTAGCAGATAGTGAGGAGATGTTTGCTGTATGTGACAATGTTTTGGCCTAAAAAACACGTGACATCGCTTAATTATACACCTTTAATTATGAACAAACAAGTGTGTTCCTTTTTAAGGACTAACATATATGTGGAAACCATTTCCTTCCCCATTGATGTTAGATACATGAATATCATGATTAAATTAAGACAGAAAATGTTCATTTTTAGTAAACTTATTTCAACAAGAAGACTCTATCTATGTTAATTGATTTTGTTTCAGACAATAATTATCTATCAAGCTGTCAAGCTGTTATTTGTAGAGTAAAATTCATCTTTTTGACATGACATTTCCAGATTCCTCAGGTTTTACTAAGGCTGAAGAAGTACCCACAAGGAGAGAAGACACAGGTACAATTATTTGGCTGTTTACTTCTTCTGTTCATTTAGAATTTTAACTATTTTGGTTCTAGTTCTAATTTGTGTCTCACATGACACCTGAAACCTCAGATGTCTGCCAGCAAAATATGACCGTCCACATAATCCAAAATGGCAATCACTCCATCTGACCTGTAGAGGTGTGTGTGTTTGTTAGGATTTTACGGAGGATGTGAGTGTGGCATTTGAATATCTTCTGAATCTCACTCCCCTGCTGGATAAAGCCGACCAGAGATGCAAGTATGTCGCCACTATCAACACCTGTGTTACCAGTTGATCTAACACCTGTTTTATTTAAAATTACTGGCAGCACATTCATAGTATTTATTAATGCCATGGTGTTCGATCAACTGGTAGAGCTTGGAATTTACATACATATATACACACTGATCTGTTACCATAATCATGTACCATGATGTGTAAATGGTACTGAAGAATACCACTGAATCTCCATTTGTGTTTTTGACTTCACAATAGTGTTTTTGTTCAGTTATAAAGCTGTTGTTCACTATTGTGTGTGTTTGTGTGTGTGTAGCTGTGACTGCTTGAGTCTGTTACTGCAGGAGTGTAATAAACTGGGGCTGTTGTCTGATTCGAACACTGCCAATCTTACTGCAAAACGGTATGATCAGAACATTTTATTCTTATATTTATTATATAATTAAAATGTGGCAACATGCACATTATTGATCTATGTTCCTTGTTGATTTCTCTCTCTGTGCCATGTTTTTTTTTTTTTTTTAGGACTGAGGACAGAGAACATGCGCCCAGACTGAAGACAGCAGAGAATGCCAATATTCAGCCCAACCCAGGCCTCATCCTGAGAGCCGAACCAACAGTCACCAACATCCTTAAGGTCCTCATTTTATTTTCTATCATTTTATATTGATTGTCTTGGAAGAACACAAAGTCTGTTAAAGTTCTGCAAGTTATATTTTACCCCAATATCAAAAATAAGAAATTAGCTTTTTTATAGTCACGATGAAACTGAAAGAGTGACAGAACAGTGTTGCGTATTATCTGAATGAAAAAAATGTTGGCGCATTAGTCTGTGCATCAGTTTTTGAGATGTGAGCGTTTCACTCAAAAGTGGAGACAGAAGAACACAAGATTACACCGGCTGATCCGTTTATGGTATTTTGATGAAACATTGAGATCAAAAACTACATTTATTGACATTTTATTTTTATGACAGTGTTATGTCTCCTGATGGTATAAGTGAAGTATAAGGAAGACGTACAATAAAATTAAACACTTTCTTACAGTTTTGGTCTCTGGGGAGGATTTTGGGTGAATGAATCAAAGACAGCAAGTTACTGCAAACAGGTGGTTTGCTTTATTTTCAATACAGACAAGGAATAAATGTAAACAAACAAACAAACTTATTTACAACTATATACAACTTAAGAAAAAAAAATAAAAAAATATAATAATATTCAGAATAAGCCACAGAGAGAAAGAAAATGAGCGGTGTTAAACAAACAAAAAGACAAAACAAAAACACTCACTAACTAATCCCCACTCTCTAAACTCCCTGGAAAACAAAACAGGAAATAAAGAATTCTTCAGCGTCAAAACGCCATAACTAAAACTTCACTAACTAATCAAACAAAAGTTACATATAGTTGCACAGTGCACACGCTCCTTCCCTAGTGTGTCTAAAAATGGCATTTCTCTACGTGTATGTAAAATGTAGGTCACGTGACGTACTTCCCTTTTCTCTTTTCTCCGGGCTAGTACCAGTTGAGATCAGGGGCTTGTTTCAGAAAGGAGGTTAAGTGAAAACTCTGAGTATGTTAACCCTGAAATGAGGGAAACTCTGAGTTTTCCGTTTCAGAAAGTGGGGTATATCAAACCCGAGAAAGCAGAGTAAATCAAGCCCGTTTCTGAAAGAGAGGTAACTTATACTCAGAGTCAGTTACCATCGTTTCTCACTCTGTGAACCTAACCTGGTCGGGGGCAGGTTTTCTTAAAGCCAAGTTCACACTACAGGATTTTAAGCCCGATTTATGCCCGATTTGCAAATCGTTGAGCTCGCCGACAGGTCAGGGTGTTATCGCGTGCAAATTGCGGGGGATTAGCGGACGATGAACGCTTGCCAATCTGTTAGTATGAAAGAGCAAACAACGCAGCGAAAACGCTCGCAGACGCCTCGCAGAGCCCAGAAAAATATCTAGCCTGCTAGATATCCAGAGCCGTCGCGCGACTCAATCTCAGTGATGTCATGAGTACAGCCAATCATAGCAACGCATGGGTTGAAGACACCAGGTAAATCTTAGTTTTTATATTTTTTTTGCATTTTTTTCTCAGAGCAGATCGTTGCGCAGTGTGCAGCAACAGTGTTTCTGTCTGACGTCCATATTCACGTGTTGTGTTCTCTTCGCACGTGGTGTTTCGCGTCATTTCTGGTTCGTTTTATTGCTGGTTTTTCACGTTTTTTTATGACAAAACGTGGTTTGTAGACGAGATAGAATCGTTGGGTGACAGAGTTGTTGTCAACTCGTTATTTATTTGATTATTTTCAGGATTTAGACCGTAACATAGTACTGAAACAGCTCTCATTGAGTCACAAATTATTTGCTCTTATCCGATCGTGGTTGTATATCTCTATGTAGTGCGTTGTCAACTCGAGTCACAAATGATTTGCTCTTATCATCCGATCGTGGTTGTATATCTCTATGTAGTGCGTTGTCAACTCGTGCAGTGAGTTACCTCCTTGTGTGGTGTGACCAGCTAAACAACTTGAACACTCCTGATTTCACTGAGAGCAAGTCATGTAGTGTGAACCGCACAGTTCAGCCCGACGTTTTTAAATCATGTAGTGTGAACAAGGCTTTAGTAAACCCAGAGTTTCTTGCGGTCTCCTCCACTTTTTTTAAAGAGGAAGTGCTGTTTAAACACCAACAATAATACTAAAATGTATTTACACATTCTTTATGAAATATAAATTGTTTGTCCATGGTTTAATTGACTAAATTTGTTTTGAAGCACTTTGCCAAAAAATAAAAGGATTAAAACGTTTGCTAAAGTTTAATTTGATTACCACCGTTTTTGATAAATTTCTATTAAATCATTAAAAAAATTGGAATAAAAAACATTTACTAGAACTCTATTTTTCATATACTAGATAGAATATATCTATATACTAGAATTATTTTTCAAACATAATTTAATAAGTTATAAATGATAAAATAAGATGTTAATCTTATTCATAATCAATTATTGAAGTTAGTTGATTATGTTTGATTGAACAAATGTTTAATTTATTTAACTGTCATTTTAACTGATGATAATAATAACCATAATTTAATAATGCAGTTTATATATTTAATAATTGTTTAATACCATAAACTGTGATATTTTCTGAAACGGTTCTCAGACTGTGAAACTCTCCCCACATGGGGGAGTCCCCCACCCCACCCCCGCTGTTAAACAAGTTACTCAGCAACTTTTACTCATGTTTTAAATTAACTACTTTTTACTTGAGTAGATTTTTAGACTTCTATGAACCTCCTTATTGAAGCGGGCCCCAGGTCAGACAGTCCTCAATGAGCAACACAATCCTACTTAGAAAAACAAACAAGCGAACCAACACAAAGTCAGTACTTCTCATCAACAACAATAACACAAGCCAAAAACACTCCAAAGGCGCTTTTCCACTGCATAGTACGGTACGGTTCGGCCCCGTACGCTTCGACTCGGCGCGGAACATTTTGGCTCGCTTTGCGTTTCCACTGCAGTAGTACCCCTTCAAAGTGTGTGGGACTGATCGTTATTTGCGCGCGCCTCTACTGCCATGACATCATCTTAAAAGCGCCACATTTTCAAACCCACAACACAGGAACAATGGAGACTATCGAGGGGATGGTGTTCCTGATTCTCGGTATGTGGTTGTTTTTAACTGCTAGACGGAAAAATGTGTTTAAAATAAGGCTGATGGCAGCAAAACAAAAATACTGCTAAAAAAGTGTCTCGTGTCTCGTGTCGCAAATCCAATGACGCTAGTAGTGACGATTCTGTCTGACCAATCAGTGATCTGCAGTGTTTCACGTCACATTTTAGTATCGGTACGGTACGCTTGGAACCTCAACAGACCAGGTACTATTTAAAGCGACCTGAAGCGAACCGTACTGTACCGTACCATGCAGTGGAAAAGCACCACAAGTGAGCCGTACCGTACTATGCAGTGGAAAAGCGCCACAAGCTCCTCCTATTCCGTTCTCTGGAGCCTTATATCAGAACCACAGCCGACGATTGGTTGTCTCCGACCAATAGCAGCACCTAAAAACTCAAGGATAGCAGAGAGCGGGAAAACAAGAAGAAACCAACAACAGAGGGAAGAAATGCAGCAACCAATAAACAAAAAGGGGAGGGAAGAAACCCTAGCACTTAACAGACAGTTTACCTTAGTATGTTATAAAAAAAAAAAGGGTAACACCACTTCTCAATAATATTAGTTGCAGATTAACTAACAATGCACAATTCATTTTTTACAATATTTATTACTCTTTAACTTTATTTAGTTACACTTAATTTTGAGGTGTCATGTAATTATATGTTTAATAATGGAGTAATATTATTTATTATATAATCGGGTTAGGGTAGGATTAGGGTTTGGTTGTGGGTTAGTTATGTTATTACGCATACTTTACTGTTATTACTATGATAAGAGCATGTTACATGTAACAAGGACACTATAAAATAAGGTGTTATCCTTTATTTAATAAAAATACAACTGCTCATTGTTAGTTTATAGCTCAGGTTTTTTAAATAAAACAACTTTTTATTGTAATAATGTATTACTAAATGTTGAAATTAACATTAACTAAGATTAATAAATGCTTTTGAATTATTTGTTGCATTGTTAGTTCATGGTAACTAATATACAAATTGAACCTTATTGTAACCTGTTAGCTGAACGATTTTCTTCTCTTTCTGTTTGTCCAGACTGTGGATGCTGATCATTCTAAGTCTCCTGAGGGGCTGCTGGGAGTTTTGGGTCACATGCTCTCAGGGAAAAGTCTTGATTTGCTACTGGCCGCTGCCGCAGCGACTGGGAAACTAAAGTCTTTTGCTCGCAAATTCATCAAGTATGACAGAAATTGGATACATTGCATCAGGATCATCTTATATTTCCTCAAAGAAATACATAAACAAAGTATTTATATTTATATATAATATTTGCTGTTATCTTTCAGGCTTAATGAGTTTCCAAAACACATCAGTGGAGAAGGATGTAAGTTACGTGCTTTATTTTTCTTCGATTACATGCAGCCTGTTAATCAGTTATTATTCAGATGGGCTTTAGGCTTATAGACCATTTTGCTAGATGTAAACAACACTGGTCCAGAAACACTTCCCGTTTCAGTTTGTAACTGTTTTCTTTATTTCACATGTAAAGAAAACATCTTAAAGATGTTGTTTAACTTTTTGATTCAGTTTTACATGTTCTGTTGGTTGTATTTTATCCCAGCTTTTGTGTAGTGCTAAAAAACTGAAACAGGAAGTGCTTCTGGACCAGTGTTGTTTACATCTTGCAAAATGGTCTATATGTTTATGCAAGAATCAATTTTGGGACACTTTTAAAATTGTCATCTTCATGTATTTTTTAAATTATAACTTAATGTGTGAAGGACACTCTGTCCTTGAGTATTACTAGAGTAATACAGACCGTAATATTTACATATTATTTAATATTTAAATATTATTATTTATTTATTTTATTATTATTTAAATATAGAGTAATATTTATCTATATACAGACTTTTACATAACACCTGTGAATATACTTTACAGCGAAGTCTGCGTCAGTGCGAGCTCTGTTGTTTGACATTTCCTTCCTCATGTTGTGTCATGTCGTGCAGACCTATGGGTCAGAGGTCAGTCTCCACACATGTATTATACAGATTAAGTGTTTGAGCTTTATAGCAAAAGAATTTTACAGTCTGATAGAGTTGTGTAACATTATTACATAATTCATTCATAACCACATCCTGCCATCACAGAACACTTCTTATTTTTAAGGCGTTATCCTACACTTGAGTCATTGACATCCTCTTCCTTATCTGTTCAGGTGATTCTCTCGGACCCCAGCCCATCGAGCGAGACACCCTTTTTTGAGACGTGGTTGCAGACTTGCATGCCAGAGGAAGGGAAAACCCTGAATCCAGACCATCCCTGCTTCAGACCTGAGTCTGGGAAGGTGGAGAGTCTGGTGGCACTGCTCAATTCTTCCTCTGAGATGAAGCTTGTGTAAGTGCTTCTTCACACATCAGCTGCATCTACCAATCACTCTTGTCACATTAACATATTCATAAAACGTTGATTTATATAGCGTCCACTTCAGTAGGTGTGGATTATTTAATTTATTTGCCATATATTTTTGACTATAAATTCAAAAATTTATATATATATATATATATTAGGGATGCACGATATATCGACCACATATCGATATCGGCCGATAAATGGTCTTTTTTGATGTTATCATTATCGATCCGATAAGAAAATTGGGCCGATATATCAAAGCCGATGAATAATAGATCATTTACAGTAGGTAGACAACCAGAATGTGGTTGCGGCGGTAAAGGTTGAGGTGTATTTGCTGCCTTTGGCCGCTAAGGGGCGCTACAATCACAGACTTTGAAAAGTGTCCGTTTTTTGTGTAATCTTCAGCTGCGCCACGGCTCTTTCAGAGCGATTGAAAGATGGTAGCAGATTAATTCAAGTGAAATGTAGTTAAATTAATTAATTAATCACAATACTGAAATTAAATTGAAAAAATAATGAAACCTTAAAACATTGCAGTTGAAACATATTAGGCTACATCAATGAGGCTTTACAATCGCATAAGACAACAATGCATTAGCAGTCTAGCGATAGCTGTGTGGTTAACGCATTATCCTCAACCTCATAGACCTCCAAACGACGCAAGATCGAACCTCGTTACATGCTGTTGACCGACAGCTTTTATGTTTTAGCCTACCGTTCTTGAAGCTTAAAGGAACACTCCGACTTTTTGGGACTTTAGCCTATTCACCTTACCCCCCCAGAGTTAGATAAGTCCATACATACCTTTTTCATCTCCGTGCGTCTTATAAGTATGTTTGACGCACTCACCGCTAGCCTAGCTTAGCACAAAGACTGGATGTGAATGGTTGCAGCTTTCATACTAATCCAAATAAGTGACAAAATAACGCAAACGTTTTCCTATTTACATGTTGTGGTTTGTATAGTCACAGAGTGTGCAAATATCAAGGCCATATGAGACACAGACATCTTTTGACCGTATAGATACTATATTTTCTGAAGGCGAAGCACTGCTACTTGGGCAGAGTGATAACCATCACCTGAGACGCACCGTGACGAGGAGCAGAGAGTTCGCTCAGTGTTGGAGTAAAGAGTCAGCAATTACTAACGTTAGATAGAAAAGCATAGTTTATCATGGGTGTTTGCTTTATTGTATGAGCTATGACAATAAACAGGGGAGACCAGGTAATACAGTACCATGTTTCATTGATTTCCAACCAAAAACGCACCCAGATTTATAAATATCACATGAATAAATAATTATTATTACAGGAATCAATATATTTTAAATGTCTCCTCTGTCCCCTGAACGAGCGGTTCACTTCCTGATTCTATGAAAACACTCCCTCAGAAACACGTAGTGGGCTCAGATTGGTTAGTTTGGCCCGGTGTGTTGTGATTGGCTAAACTGTCGCTCACGTTGTCCGTAAGGTTAACGCCCATTACCTTTACGGGCGAAACGTGCATGTCATGAGCTCCGGTCCAGATGTAAATATGTGTCGAACTGCAGTATCAGTTTCAGGCATAATCAGACCGAGAAAGCCATGATGAAGAGAGTCAAGCAGAACCTCACCACATACTACAGCTCTTACTAAATGTTTCTGAATGATAATTTGCTACATTTTTTAACTTTATACACGTTTATTTTACACAATAGCATCTGACTGGCAACAATAGCAACTGACTGGCGACTAATGTTATACTCAAACAGCGTTGGCATGTTTACGTTCTTGATCAAATTGAAAATAACGTCATAAAGCATAATGAAAAATACGTTTAAAACATTAGTACTTATAGAAAATTCAGGTCCATAATGTTTGTACGCGTTTGGCGTAGACACAAAATAGCATAGGCTAACTAGTAGTGGCTATAAAGCCAGCGCTGGCATTAAAAAACAATAAAAAACAAGGCTACGTCTGGAATTATACATGCAAATACATTTAAAGGTCCCCTGACATGGGTTTTTTTATTATTATTCTATAATGTTTCCTGGGTTGCCCTTATAATGTTAGTATGTTTTTTAGATCAAAAATAGTCATAATTTAGAAATGAAAGGCATTTTTCCTAGCCTGATTTTAACCTCTGCTTAGAACGGTCTGTTAGAAGGGGTGTGCCTGCTGTGGGATTCAATGTAACCGCCCACTGCTGTGATTGGCTGACATGCTTGCATATGAAATAGCTACATATTACATGTGAAACTCTCTTGAATACGTTTTACTACAGCTATTATACGTTTTTACTATTACAGATATCGAGATTACTGAATCGTGAGAAGTTTTTGAAGTATTCAGATTCTCATCACATAAAATATTGCTGTGATGAGTATTGAGCAGCAGATGACAGTCTGTCGATCGCAAGAATGAAGATCTTATTGAATAATCATGCAGTTTGTGCACTCTCTGCTTTCACCAATGCAGACACGATGATGTACAGCAAGAGCTTCATTGTGCAGTGTAACGCAGTTTATGTTCTCTCTAAACCCCGAAACTCGTCCGCTCTTGTCGAGGTAAAAAGCTGCACTTGAACTCACCGAGAGAACTACAGCCGAAAAGCTGCACTTGAACTCACCGAGAGAACTGCCGACTGTCAGCTAAATGTGCGTTCTGTGCCTGCATTTAATGAGCCAACTGTCTATTTCTGCAGATATATTAGTCTATATTCGTCATTCAAAAATGAAAACCGACGCTGCCGGCTGCAGATAACGTAACGTTAAACAAAGCAGCGCGTGCTTACCGAATATCAATAAATCCTGGTAAACACTTTCTTTAAATAAGATTATTTTCATCCTACTCAAAGAAACAATGTGAAGTTGACAATAGTCTGGCTTGACTTACTGATGCATAAACAGTAGGGATGAGCGAGTACAGCATTATCTGTATCTGTATCTGTTAACCATATGAATTATCTGTATCTGTACTCGAACTGGGCGGGGCCTAAACCCGGAAGTGGGTCGGGTAGTCTTGAAATGGGCGGGGCTTTAACCGGTATGTTATTTTAAGCATGCAATTGATATGGGTTGATCTGAAATTGCTATATTTATTGCTGATAAGAAATAAAACTATTTACATGACAGCATCAGCATTGAGCTTCAGATCAATGGTTTTGATCACGATAACAAACGAACTACAGAACAAGTTTTGCAACAATGAATACAACACATGTGGCTGCAATTATGAAGTAAAATGTAATGAACAAGAGTTTTCATCTCAACTACGGCTGGGTGATATGGACCAAAAGTCATATCCCGATATATATTTAGGCTGAATTTCGATATACAAAATAATAAAATATATCCCAATATTTTTTCTGCAAAGTGAGGGCAAATGTTCAGTCAAAGCCAAATATGACATGTCACAAGTAGGCTTGGGCGGTATTACGGTAATATCGTATACCGCGGGATCTAAAAATAGCAACGGTATCATTTTGAATATCGTCATACCGTCAGAAAAAAAAACAATGCACTTAAATAGGAGACAATGAATCCTTGTCTCCTATATAAGTGCAATGTTTTAAATACAATTTATTTAATGGCTAAAATGCTTATATCTGGTTCTCATGACGTGACAGTGTGGTGACGAGAGAGTGGGGGAGAGAGGGCAAAGATTGCAAGTTGCGCACCGAGTGACTTGGTCTCGAAGAAGAACACGACTTCTGCAGTTTGGCAGGGATGGGCATTTCAAGCAAAAATAATATTTAAAGATTGCCTGGTATTATTCGATTATTATTTGAAAATTGCGCCCCACCACCACATGCACGCCACATGCAATCTACAGCGGGACGGACCGTGTGACGCTTAAATATAAGCTAGGCTTGAAAAAAAAAAAAACGTATTCCTTTCATATTTTTTTTATAATATGATGTTTTTCTATGTATGTTAATATTATGAAAAGGGAACTTCATGAGATGACTAAAATAAGATCATAAAATGCGCAATAGCCTATCGGAAAACATTTGGAATGGGTCAGTCAGACATGATTATGACCACTTATTACGTTTTGTTTTGTAGAAATCCTTTCTTTAAAACGAATTTCGTTTTGAATAAATTGCATCTTCATTTTAATTTTTTTTCATCAACGAATTGCCTGGATTAATTAATAATAAGCAAATAAGCCGGCGCGTGACTGGAGCGCGACTCATACATGAAATGAACCTCGCATATAAGAAACAAGATCTGAGAAGTGTATATATAGGCTATAGTAAGCTTGAAATGTCTTCTTTAACAATCTAAAAGAAATTGGCTGCTCTCTGCTTATGTTTAGGCTAATTCATATGTAGTGTGCATTACTCTTTATTCGCGTTCACTACCGCGAAGATGCCAGTTTGCATGCAATCTTTATCTTTGCAGCAACTGACATAGAAAACACGTCTATACTTTCTATATGTCTATACTTTTAAACAAAACAATTACAAGCTAAAAGAAATGGGCTGCTCTCTGCTATAGGCTTATTCATATGAAGTGTGCATTAGGCTACTCTTTATTCGTGTTTTCATACCACGAAGATGCCAGTTTGCATCGTCAATGCAATCTTTATCTTTGCAGCAACTGACATAGAAAACACTAGTTTATTAATAAATAATTTTATCTCGGCTCCACTCGGCTCGGGTCGAGAGCTCGTGGCGCGTGATCTTCAGAAATGCGCTCCCCTCTCTAGAGGAAATATCACCACTCTGCTCACATTCTCTGGTGTGAGACAATGTGTATCTCCTGTTTTCTAATAGTTGATTGACAGCTTTTAGATGCATTATTGGAACCGACACTCTCTGGTTGAACGTGTCATCATGTGTGATGCCGTCTGAGCCTTATCTCGTAATTTTTAATTAGTCACGCGGTAATACCGTATACCGCGGTAAAATAGGGAGGAGGTTTGACGGTATGAAAATTTGGATACCGCCCATGCCTAGTCACAAGTAGTTTTATTGAAACTTGAACATTTGCTAAATCAAATGAATAAATAATAAACAGGTTTCTTCACCTTAGGGCTGCATGATTAGCTATGACAAAAATCTTAATTGCAGATTGTTCCCTTGGAATTGGAATTGTGATTTATTAATTGGTTTATTTATTTTGTTAATACAACGTTGGTATGAGCCATTACAGTCATTTAAAAAAATATAAAAAATAACACAAAGAAAAATAGGGGCATTAAGGGGTTAATATAGAAACGACAGTTACCATGGTGAATAGTGAATACACAATACTAACAAGAACTGTTTATGAAACATGGAAACTGCTCCTGGTGAATAGAATGAAAATCATAACTGCATAGCTTTTATTTCGTGTAATTTACAACATAACGGTGTTGCATGCTCGTATAGTTTCTTTTGCACTTTATATACAGTAAAACGATCCAGCGCGCGCCGCCGCATTTGCGTGTGCAATTGAGTGTGCGCTACGACTAACGTTACAGTATAACGGCTGGCAGGACAGAAAGTCCGTTTTACTGAGGTGAAAGACTTTATTTCATAACATAACATGCTTTAATCAAGCACGCAAAGTGGAAAAGGAGTGGCTGGGGCGCGGGGAGCAGTGCAGAGAGCTCGGGTTCAGCACTCAGCAGCTTGCTTGGAGCAAGGATCACAGTGCAAACCTGAACTAGCCTATATCGATATGCAATATGGTCTAATTACATATCACATTTAAAAATATATATATTCTTTATATTGATATATCGCTCAGCCTTAATCTCAACATAACTTTTTTTATTTATTTATTTATTTTTTTTATCCGAGCACAGATATTGACTCGTATTACTCGTATAATATTTGTACTTGACAAAAGTGCTTTTTCCGTACCGGATACTCGTTTCAGCCGAGTATTCGGCTCAACTCTAATAAACAGTATCGAACGATTTTGAGAGAAAGATTAACTTACCTGTCTCCTAGCCATACAAAACTTTGGGAGTTGAGTCGGCACATTTCCAGAGAAGATAAAATTAACCCATTGTTTCTTCAGAGGCGCGGATGAAGGAACTAAAAAATACTTGTGTTTATTTGTACATCCGAACACTAAGCAACTGCCATGCTTCGCTCGTTTTGCAAGCCATGATATTTCTCGCGGAAAAACTCAAATCTTAGCCTGACTTCGTCATACTCATATTCAAGAAAGAATATGAGTCAGAAACTCCTCCATTGGGCTTTGATTATGAGGCGTGTCGTAACCGAACCAGGGCAAAAAAATGGATAGTCGGTAGACCTACCAACCAATCAGAGCAACGCATAAGTCAACTCCTTTGCATAGCGCAGTTTTCAAATACAGAACGTAGCCTACTTTATTTATTTTAGAAGTTAAATAATGAGTGTGCTACTTATTTTACTTACTTCTCCACGAGTGCCACCAAAGGAGAACCACAACGACCACAGGCTTTTCATTACATCCCATCTTCTTAACGACCGTCAGAGCCAGCTGATAAGTTACACTTTTCCCGAATCATGTAGGAAGGACGCCAAAAATATCTTTCCGATCGACAAATGCCTTGATTGCAGTTCTCTGTTTGTCTATTAAAATGAATGCGCTGCCGATTATTATTTTTTTTTTTATTTATTTATTTATTTTTTAAACAAAAGACGCGACAGCGGAATCTATACATCTCAATTTTCCAGCTGCAGTCGGCAGTCATCTTTGACAAGCGCGCTTTGATGACGTGAGGATTACGTTACTGAAGACCACCTGTCAATCATCGTATAACGCCCGCCCTGGCAATTTGATTGGCCCGATGATTTCTGAACCAATCATAATTACTCCTCAATGGATCGAGTCCAGACCGAACTTCCCGTCCAAAAAATGTTGTGGGCGGAGTTCGGTCTGGCATCCAGGCTACTCAAATCTCAAAGCTAGGAAAAAAAAACCCGCGCCTGCGCGTGTTCGTACGTCTCTGGGCAGGCAAAGCAGAGAAAGGGGAGTAACCTTTCCACTCTATGACGTTTATAGGGGGAGATTCTAGATCAGCGCATCTGAGATGCAGACGGATGCAGAGAAGAGAAAAATAGTCAAAGCTCGGTTTACACCGATTGAAAATTCTAGACACGAGGGGACCAAATACAGTCTAGGGCAACTCATATTAATGTTAAAAAACTTTTAAATGTCAGGGGACCTTTCATGTCAGGGGACCTTTAAAATGATGAAGTCTAAGCCAGATTGTGGCCCAACACTGCTGCCTCTTGTTTTAAAGTCGGAACTGCTTCATGTTTTAGTAACAGTTTCTTGTTGAATCCGGTGTTGAACTAGTGGAGATTAAGGAAGCTGTCTTCCGTAAAATGGGCAGCACAGAGAGCTAGATTACGATCGTCATTTTCAGGAACATAATCAAACATAAATTGTATCCATTGTTGAGGAAGTATAGCGTCCATGGGAAGCCCGAACACAGAAGACCTGACAGCTGTGTGAACAACACACTCGACGAGTTGACATACCTCAGAAATATGCGCATGCCATTTTCTCCATATTCTGAGAGAGGGGTTGATGCAAATGTGTGGGTTAGTTGACGTACCATAACTCAGCTGTAGTCCCAATGGACTATGTGCACGTTAGCATATGCTACTTCCGGCTGCGAAACCGATAGGGGGTGTCTAGTTTCCGGTAGCCTGATGGACGATGTATATTTCTCCAGATGTCTTGAACATTTGCCGAATATTACAGTCGATTATGTACATCGACTGGCTAATGATTTTTTTCCAGCTCCCCAGAGCAAGAAAGAATGGGTTTAAATATTACATCTCTCAGTATTTGCATAATTTTGAAGGGAACGTTAAGTCACAACAACATCAGACTGATCTCATGAAATTGCGTATGACACTTATCACGTATTTTTGGCATGCTATCAGCATAATCTCTTTTCAGTGTGTTTATTAATGCCATTGTCTTAACGTTATTACTGTATATATATATTCATATATATATATATTGCATATGACGTACCTCAACCCCGTCCCTAAACCTACCCGTCACTCCTACCATCCTAGGAAGAAATCGCTCCCCAGATGTAGATCTACATTTTGTTTTTTTTCGCTCGGACATTTGACAGCGTACATACGGTACATACACGTGGAATCACTCGGACATTAATGTTGCCATGCTACGTGCTCAAGCTATGCGATTTGGTAACTGTTATCGCTCTATACATTATAAAAGTCGAAATCATGCGTTAGAAAGTGCATTTTCCAGAACAGCTTGTGTTAGCCATTGTTTTGTTTATGATGTTCGGAGGCTATATGTTGTTGACAACCACTAATGTCATTATAGGCCTATAGATAAGTGTTGACAACCACTATACATATGTCATACAGGGAGTAAAGGTATCCGACGTTGGTTCGTTCGTTATCAAGTTAGGCTGTTTTCACACATATTTCTAAACAGGTCTCCCTTGCAAAATAGGTTCTAACCCCAGGGGCTTCTCCTGGTTAAAGGGTATAATATAATAAATAATTAGTAGCCTAAAAACTTCCTTCTAGTTGTCATGGATACGCAACGCTCCACTCGGTAAAGCGACTGCTTGGGTGCGGTGACAAAAAGCAGATTTAAATATCGTTTACTTTTCACAATGCAACAGCGCCTGGCTCCACCCAAATATGTGTAAAAACTGTTGAATGACTTGACAATGAACAAACGAACATAGTTTTAGACAAATATATTTAGATAGCCTAGCTAAGCTTTAGATAGCCGGTCCACTGATGTAAACAACGGCAACCGGAACCGAAGTACCCAACATCTACCCTCAAGCCGGAAGTTAGCATTTTTCTCGTGCACAGAGTCAATCGAGTCGTTTTTGTAGGCAATATACTTCCTGATTTTTAAAAGACGATATCTCTGCTTACACTGAACTTTCAGCGCTGCAACTTTGCAGATACTGTTCATGCACCAACAGCAACATTACACACTATTTAAAATCAAAAAAGTGAAATTGCAGTCAACCCCCCTTTTAATGTTAGTTAATAGAAATACAGTCGTTCTGTGCGAGTTCACAGTGCATTAATTGTTAACAAACACAACTTTCCATTTTTTAATAATTTATTAGTTAATGTTTAAATGAACATTAATTTAGATTAATAAATGCTGTAGAAGTATTCTTCATTCTTATTTCATGTTAACTTAAATAGTTAAATAATATTAATTAATGACACCTTATTGTGAATTGTTACCAATGTTTTATATCTGCATCCATTTTTCATGAGGTAAATAGTATAATATCAGATAAGGCTGACTCATTTTGAGTGATGGTGGCATCTGTGGTTAGAAAGGTAGCAAATTTTATTAATATGAAAATGTTTATGAATTTCTTTGTGCTGGCTGCTGCTGTTTCAAGAAAAAATGGTTGTCTTTATTTATATTACTCTCAAAAGCCTTTGAGCAGTTCAAGCCACATGTTTTTCGTGCCACTTCAATAAAAAGAAATTTTAATATAAGCACATATGCAATTTTATTTTATACGATTTGCTTAGTATAAATTGAAATAGAACATTTTACATGTATTTACGTTTTTGATTATTTTATTATGAAAATAGTCAGGCAAAGTGCAGTGTCTCTGTGGACACAAACACCACCACACACTTCTAGCATCTATTTTTTATTGTTTTAGAAAATCCTGATTAGTGCACCATTAAAATGACCTTTGTTAAAACACAATTTATTAAATACCGAATAGTATGGTATCTCGTTCAAAATGAAAGAGTTTCTTTGAATACAATTTTTAAAAAGCTGGAATTAGTCTAATTTTTCAATCTTGTTTATGAAAACAGGAGTAAACTATTTTTGAATTGTTGAATCAAGGCTGTGTGGGCTGTCATATGTTAATGTAGCCTAGAAATCTAGACGCACCCTAGCGGCAGCAAAAATTATTTTGCAGCAAAGTGTGGTCTAGCTGCTAGCAACTCTCCATAGATGTTTGAACTGGAAAACCCCAACTCTGGTATTGCCAATCACATCGTGTATAGAGTCGGAGGGCGGGCTTAACATAATGATGACAGAGTTGCGACGGTCAGAGCAAGCTCGGACATATTCGGTTTGAAGTCGTTCATCCTCGGATGCATCCGGTGCCGCGCGTGCTGTTACAAAAAAGCTGTGGCGAAATGATCAACTTGTCATATTTGCCGCCCGCGCTCGTGCTGTCAAGGTCGAGTATAAAGGCTTTACTCCGAGTCAGCGCGCGCTCTGATCGGTAAGGTGCACGGACCTCTCCCGAATCATCTCCAGCAAGCACCACTACTCCGCCTCCGTTTCCCTCGTAAGCTGATATTAATATTTAAACATTCTCTATGATATTATTTTTTTAATGACACACTGTCTCTTTCTCTCTCATACACACACAAACACACACATACTGTCTCTTTCTCTCTCACACATATGTTGGCTAGTTATAAACTCTTACTTTTATAAGACTGACTTCTTATAAACTGACTTTTAATGATTAGTGTTTTATTTTTAAAGTTTGTGGGTCGTGTAAAAAACAAAAAAAATCCCTTATTTTGGGGATGGATTCTGGGAAATCTCTCTTATTTTCAATGTTCAATGTTGACAGCTGGACTGGATACGGTAAAAGTTTAATATATCAACTTGCTCCGCTGAGTACGTCACCGTCTTTGTTGCTCTGATTGGCTTTAGCGCTATCCAATTGCGTGCAGAGAGAATTTGAAAGACAACCGTTTATCCTGCCCCTCGGATTGAGCCCTGTCAATGAAGAGTTTCCAGACCTAACATCTTGATGTAGGTCTGGGATGCCAGGCTAATGTTAATGAGCTATGGCTTCTAAATTAATATTTTGCAGTTTGGTTTCCATAAATGGAAGAAGTTTTTGGTTGTGGTTGTTTGGTTTTGTGCTGCTTTTTTCTGTCTAAAAAAAACATTTTCTATCTCTCTCCAGTCAGATGAAATGGCATGAAATATGTCTCAGTACTCCAGCAGCCATACTGGAGGTTCTCAATGCTTGGGAGAATGGAGTTTTATCAGTAGAGGCTGTTCAGGTGAGGACATTCATGTGGCCCTAACCATGCTCAAAGATTCATGACAATTGGATGACAATTTGGAAAGATTTTTTCAGAATACAGTAGTTTTATCTTTCTGGCTGTAAGTCTCTTTCTCTTTCTTTGAGTGTAGAAGATCACTGATAACATCAAAGGGAAGGTGTGCAGTATGGCCATCTGTGCCGTGGCATGGCTGGTGGCTCATGTTCGGATGCTAGGATTGGATGAGAGAGATAAACCCCAGACTATGATCCGTCAGCTCATGACTCCCATGTCAGGAGAAAACACTTTGCAGTTTTACCATGAGCGGTAGGGATCTCTACACAAACACACCAGACTATGTAACCACGCTAAATGGGCTATATGCACGCATAAGTTCCGCATTTGACGCAAGGATGCTCGTCCATTTCCGGTTGTGGAGATTAAAGCGGAGGAAAGCGGGATTATGGCAGAGTCTTCAAAATTTACTGTCCTCCTGTCTTTGAAACGAAACGTACATACGTTTAGATGTAATTTTATATATACTTATGTTTATTTAATATAATTTTCAAAAGAAGCATAAACACAACGAGGGGTGTCTGTTTTATCTGTTTTTGTGACTAACGTTTCTTTAGTATAACCATGGAGTATAAAATTTAGTATAAATTCTCAGTATTGCATTGGACTCTACGATCGGCGGAAGTTATCGAGCATCCTTACACCTTCACCGGAAATACCACCGTGCATAGAGCCCATTTTAGGAAGTAAACTACAGGTCATGAGATCCGAAAAATATTTCTACTAAGATTATCTAAATTAATTAAAATGCTAAAAAAAAAAACATACAATTAAGATGCAAACTGAAATTATTTATATATATTATTGCTGTCAGTCGATTTTGCACGTTTTTTTTCTGTAATTTCACAGATCACATTTCATAGATGCTCTCCAAATGAATGTAGAAACAACTTAAAGGGATAGTTCACTTTCAAATTAATTTTTGGTATGTTTAGCTTACCTCAAGGGCATCCAAGATGTAGTTGTCTTTGTTTCCGCAGTAGTTTCAACTTTGATATTTTTAGGTCAAACCGTTCTTGTCTGTTAATCATATAATGCAGGTCTATGGTCACTACCTCAAAGAGCATGCACAGAGAAGTCCAAATTAAACATTGATGGCCTAAGACACGAAATGAGCGGTTTGTGTGAGAAAACGAACAGTATTTATATCGTTTTTACCTCTTGTAACCACAGCCACGTCCAAGTGATCTGAGGGAGTGGACACTTTAGTCTGCACAAGCACAGGAACTACTGCGGAAACATATAAATAATTAAATAAATAGTGGGTAAAAGTGATTATAAGAGGGAAAAAAAGTGATTTATATTTTGAAAGGATTTATGAAAGTTGTGTGCCATGCACTGCCTTTAGTTCCAGGTCTTCAAGATTTCAGGCAGGTGTGTTTGATTAGGGTTACTAAAGGGATAGGGATACTAAACACTGCTGATCATGGTTCTCCAGGTACAGAATTGAATAGCCCTAAAAGACTGGTATTTGTCTCCCTTTTTTTCTCACACCTTCCCTAGTGTGGTGATTATGAGCTCTATCTTGGAGCACATGTGTGCTGATGTATTTCAGCAGACAGGACTGTCCCTGCGGCCAGCGGTTGAAGGTCAGGAGGTTATTCCCTACCGTAACCTTCTCCCAGCACGACTACCCATCCACCAGGCTCTGCAAACCCAGTTTAGGGAGGTTCTGGAGAAAGGCTGGGTGGACTCCCATGCATTTCATCTTTTTGAGAACCTACTACATATGGGAGGGGTTTTCTGGTTTACTAACAACCTGGTTAAGGTAAGTGTGTTTGGGATTGCTCTATTAAAGATTGAGGCAAATCTTCAGTTAATACAATACAAAATTCTTCACAGAACGCATTACACGGGCAATAGATTAGCTAAAATGGGTTTCACATCAGAAGTCCAACACTTTCTGACCTCTTACAGCTATGAATCCTTTCTCTGTTTTCAACTCCGACTTCTCTCACCTTTTTAATCAATCCACGAATATTAATACATTTTAGTTGTTTGAACTTGTTTTTGTTGTTTGAAATTGTTATTACTATCTTTACTGTTACTGCTATTATTACTATTTTCATTTGTACTTTTTCATTGTTGTAATTGCTATTGTTGCTGTCTTTTGCTTTCACCATTGCAATCACCACTGCCATCATCATTATCATTTTTTATTAATATCAATATTATTATTATTATTACTATTAGAATCATCAATATTACCGTTGTCAATGCTGTATTGGAATTAAGTGTCACTATCATCACTACTGATGACTATCACCACAACATAGAATAGGAAAGAAAAAAAAAAGGGAATATGTATATATGGAAAACCTCACAAACACCAGGGCAGGCAAGACAGGCGAGAAGTGGTTTCAGCGGGACAGCATCGCTGTCCCAAGTTAAGACAGTCTCGCACTGTACTCCCTCTTTTAATGCACTTTAGACATTGCACATAACACACACACACACAAAAAAAAAAATTAGGAGAAGATAGGGACTGAAGAGATGTGGGGGAAGGTTATCATTTATTATCTTATTATATCACCTTTTATTTTATACAGGGTTGACAATGGCAATTGGTACATAGGAGAAAGGATAAAAATCGACTAATACAATATTGGCAATATGGTGGTAGTGGGGGTGGTGATGGTAATGACAATGGTAAGAAATAATAAATGGTTACTTTGTTTACGCATACACACACATACCCACACTCATACCCACTCACATACACAAAAAAAAAAAAAAAAAGATTGAGGCAAATTAATTGTACCTGTAATCAGACTTTTGTGCATGTGTTTGTATTGTAGGAGCTCCTGAAGGAGACACGTAAAGAGTGGGCGTCTCGTGTGGTGGAGTTGCTGTACAGTATTTTCTGCCTGGACACACAGCAGATCACCCTCACCCTGCTGGGACACATTCTGCCACGTCTCCTCACTGACCCTGCCCATTGGCACAGCCTGGTAGATCCGCCTGGAAGAGCCCTGGCTAAGTATGCCTTTTTTTTCTCTTTTAAAAAGCATTTTGTGTTAAAATTGTGGTGAATTCATTACACACTTTAGGCACACTTAAAACAATAAGGTTTACTCGCTCTCTTGTCATTTCAAATCTGTATGACTAAGGAAAATTAAAAATGAGCATTATTCTCTACTCTCAAACGCTGGGGGCGTGTCTGCTGGCTCGAAACCACGCAGACTGGATGGAGATATCCAGCTTAATGGGATGGATGGATGGATGGATGGATGGGGCATTAATATAGCGCTTTCATATGTCTACTAGGCCTAACTGTTACACTCAAAGCACTTTACAATCATATCAGAAAATCTCTCTTCAACCACTAGTGGTTATTAAATCTGAGGAAATCACAGGATCCGGCCAAATGATTGGATACAGAATAATGCACTTAAAATGTGTCCATAACGTATTTACGGTGAAGAGGGAGACAGAACGAGATAGGTCTAACTGCAGAACCGCAGAACCATACGTCATAGCAGTGTGGGGACAACAGCGCCAGCCTGACAGCCTGATGCCGGAACTGGGCGCGGCAAGGCATTGCGCTACTTCCATGTTTTGGAATGTTTTAAAGTTTAAAACAAAGTTATTATAAAGACTTTTTTAAACGATTTAATTGAAAAGATATATTTAATTAAATAGTAGGCTATAAAAGATATTATGAATTGTCCTATTAACAAAAGACAATATTACTATTAACAAATGTTAATAGTTTTTTCAAAAGTTAAAATGATACTTTATCCATTTGGTTGGTTTGTTGAGTTAAAAGATTAACAATATAAATTGAACAGCTTAAAAAACAAGGAAAACAAAGCTTGAGCATTTGAACATATGATTTAATTGAAAATAATTTTTAATACTCAACCAACATTTTTTTTTTCATAGACCATACACAACAATTATATGATAGACTGAAAAAAAATGATTCATTTAAATAAAATGAGTTTTTTTCCTCTGAAATATCAAAAGATCGTTGTGTGCTCCTAGGCCTAGGAGAAATATATATTTCAATTCTCATGGTCAGAAAATTTAACAAATGGTGTATGATACTACGCCAACAACAACTTAAATCACAAACCATGATATAACCTAACAAAGTGATACAATCCAACACTAGCTAAAACAACAATAGACCTACAAGATCAAGTGCTTTCGTCACAATTCTCACTTAAGCCCCTTTCACACAGCGAGTTGATCCCAGGAAATTGCCGGGAAATTGCCAGAACGCCTTCTGTGTGAACGCAAACACGACCTGGGATTGTTTCTGGGATTGATGCCAGGTTGGGGACCTAGTAACATTGCCGTAATCAGTCCCGGAACGCGCGCTGTGTGAACAAAAGCCAGGACCAATGCCGTAAAGAGTGTGTCATAGTGATGACGCTCGTGCCATCGCGCGACTCTGTTGCTCTTAGAAGAAAGTTTGTGTTCGTCATCAACAAAGAAAGGACGAACAAATACCTGCAAACTGGAGCGAAGCAGAGACCAGGAGCTCCTCACTATCCGTACTAGGGGTACCGATTAACCGTTTAAAATTGCATAACCGAGTGAAACCTTTTTGCTCGGTTAAGTGGCGTCAATACATATTTGCACAAAACTTTTGCGTTTTTTTTTTCTGATTGTCGATAAAAAAATATTGTGAAATGACAGCGTTTCTATTAACGGTGTTATGCGACTAAAACATTTTTTTTTCCTTTCGCGATAAGCCATTCCAAAAATAATGGCAACGGACGTTGATATCACAGCCACCGCACTAGACATTATTATTATTTATGGAAGGAGACTTGGTGTGTCATCCAAGCATTAATGGCAGGGAAAGTCACAGAGTTTCTGTGTGTTTCTCCCTCATTTCTGCTCCGTGGTCTTGATTGTGGCATTTCTTTGAGGTTTTGTCTAGTAGGCTATTCCTTGTATCTTTTATGAATTTTAAAAAAGAACTCTGCCTCGTATTATGTCCAAACGGTCAGTGTACTTTTGTGTTCATTCGTTTCCCCTTATTTAATCAGAAGGCCTAATTACAAAACGAAAAATGAACGGTTGTTGTATTTTGTAAAACGCAGAGTTGAACACCAAAATGTTCATTTGAACTGTAGGACTAGCTGCGCAAAAATATATAGGCTATATATCGATGAATTTTCAGATATTTGTTTGATTTTTTTGCCCCTTTAAACTATTTGACAAATGAATATGGAAAAAAAAAGATTTTACTGGTTTTCTGAGGCCAAATTAGAACCTGGAAATTATATTTTCCCCACAGTGCTGAATGAGAAGAGCCGTAACCACAGCCTACAGAAAGGGGATTTATAGATGATTTATAAGATATAATAAATGTGTCTGATAATAAAATAATATAAAATAACGAGGCATTAATTGTTTATTAATAAACTATTGTTTTCTAAATCAGTTTCTGCTAAAAACAAATCTCCATCCCCGGATGCACCTTTAAAGAGAAATACATAATTAGCTAGGCTATTACATAGTCAGAAGATATTGGCTTTTGATTCGAATTTGTTCGTTTTAAATTGGACATTTAAAGCTTTAGTCTACTCAGACTAAAGCGTTAAATGTCAAATTTAAAACGAACAAATTGGAATGCTGTGGCTGTTTCAGTTCTCGCGCTTCAGTTCACGGAGATCATGAAGTGCGCCTGTTTGTTAAAGCACAACAAGTTTACGCAAATAAATGTATTTGCGAATAATGTATTATTATTTTCTGTATGACCAGAAATGAAAGAGTATTTTAAGTTGTTTCCACTGAAAGAACTGCAATGAAACTACAAGTGTTCACATGGGCGTCTCGCAGCCTCCACACTAAGCACACACACTGGATATGCGTCAAAATATTGTGTTTATTTGTGCTTTGTTCCTTTTTTGGATAAAAGCATCTTCTACGTATGCAGCCTATAAAATGGTACAATAGCTAATGATGATTATTATTATTATTTGTGGACACAGAGTTTTTGCGAAGTGGACGTGTTGCCAATGTGCCTATTTTCAATTGGCAATTTCAGTTTAAAGGGTGATGGAAACGCGCCTACTTTAACTGCTCTGAACTTACCACTGCGTTTTATTTCTATAAATTAATTTCGTTTCAAATGGGGTCCAACCAGTTATTAAAGGTGTTAAAAATTAACTCTGTATCTCGAGCTTGCGGTGCGCACACACTATGGTTAACCGAGTATTAACCGATAAGGGCCTCGGTTAACGGTTAATGAAAAACTTGAAAACGTGCAGCCCTAATCCGTACTGAAGCTGAGATCGTTCACTAGCTTTGTGGAACGGTATGCGCGTGTACATGTTTTCGACGCGTCCGTTATACGTCTCATCCTGACGTCCTGTGTCTTCCCGGAATTTTTACGGGTTGTGTGTGAACACACTCACAGATCCCGGCAAATCACTTGCAGTGTGAATGAACCGAAATCAAACAATCCCGGGACAAATGCTGGGTCACATTATCCGTGTATTTTCTGGAATCTCTGTGTGAAAGGGGCTTTAGTCACATTTATTATATAGTACTTTTTACAATACAGATTGTTTCAAAGCAAGTTTACAGGGATAGGAAAATAATTCAACAAAGTTTGTCTCTGCAGATCTAGAACAATATAGTGTCATAATCCAAGTAATTTCAGTGTTGATTCATTTCTGTTGTAAAAAAATTATTTCAGTTAATTAATATAGCCATTCTGATGTCTTCGTCCAGCTCAGTTCAGTTCTCATATAATGGTGTCACCTATCCGCGTTCCCATTACCCTTCAAAATGCGCATTTGAAATTGCAAATTGAATACATGCACAATGGAAATGCGTCTATTTCACAAAAACTCTCATTTATCGTAAAAAAGTGTTTATGCTCGCAGGGTTTTCAGGCAATTCGAAATAGGGATATTGCGCAAAACTGCAATGGAAACAGGTTTTGCGCATTTACAATCACCTGACAGTTAGAAGACATGGTGTGTTTGGGGTCCGTGTCCGCAAATAATATTAATAATATCATCATTAATATAACATGTATTAGGCTATATAGCCTATGCAGAAAACGTGTTTATCCCAAAAAAAGGAACAAAATAATTCGTCACATGTCACTCATAATACAGGGCTAAGATTATCACAAATAAACACAAGATTTTGACGCATATCCCAGTGTTTGTGGGGAGTGTGGTGCGATCACTGGATGGCAGCAGGGAATCGTGGGCACGGACACTTGCATTTTCCTATCAACCGTGGAAACAACTTAAAATACTCTATAATTTCTAGTCATACAGAAAATAATAATACATTATTCACTACGTGTATTTGTGTAAACTCACAATAACAAGAAAACGTTGTGCTTTTGTAAAATAAACTAAAACAATCAGGAAATCATGAAAGCTCATGATCTCCGTGAACTGAAGCGCGAGAACTGAAACAAAATATAGCCAATGTTGGCAAAAGCTTGAAATGTCCACTTTAAAACGAACAAATTAGAATTGAAAACTAATATCTTCTGATTATGTAATAATCCGTATGAAAGTTGCTTTTCTCTCTATAAAGGTGCATCCGCCTTATATGGCCCACTTCCGGCATCAGACTGTCAGGCTGGCGCTGTCGTCCTCACACTGCTATGACTTATGGTACTGCGGTTCTGCAGTTGGTTAATATTGCACAGAACAGTTACTGTTGTGTTCTTGATCCAGATTGTGTTGACTAGACGAGCACGAAAACACCTCAAAACACTGTACCTGTATAGAATTTTGTTAAAAGCCCAGATAAAAGTAAAAAGCTACTATTTGTGTTGGTCCATGCCAGTTCGACTTCACAAGAGCTTTTCTTTACACACACGCGCGTGCACGCTCTAAGCTAGTGGATGCGCACTGTTATGAATGCACACACTTCTATGGAAGACTGTAAAGTAATGTTTTGACTTTTATCTCGAAACATTTCGAGGCTTTGACTTGACTTCCATAGTATGAAGAAAAAAAAAAATACTATTATGGGGCCAAATAACTGTTTGGTTTCCCATATTCTTTATAATATAATCTTTTAGTTCAGCAGAAGAAATAAATTGATCCCTTTAATGCTTAAAAATGTTACATATACATACATAATACAACATAAAAATAACAATGTTGTATTATAAATATTTAATTTGTGCTGGAAGATTGAAGTAACCAAGTTATAAAGTAATCTTAAATTGGGTTCAATTTTGTTTTATTATTTGTGTTCAGTTCTTATTTTTAATATAGATTAAAATTATGATTCTACTTTTTATACTGAAAGCATAAATATACAGTAACTGGTGGACTAATCAAAACAGGCTCTCAGAACACCCTTCCAAGGGGGCAGCAGGATCCAGATTATTTAAATGAATGTATTATAAATACAATTTATATAATTAATATATTAACTAACTTAATTCAAATACAAAAAAAAAATCCAAAAGAGAATTCTAAAATTATTTATTTAATATCTTATTATAAATACAGTTTAAATTGATTTTAATTGTCATATTAAGATTATCTAACTTAATTTTTAAGATTATCTACTTAAATTTTTGCTTTTTTTTTTTTACATGATTGTAGACTTGGAATTAAAGCCTCTTGTGTTTCCCCGTTATTATTCAATTCACGGGACCGGACACCAGTTATCTTCCCAAGAAAGTTTTATTATATATTATATATATGTCAGGAGAGAAACTTCAAGATGTTCAAGGTGTTCATGCCAGGTCTCTGCGTTTTTCCATGTTTCTCTACCCTCTCACCCGGTCATGCCTACATGTTTCTCTGAGGGTGGTACAATGACATTGAGCTTTTATACATCACACAGTCTTACAGCTTCCTTGTAAGGTAACAAACATGTTGCTCTGAGCTTCTCAACTTAGAACATATATGTCATACGTACGTGACTATCCTTGTTTTTTACATATGTGATGCACTTGCATCAGTGGAAGCATTTATGCTGAGTGAACATGTTACATTGCACACATACCTCTCTAAGCAACATATAGCTTTCCCCTGACATATGTTATCCTCTCATGCATTCAAACTCATGCTTTTGAAACTCCATAAGATAATACATTGATTATGAAAACTAATAAAGAATAATAATACAGATATATAATATTTAATAATAAAATAATAGTAAAAGATGAAATTTTATTCTTCAATGATTCTTCTTTCATCTGCTTCCTCTTTTTTCAGTCTGAGATTCAAAACGGACATCCGTTGTGATGGATATGAAGTTGCCGGGCTATTTCCTTAGTTTCTCTTCTCTTTTTTTTTTTACTTACAGTTAGTTTAACAAACATTTAGATGAGCTCAATCACCCCTAATAGATGTAAACCTTTCATCTGACATAAATTACGTGGGGGAACACCTGCTTAAACGCAGAGGAGAGAGAGCATCTCTACATGCATCTAGATGTTAACTTCAAAATTAAATAAAAGACACAAATCCAATTTTGATTTCACAAGGTATTATGAAAAAATGATAATATGTGTGGGTGTGTGTTATAGGTTGTCAGTGTGGTGTGCTCTCAGTTCTTACTCGTCTCATCATAAGGGTCAAGCATCAGCACGACAGCGCAAGAGACAACGTGAGGATATAGAGGTCGGTTACGCTGTTTCTCAGACAGCTTGTTTTTTAATTGCCTCTATTATACTTTTGTAAAGATTCCTAATTTTGTTTTGGATGTCTGCTACAATAGGTTTACATCAATACAAGGTCCAAAACACTTACATTTTTTCATGATATATGTGACGCGATCTGAGAAAGCCCACCACATGGTGAAATTTTACATTTCACAGGTTACAGATCATATTAAAGCTGGGTTCAAGCCCTTTCTAAATCTGTTTTTATTTATTTCTATAGTTCGTCTGTAACTAAAGTTATGGTTATCTCAAGTCGGCTGATCGTTGTGATTTTCTGAAATAGAATTTTGAAAAAAAAAGGTTTAATTAACTGTCACGTCCTGTTTTTTTTTTTGTTGTTTTTTTGCTTTTTTTTCATATCACATAATATTTTATTGTTCATCATAGATAGGTATCATTCGAAAGCTTACGAACTCAAAATTCATCCTGTGAAAACTGTTTTGAAATTGAAGGGTCTTTTAAACAAGCAGCTTCAGACTCTGTTGTTCTCTTGTGCTCCGCATCACACCACACGATAATGCTAGATAAAAATAAATAAATAAAAACTTGCGTGCAGTCGTAGTTTACACAGGACTGGCGGGACCTTTATTCTGTAATGTGGTTTATTTTCATAGCCAAAATTGTCTTAGTGTTAGCAAGCGTGCCGCACAAGCCCTCAAAAGTGAAGCCAAAACGTCTCGATCGCCCCCCTGTGACCGGTCCTAGTATAGCTCATAACCCCCGCCTCCCCATGTTATTCAATGGGACGCGAGACCAAGTAAACAATTAAATTACACTTCACATATCCTTTTTCCAAAGATAGTTTCTGTCATTTACTGTAGTTTCTATCATGTTGATGTAATTTCAAGTGTTCGTTTTTAAAATAAGTTTGTTTTTAGTTAGTTATGTGATGATAAAAACGGTGCTCTGACATCATGATTGACAGCTGTGATTGACAGGTTCTCTGTGCGAGGTAATCACTGAAGCACCAGCGGACTTTTTTCAAAATGTTGATTGTGGTTAGTAGTTGTATACTATTTACCTTATTTTAACGAGGTTCTGCAATCAGCAGACATCATTGGAGAAGAACGAAGCAGACAGAGGACACTTAATAAAAGTGCGGGGCGTGTGCTTGCGTTTGATTCAGCGCGAATGAGGGCGCGGCCTTGATTTCGCGGCTTTACTTCCTGCTCACGACTGCACATGACTGGTCCCGAAACACGCAAGTGCGCAGACTCAGGTCCCAAGATGTCAGCGTCATATCGAGACACTGGCGGCTTCGATCCTCTCTGATGGAAAAGAGCGAAGGGGCGTCGTCCATCTTTTTTTACAGTCTATGGTTAAGAGGAGGAGAACTAATGGCCTTTTTCTTTTTTTCACCGCCACTCTGCGTGTGTTCTTAAAGAGAAAGACACGTCTTTTCAGCTTGCCACTACAAATCGCTATTTTTCTGCACTAATCTAGTGAATTTTCCCCAAGATATATTCAGATATGATAAACTATAGAATATAGTTATAGAATAATAATTTATTGAAAACCCAAATTTGACAATAAACTGAGATTCAATCTATTTTTAGACTTTACTGAAAATGTACAAGCGCGACATCCGACGGGTTTTCCGAGATCGCATCACATATATTGCAGCATCACCTCTTTGCTCACAGTGTCTGAAATGGTTCTATAAAGGATTTGGTCTCTCTAAACCCTCTCTTTTCAGAGAGCCACTTTGTTTTTATTGGTCTACCGCTGACTTCATGTGTCAGTAAGGAAATGCCTACCATATTGGATTATCCTATCTAAATTTCAGCTCCAGAGGCTTCCTTAGCACTTGAGCCATAGTGATAGGTACGATATTTTACGTATCAATTTGAGCCCGGGTCCTCATTCTTGATTATTGCTTGGTAAGTGGATTTGCTTTCACAGTGTAGAAAACTGCGTCTTCTCTACATGTAGACGACAAAAAAAGACAATCTCTTTCAGTCCTTAGATACAACTACAGTGTTTGTAGTGTGGGTCCAAGTAGACGTTGTTCGCGGGCAGCCAATGAAGACCTTTGGATGGCATTAGGGGTGAGCGATATAGCAAAAATATCATATCACGATTTTTTTAGGAAAATCACGATCACGATTTTTTATCACAATTCTTTTTCAAGTTGGTTTTACTATTTTGCAAGTGGCTGTTCATTACAGTCAAACTAATGTCCCTATGTTAAAAACAAAGCCTTAGGTAACAAAAGAAAAAAGAAGGCATACATTTAGGCCAGTGTGAAGATAAAAATCTTTGTCATTATTTTCTTTGTTATTAAAAAAAAACAAGTTTATAAACATTACACAAATTAATATTCAAATTAAATAAACAGTGCTTTATTTTTTTTGCTAAAGGTTATTTAGCAGTAGCATTGAAGAAAGTAATTAAATTAACATGTATGAAATTAAAACACTACATAAACTTCACTGTATAAATTATTGATTCTTATTAAAGCTACTAATAAAGTTCTCAGTCATTGACTGATTTTCTCTTTCTTTTTTTTCTTTTTTTGTTTTATTAACACTAAAGATAGTTTCCTCAAAAATTAAAATTGTCTTAATTTACTCTCTCAAGATGTTTTAATAAGTTTAAATATAAGTTTCTTTTTTCTGTTGAAAAAAAAAAACGTTATTTTGAATAATCTGGGTAAGTTGCTGGTCCCCAGTGTATAGTTTTGTTTTGTTTTTTTCTCTCCTGGAAGTTAATGGGGACCAGCAACTGTTTGGTTACCCACATTCAAAAACAAAATCTTCTTTTGTGTTCAGCACAAGAAAGAAATTAATACAGGTTTGGAACAACATTAGAGTGAGTAAATAATGACAGATTTTTTTTTGTGAACTATCCCAGTTTAAATACAAGCGGCAGTACTATTTACTACCGTCGCTTTTAGACCAGCACGCAACGCATTTAATATAGATGCATATTACACCAGATTTTCTCTCAAATGTTTGCTTTCACTTTAGACATAGCCAATTCTGTTTATGTAAACATTGTGTGTATTTAACAGTATTAACATAAAAGGTAACTTAGTCAAGTATTCAGGCACTGTTTGACAGGCTTCTAGTGCCTGTGAGCGTCGGGGATATGCGCTCAGGAAAGAGCACGTTAGAACAGCGCATCAGCACGTGAATTAAATGTTTAACCGGCAAGGCTTATGCAAATAATTAACTTTTGTGAATTGCAGTGTCGGGTACTTTAACGTGTGATGTGTAGGCTACGTCACGTTGTACAGTTGAGACAGAGACACCAGAACTGAACTGATCGAATGCACTGTAACACGGTACAACGATATTTCTTCAAAAGCAGATCGTGGAGACATTTTAATAGTCCACGATCAAAAATCGTGATATCGCACACCCCTAGATGGCATTATACAAATGTGTTACCAACCTACGTATGTAGGTCTGGGCAGAAAGTAAGACTGGAATTACTGATGACTCGTTTCAGGCAGTTCAAAATCTTTTTTTTTTTTTTCTCTGGGAGACAGATAATAACTCAATTTATTATTTACTTTGATCTTTATAACTTTTCAGACCTTTTACATTAACAAACATCTATATTACACACTACATGAAAGGTAATGTCTGAAAAAAGCATAATGGAGCACGTTAACTGAACTCAGTCATGCTTCATCCAGTCTATGTGTACACCGTACAGACATTTGTATAATTAACACATGTACTGTATGTCTTACCCCTTAGCACATACTTCTTAAAACTTAAACTAAAATTTAAGTCTCACTCATTGTTCTCTTATTGGTTCTAGGACTACACCAGCCTGTTCCCTTTGGATGACACGCAGCCATCTAAACTGATGCGTCTGCTTAGTTCCAATGAGGACGAGACTGTCATGCTATCCAGTCCAGGTCATTTCCTGCCTGCCCCACTTAACACAAGCTGCACAAAAAACAACACCTGCATTAAAATCATGCACATCTGAGGATTAATGTGCAATTTTTATCTATTAGTCAGTCTAGAAACTTGTTAACCAAATCTGCCTATGCTGCAATAATTGTATGATGTCAATTTAGCAGAAAAATCCCCACAAAAAAAAGCTTGCAATAGTTTTGAGCTTCCTGTGGCAGGATCACTCAATATGCCTATGACATAATGCATGTTCAACTTATTTTCTAAAAAATTATTTGCCAAAGACAAACCAAAAAACATTTTTGTTAATTTCCTTCATTTAGATTAAGAATCTTTGCTGAATTAATGCAAATATTTTTTTACTGCCTTTAAGATTACTGTTACTTCACTTAAAATATAGACTTTTTTCCATCCCTGTTCTAGCTTGCACTAATCCGTACAACGATTTAAACTTTGAATTGGTAGCACTTCTCACATTATTGTCATTTTAGGGTGAATCACTTGTTGCTTTCCTTATTTGTAAAAAGCATCTGCTAAATGAATAAACGTAAATGGATAGAAAATAGAAAGAAAGAATATTGAGAAAACTGTATTGTTATAAGAAGTGTCTGAAAGCATTGGCTATTTTGTCACTTTCACTAAAAAATGAGGAAGAGCTGGAAAAGAAAGTGTTGGTTTTATTCATGCAGTAAACCAAGAAAGGGAAGTTTAGTGAAATCCACTTTGATGGCCACTGTGACATTTTTACGGTTTCTACTTATATTACAACATTTAGGTCTGTTAAAACTGACACTAAGTAAACTGATGTTATCTTTCTAGGTGACCGTTCCATGAGCAGTTCACTGTCTGCCTCTCAGCTTCACACTGTTAATATGAGAGACCCTCTCAACAGAGTGCTAGGTTTGTGCTGCATCTTTGCTGAACATTTAGTCCCACTATGTAGATTAAATAACATGGTATTACCATCTCTTTACTGTAGCACCACTGGACTACCTCTTACAAGCCATGCTTACAAGCAGATTCTTGTCTCTTCTTTTTTTTCTAGCAAATCTGTTCCTGTTGATTTCCTCTCTTTTGGGGTCTAAGACAGCAGGCCCTCACACACAGTTTGTTCAAAGCTTTATCGAGGAGTGTGTGGAGTGCTCAGAACAGGGCAGCCGGGGCAGTATCTTGCAATTTTTGCCCTTTACCATGGTGAGGGAATCATCTACATTACTATACCAGAATGCTGAATGTATATCAATGTATGTTTAGTGCATGTAACACTGCACAATTAATCGTATTTGAATCAGGATTAAAATTTCTGCTTCTCTCACTTAAATATAATCGTCTGTGATATGTGCCTCCTTGATGTATATAATTTGACATTTCTGATATCTTGTGTTGCTGTGGTCACCAGATGTCAAGAGTTTAAATCCCCCCATTTGAGCTTTTCTCTAGATATATTTTCTTCCCAGTGTTTTACTTAATCTTCCCAACCTGGCAACCACATGCACATGCTCTCTCTGCACTGCACAAAGCGCTGATGATCTGAAAACGCTGAGAAACATGTTTGTTGGAGTTTGGTGATCTCCATTGCGATTATTCTGCTTAAATGAAAGCTTATGCTGCATTAGGGACATTTTTGGTCTTTTGCAGTTTAATTTCTTTGACCATTTTGGCTGTTTTAATGCAAATGATATGTAATTTGGCAAAATTGTGACTTTTTGGATAAATGTAAAAAATGTGATCCAAATTTGCAAAATATCTATAACACACACTGTGTAGATCAAATAGTAACACTCAGTACCATAAAGACCAAAAATGGCCCATTGAAACCCATTAAAACGTTGTTTAAATCCGAGGCTGTCATTAATACATGAAACATGATTTTTGCTCAAGCATCCTTTCATTTTGAAACAAAAGCATTATATTTGCATTATATATTGTATTCCACCAGATGATGTCACTACATCTGTATTCCCTATGGGTGGAAATGCACCTTTAATGCATTTTAATGGCTCAATGATCTAAAATTATGTTTCTGAGTATGTGTGGATGTCTGAGAGCAGTGTGTGTGTGTGTGTGTGTTGACAAAAGTGTGTGTGTAGGGCCTAAATATAATACATGGTGTTTGTGTGAGTGGCAAATCACAATATCCTAAAGGTCATATTTTACCCTTTCTGTTTACTCTCTCTCTCTCTCTCTCTCTCTCTCTCTCTCTCTCTCTCTCTCTCTCTCTCTCTCTCTCTCTCTCTCTGTGTGTGTGTGTGTGTGTTAGTGGTGTTGTGTGTGTGTGTGTGTGTGCATGAGTGCGTGCGTGCGCTTATAGCTAGAGAAAGCGCTTCTCACTGCATTGTTTTCTTTCGGTTTGATTCATGCATATTTTACGCACAAACATGAATCTTTTAAATTTTACGCATCTTTGACATCTTTTTGGGCAGTCTATGTTTCAAAGTTAATTGATAACTTCGCACATATGAAGAGGCACAAACACAGCCATGCAGTCAGTCCTTAGACAATAATAGACAATAATAACGAAGTCTGCCTTTCATACAAGTGTGGTTGATGCAAAAGTTATAAAGGTATGCACATCTTTGGTGCAGCAATTTTAAACTCGACAAGATGAAGAAAAGCTAGTGGGTCTGCAGACACCCATGACAAGAGGAGGAGGGGGTGCAGTTTCAGCCCTAGCAAAAAAGAAAAATCTCCACTACCTGCTCAAAATGTGGCATTTTCATCTGTAAAGCTCAACTTCAGACAACAGCAAAAGAGGCAAAATGAGTGGGTCTTGAGGTCAACATTAAAAAGAAGGAAGCAACCAAGAACTTGCCGGGCCAGAGACGCCAATCCACCTATATCAATTCATCAAACTCGACGGACAAAAACTCGAATGGACAAAAGACTTCAATTATCTTGGCTCTGTCTTTGCTTTGAGCGAAACAGACATCAGAGCACGAAAAGGACAAGTGTGGGGACCATTCTGGAAAATGAAGGATGTATTTCTGTCAAAAACTCTTCCAATCAAACTCAAACTAAACATATTTGAAGCAGCGTGCATTTCCATCCTCCTGTACGGCTGCGAAAGTTGGGTTATCAACCAGAAAATGCAAAACTCACTCAACAGCTTCGCCACCAGTTGCTACAGAACCTTGGCATAAAGAAGATGGATCGAATAAGTAACCAAGCTGTATACAAAGCCGTCGAAAAGAACCAGCTTATTCTTCAAATCCAAGGCAGCTACGCTTTGTCGGCCACACACTTAGAAGAGACCCAAATGACCAAATTAACAAATATGTGTTATATACACCCAAAGAATGACATGGCAAACGAAACCGAGGAAAGCCATGCACATTATACCATACATACATCGGCAAACTAATCAACAATGACATGCCACCAACAGCTGACGAGATTCGAAGAGCTGCTAGTAATCGAACAGAGTGGAGAAAACTTGTGACCGACTGCAAACCCGTTTTGTTCGCAGCCGATTGATGGTGATTACATCTGTAAGGAGCATGCATTGCAATTCTGCAGCTCCTGCAAATGAGCTGAAGAATGACACCATTTTGTTTTGAAGTTTTGATCTGTTTTATGTTTATAGAATACTTTTTTTTTTAGAGAATTCATGTTCATGGCATATTCAAGACTGTGATAATCCAAAGTCAAGGGTTTCTCTTTGCATTTAGTTTACTGAAAATAATTGAATTTTTGTGTTTTTTCCTCTTATACAAATCGATGGTTTCGCCACCAAAACTGGTAATTAAAGGGTTAAAATCCTGAAATGGAATACATTTTTGGTAGTTATGATGAGGACTGATGCTGATTAAAAGATTTAAAGGGTTAGTTCACCCAAAAATGAAAATTAAGTCATTAATTACTCACCCCCATGCTGTACCAACCCCGTAAGACCTTCGTTCATCTTCGGAACACAAATAAAGATATTTTTGATTAAATCAGAGGGCTGGATCACTTTTCCATAGACAGCCTGAGGGACTGCCTCTTGACGGCCCAGAAAGTCATTAAAAGAAAAGGTTTAAATATTCCATGTGCCTACAGTGGCTCAACTATAACTTTATCAAGCGACGAGACTACTTTTTGTGCGAAAAAAAAAACGTAAATAACGACTTTATTCGACTTTCCATTACTTCCTTATGGGCGCATGCGCGAGAACTGAGACGAGACCGTTCTTCTTCGACTACTTTTTGTTACCGGCTGCTCACCGCTTAGGAGTTTTACCGCCCCTACCGTATAAGATGACGTACTGCTTGTAAACAGAACGTTTTTCGCCTCCGGCTATATCAGTACGTCATCTTATACGGTAGGGGGCGGTAAAACTCCTAAGCGGTGAGCAGCCGGTAACAAAAAGTAGTCGAAGAAGAACGGTCTCGTCTCAGTTCTCGCGCATGCGCCCATAAGGAAGTAATGGAAAGTCGAATAAAGTCGTTATTTACGTTTTTTTTTCGCACAAAAAGTAGTCTCGTCGCTTGATAAAGTTATAGTTGAGCCACTGTAGGCACATGGAATATTTAAACCTTTTCTTTTAATGACTTTCTGGGCCGTCAAGAGGCAGTCCCTCAGGCTGTCTATGGAAGAGTGATCCAGCCCTCAGATTCAATCAAAAATATCTTTATTTGTGTTCCGAAGATGAACGAAGTCTTACGGGGTTGGTACAGCATGGGGGTGAGTAATTAATGACTTAATTTTCATTTTTGGGTGAACTAACCCTTTAACTTGGTAAAAGTGGAAAATAATAATAATATATAATATTTTACAACGCATTCTCACCCCAAGGCGTCACCTTTGACCATGCTTCAATATTTGACGTTTTAGGCGCCCTTTAGCGTCACTTACATGACGCGATCCTACGGCGTCATCTAACTGACGCTAAAGTAAAGCGTCAGTTAGAGGACGCGGTTAGGTTTAAGTGTGGGGTGGGGGTAGGGTACACGCGATCCTAGGGCGTCATCTAACTGACGCTAAAGGGCGCCTAAAGCGTCAGATATTGAAGCATGTCCAAATGCTTCCCAAGCGTCAGTTAAGTGACGCCTTGGGGGTGAGAATGGGCTGTATTTTAGGCAATATTTAATGTGTGGCCATTTTTGGTCTCTTAACGCGCTAAGTGCCGTTTTTTTTTTTTTTTAAATCTGGCATAACACAAAATCTTTAAATGCACCAGAAATAATGTTGCTGCTGATCTTTGACATATTCAAGACTGTGATAATCCAAATCTAAAGTTTTCTCTTTGCATTTAGTTTATTGAAAATAATTGAATTTTTGTGTTTTTTCCTCTTATACAAGTCGATGGTTTCGCCACCAAAACTGGTAATTAAAGGGTTAAAATCCTGAAATTAAATACATTTTGGTAGTTATGATGAGGACTGATGCTGGTTAAAAGATTTAACTTGGTAAAAGTGGAAAATAATAAAAATATATAATATTTTAGGCAGTGTTTAATATGTGGCCATTTTTGGCCCTTAATGCACTCAACAGTGTTAAAAATCTAATGCAGCACAAGGGTTAATACAGCCAAACTGTTCATTCATGGGGCCGTGACTGACTACAATAAATCTGAACAAAACTTGACTATTCACAATTTGGAATATCTGGAATTAATATTAACAATTTAGCTTCTTTAGGTTTTACCAATTTTCATAATGTTGAGTGTGTTGATGTAAATAATACATATAATAATTCAGGAAACAAGATGAGATAAAATAAACCCTACATAGGAGTTGGCGTTCTCTTCATTTGTGCTTATATGAATGTGCAAAAATTCTAATGTAAAAAAAAATGGTAACACTTTATTTACATTAAATTGTGCATATTTATGTGCAATTACCTCTAAACCAAAGAGAAACCCAATATTAAGTACACGTTGTTCATTGATATTACTCTGTACTGAATAATTACACTGTAACAAGAACAATGTAATATAAGGTGTAACCAAAGAAAATTGTCAAATGAGAAGTTTTGATCAATAATCGAATTTGGTTACACTTTGTTTGAAGGTGTGATTGTTACAGTGTAATTATACATTTAAGTACTTAGTTACTAGTACTGTTAATATTAATTAACAATATGGGTAGGGTTTGGTTTAGAGTTAGTTGCATGTAATAATAATAATAACAGTAAATTATGCATAATTATATTACAGTAAGTACATTGTAAGGACACTGAAAAAAGTCATCCAATCTTTTATTTTTTATTGGCATAAATTATGATTATCGGTTAAAATTATCATTCAGCTCTATACTTTAGAATGGAAAACCTTTACTTTTTGAATTTGTCTTCACAGATTTCAGAACTGGTGAAGCTTCAGGCACTCGCAAAACCCAAAACTGTTCTGTCTATCACAGACTTGAGCCTTCCACTGGGCCGGAGGATGGCAGCTAAAGCCATCGCTGCTTTATAGAGGACATTCACTCCAGCATGCCTATTTTTGTGGGTGTGTAAGAGTGAGAAAACTGCTACGACCTCCCTTCCCAAAAGAGTAATTTCTCATCATCTACCTAGGCTTCCAGTAACCTCTGGGGGTTGGGATGGGTTGTGATGTTGCATTTACGTCTGTCGCCTCGAGGACAGCTCAGTGTTAGTTCTGATTTGACGCACAGAGTAGCTGATAGCTGACTGTTCACATTAATTTGACATTTATTTCCATTACTCAGAAGTGGAAACAGAAAGTAACATTGTGGTATAATGTTTGTTTTTATATATGTTATAACAGGTCATGCATTATTGCCTGTTGACAACTTTTTGTGTTTTTATAAACAATGACAGTGATTTGGATTTCCTGCAAAATAAGAGAACTTGTATATTTTTACTAAAATTCCAATAAAATGGTGAAATTGTTAGAGATGTTACTTCTCTTTGAAGTGTCTATTTAAAAATTTGTCTTGATAATGATAATTTGTCTTGTGTTCTCGCTTGTCAATAAAAACAAGCAAAAGTGTTTGTTCAGCAGCGGTTATTTATTAGATTTCCACTAAACATTCAGAATCATCTCTGGTGTCTAATATCTTTCTGTTGATGATTTGTACCGTTAGATATTATCTGTGTTCAATTGGAACAACTAATGGGAGTGGGTGTATTTTAGCATTAGTTGGCCGCCTTTTCTCAATCTGCCCGAAGGTAATTCTTTGATTTAAAATAAGAATTACAAAATGCATTTTTCATTGTTTCAAATTTTCATTATGCATCTATAAATATACACTGCCCAGCCAAAAAAGAAAGCCGCTCTTTGGATTTAAACAAACGAGTCTATGAATTTTCAAATTGTAAAAGAATGGTTGAGAGGGTGTATAAAATAATTTTCATACATGAATTGGCCCCTCTGAGTCCAGACCTTAAGTCCATTGAAAGTCTTTGGGATGTGCTAGAATAGACTTTACAGAGTGCTTGGTTGGCAATACACGATCTTGACCAAAACCATATTCTCCATATATATAAAACTCCATATTTTCCTGTCATCATTTATGAACCATAATAGCTAATAGCCTAAAAAACACACACATATGCAAACATCTAATATATATATAAATATATATATATATATTAGATGTTTGTATATGTGTGTTTTGTTGCAATACGTTACAATACATGTATTGTCTAAAGGTTAAATAAACTTTTTTTCAAGATTTTTTTTTTTTTGTCATTATTTCATGTCAGGCTTATTAAAAATCTTGACACTTGTCATCATAAAATGCGGTTGCTCAACATTTGAGAGCAAGGCACAGGACAAAGACCAACCCAACAATGCCTATACCATCTACCATCAAGATTTGGTTAATTTGCTGCTATAGGAGAGGAAGAATTTTGCAAACTCGTTAATTCATCTAAATCAACATGCATCAACCTGCATCAACATGGTTTAATCATACTTATCTGACCGTTATCAGTTTGTACCAGTAAATGAAGAGATGTCTTATCGATCACAAGTTCAGTATGGCATACCACAAGGCTCAGTACTAGGACCGCTGCTATTCACTCTGTACATGCTATCATTAGGAGATCTCATTAGGAAACATGGAATTAGCTTTCACTGTTATGCTGATGATACCCAGCTGTATATTTCTTCAAAACCTAACAAAACTTACCAGTTCAAAAAATTAACAGAATTCATAGCTGATATAAAAAATTGGATGAACAGTAATTTCCTACTACTATATTCTGAAAAAACAGAGATTCTAATTATTGGACAAAAACTTCCACACGTAACAGCCTAGAATACTGTCTAACACTTGATGGCTGCTCTGTTAAGTCTTCGTCGTCGGTTAGGAACCTGGGTGTGCTCTTTGATACCAATCTCTCATTTGAAAGTCATGTGTCTAGTATCTGTAGAACTGCATTTTTCCATCATAAAAATATATCTAAATTACACTATATGCTCTTATTGACAAATGCGGAACAATTAGTTCATGCGTTCATGACATCAAGGCTAGATTATTGTAATGCTCTACTGGGTGGTTGCCCTGCACGCTTAATAAACAAACTTCAGCTAGTTTAAAACGCTGCAGCTCGAGTTCTTAACCAGAGCCAGGAAGCATGACCATATTAGCCCGGTTCTATCAACCCTGCATTGGCTGCCTATTAAACATCGTATAAATTTTAAAATATTGCTGATTAATTACAAAGCACTAAATGGTTTAGCTCCGCAGTACTTGAGCGCTCGCTTTATTATAATGGTCCCTTTTAAATATCCTGTTGACTATAAGTAACGTCAACTTACTCTAACCCTAACTGAACCAGTCTACTAATACTCAACTGACACAGAGAGTTAGTAGACATGTAGGTGTAACATCACTTACAGTCAACAGAAGGTGTTAAAGGCACCATCATAATCAGGTTAAACCGAATTTTTAATTGGAGAACTGTGATGTGTGATATAACTACTAATGGATCCTAATAATAATCCATTAATTAAGAACATTTTTAACTGTAGTGCATGATGTCATTGCAGATAAAGTGAGTAAACTCAATTTGTTGCGGGTCAGCAAAAAAAAAAAAAAAAAATGACCGAAATCATAGGAATTGTATGATTTGGAAATACAAGTGTAAAATCAAATGGAAAAGAATAGTCATAAAACCTAAGAACTGGATAAAAATAGAACATGTTACATAATATCCTGTATTTCAATAATGCCCTTTTGATGTCAAGGAATCCCCAGTGCCCTCAGCGTCAGAACAGTGTCTGACAGAGGATCCTTTATTTTCTTTATCATTAAAATCATTCATTCTGTTTATTTGACTGGACTCTTATTTTGGATTTGTAAAATAACTTTTTTAAGCTTTTATGAGTATTGGCATTGGTGGAAATGGCTGAGATTCTCTGGGAAATTCAAATAATATTTGAATTATTTAATATTTTCCATATTTATTTATTTTTGTACAATGTCATCATAAAATGCTAATTTTGTAATTCGTGTCTTCTTACCTGTATTATTTTTTTTCCTCACACAAGGCCTTAGGACTCCTTTATAAGAAAGGAGTCCTATATTATACATTATATTTAGCGGTCCCTGGTCAAATAGTTATGTAACCTATTTCATCTAAATGATATTATGTATTATAATGTACCTATGCATGTTTAAAAGGCTTGAATACCTTTTCAGATGTAACTTTCTTTATGGAAAACTGGCAATTAAACTGTCAAAATTTCACCAGCAAGTGTTATTGGCACAGAAAATTAGTTTCCACTACAATTTTTATACACCACGCTTCTCTGCCTTTATGAAAAAGAAGTGCTTGTATTAGAAGTGAAGTATTGTATTAAATACTTCAAATCTTAAAAATGTATATATTTTTTTTAACTGTGTTTGCAGGTAATATTAATGAAGTTAAAAAGACATTGTGTAAAAATTTGTAAACTTTAGAGAAGTCACTTTTGTCTTTGTAACGGTAGTGTGTTATAAAATATTACATTTTAAAGTGAATATATACTCACCTAAAGGATTATTAGGAACACCTGTTCAATTTCTCATTAATGTAATTATCTAATCAACCCATCACATGGCAGTTGCTTCGATGCATTTAGGGGTGTGGTCCTGGTCAAGACAATCTCCTGAACTCCAAACTGAATGTCAGAATGGGAAAGAAAGGTGATTTAAGCAATTTAGCGTGGCATGGTTGTTGGTGCCAGACGGGCCGGTCTGGGTATTTAACTATCTGCTCAGTTACTGGAATTTTCACTCACAACCATTTCTAGGGTTTACAAAGAATGGTGTGAAAAGGGAAAAACATCTAGTATGCGGCAGTCCTGTGGGCGAAAATGCCTTGTTGATGCTAGAGGTCAGAGGAGAATGGGCCAACTGATTCAAGCTGATAGAAGAGCAACTTTGTAAGGAATAATTGACGACAGGCCGTTAAATTATTAGAAAAATTATACACATCCGAGGTGGTAATGCGGTCATGATGCGAAGCGGAGTGAACACGCGTTTGGGCATGATCAGTCATAAGTATCAAATTAAATTCATACACGTGTCCCGGCTTTATGCAGTTATTAATGCAGTTATTAGAGAGAGGAAGAGAGAGAGATTTTGAACTAATGAGACAGAAAAGCATGTGCGTCAATATTATTATTTATTTATTAATTAACTTTTTATTAATTAATGTTTTAATTAATTTGTTCATTCTTGTTTTCTATAATTGACAGTAGATGACCCAATAAATGAAACACACAAAGACCTTTTAACAAGTAGGCCTATCAATAATTATTTATTTGTTATATCATCTGGAATAATTGCGAAAATCCATGCAGCAGGACTATTCATTTATTTATATAGCCTATTCAGTTTAATTTTCTATGTGGCATAATTGTACGTCTTTTTCACCTGGGCTACATACATTATTTATTCAAATTAAACTGTATGTGCCCATTGATTGTGAAGTTAGACATCGAAAATCGCAGATCAAGTGCATGGGGCTACATGTCTTCACTTGTTATGAATTGTATCCCATTTTCCTTTATTACAGTTGTAAGAAAAAATGAAGTGGTCGTCGAAGATCTCAAAAATGAAGTTTATTTACAGCTTAGCAGTGGAAAGGCACACGAAGCACCTTGGGTTAACCGGCGTCAGAATGAACCCCAAACTCCCTAATCAAGGTGGTTCTTGAATATCCGCCGTCGCTCCCACACTATAGGTGATAACCATGACTCTGTGATACGTTTAAGATTGCAATGAATTGATTCTATGATAAATAAGCTCTTTTAAGTGAAGGAACATTTCAATATAATCTATATTGGAGTGGAAGTTGGATCGGAGCAGACTATAATATCTTACAATCCCCCCTTTGATGCTCTTGGCCACAAGTAGCATCACATCCACTCCCTTTTCCTAAATAACACCTCCCTTTCCTGGTGGGCAGGTGCCCAGTGGCGGTGCCACCCTGGCTTAGGTTGCTCCCCTATGGCCATCAGAGAAGTCTTACCCGTCATCGGAATGACACCTCATGCACACTGGTTACAGCTCTACTTCACTTGAGCAGACTTATCATAGTTTGTGTTAAAGGAACACTCCGACTTTTTGGGATTTTAGCCTATTCACCTTACCCCCCAGAGTTAGATAAGTCCATACATACCTTTTTCATCTCCGTGCGTGCTATAAGTCTGTTTGACGCACCCACCGCTAGCCTAGCTTAGCACAAAGACTGGATGTGAATGGTTGCAGCTTTCATACTAATCCAAATGAGTGACAAAATAACGCAAACGTTTTCCTATTTACATGTTGTGGTTTGTATAGTCACAGAGTGTGCAAATATCAAGGCCATATGAGACACAGACATCTTTTGACCGTATAAATACTATATTTTCTGAAGGCGAAGCACTACTTGGGCAGAGTGATAACCATCACCTGAGACGAACCGTGATGAGGAGCAGAGTGTTCGCTCAGTGTTGGAGTAAAGAGTCAGCTAACGTTAGATAGAAAAGCATAGTTTATCATGGGTGTTTGCTTTATTGTATGAGCTGTGACAATAAACAGGGGAGACCAGGTAATACAGTACCATGTTTCATTGATTTCCAACCAAAAACGCACCCAGATTTATAAATATCACATGAATAAATAATTATTATTACAGGAATCAATATATTTTAAATGCAATTTATTAGCTGAACCAAATGTATTCAAAAGTAGCCTATATAATATACAGTATAATTGCATTACTATAGGATAGAATAAGGGGAAAGTAATAGCACAAATTGTTTTTGCACAATGAACTCACAGTCTATCGTACCCTTTTGCACGCTCAAGTTCGTTATTTCCATGGTTATTTCAAATTTAGGCTAATAGGCGCGCAGGGTGCAAGTTCAACGCGGTGAACGCGCTCGTTTTTTTTTCCAAGCGCGTCCGCACCGCATCAAGATAAAAACATATTCATACCCTAATCATATAATAGTGTCACTAACGTTACATTAGATCTGGCTAATGGCACTGTTACAGTAGGTCATCTAAAAACATAACACTTACCTCAGCCGCAGGTGATCCACTTGTCCTGTCTGTGCTGTAGATGGGATGGCCGTATCCTTCATTATGGTCCGTGTGGCAAATTCCATTTTTTCAAAATAGTCGTCCATTGAAATGTACCGAGCAAACATAATGTCCCTTGATAATCTATTTAGGTGTGTTTGGATAAATATCCAGAGTAAGTTAGCCATTTCTTCATCCAGTCAGCGTTTTTAGTTGGAATTCTGTGAAACATGGTATTACCTCCCCTGTTTACTGTCGCAGCTATTTACAATAGAGCGAAAACCCATGACTCTAAACTACGCTTTTACTATTTATAAATTGCTGACTCTGTTACCCAAACACTCAGCGAACTCTCCGCTCCTCACCACGGCGTGTCTCAGGTGATGCGGTTATTACTCCGTCTACGTAGCAGTGCTTCGCCTTCAGAGAATAGTTCCCAGGTTTTATACGGTTAAAAGATGTCTGTGTCTCATTTGACTTTGTTATTTGTACATTATGTGACTATACAAATCACAACATGTAAATAGGAAAACGTTTACGTTATTTTGCCACTCATTTGGATTAGTATGAAAGCTGCAACCATTCACATCCAGTCTTTGTGCTAAGCTAGGCTAGCGGTGGGTGCGTCAAACAGACTTATAGCACGCACGGAGATGAAAAAGGTATGTATGGACTTATCTAACTCTGGGGGGTAAGGTGAATGGGCTAAAGTCCCAAAAAGTCAGAGTGTTCCTTTAAGATTTTTTTTTTTTTTAATATTTGGGTTTGAGAGAGGTAATCAGAACCATCACATCCAACGGGAACGTCCAATATTGATCAGAGAATTATCTTCAGCCTGACGTTTCAACATGGAACACAAACAACATAACATAATGCACTGATGATAATAAGAATGATACAACGCAAACAGCAGTTTTAAAGTTTGCAATCAACAATCAATAGACAATATAGTGTGTGTGTGTGTGTGTGTGTGTGTGTGTGTGTGTGTGTGTGTGTGTGTGTGTGTGTGTGTGTGTGTGTGTGTGGTTTTTCATTTTCTCAGTGTGGACATCATTTATCCACATGTGTGCATCCACTTGACAACAATATATCGGTAACACTTTAGAATACTGTATCTTACTTACTGCAGAATTAATAAGGAATTATTGACGAACTAATAGGTTATTCTTCATTAACTACTTCTTCACTACTGTTAACTACAAAGGAAGATGTGTTAACTAATTAGTATGTAATATAATTTTATGATTGTGTTAAGTATCAGTTAGTTGATCAATAACTAATGAATTCTGTCATACCTCCCGAAGAACTACTACTAATTATCTACTAATTAAGGTTCAAGAAAAATAACTAAGAAGTAACTACTGAACAGTCATACAAAACTAACCTCAGATTATTTGTATATTTTATATACAGTACTGTGTGTGTCTGTTTTCCTCAGCATAGAATGCCACTGAGTAAATTCATGTATTTGAGGCAACGACTGAGGGAAACTTATTAGTAATTAATAAATAAGTATCAAACAATTCTGCAGGAATTACTTAGAAGCTGGAACAGTATTCTAAAGTGAAAATATAGGGAACCCATTAGTAATTAATAAAGAATTATCAAATAATTATCCAGGAATTAGGCTACTTATAATCTGAAACAGTCTTCTAAAGTGAAAATATAAGGAACTTATTAGTAATTAATAAATAACTTTTAAATAGTTCTTCAGGAATTACTTAGAAGCTGGAACAGTATTCTAAAGTGAAAATACAGGGAACCCATTAGTAATTAATAAATAATTATCAAATAATTATCTAGGAATTAGGCTACTTATAACCTGAAACAGTCTTCTAAAGTAAAAATATAAGGAACTTATTAGTAATTAATACATAATTATTAGATAGTCCTTCAGGAATTACTTAGAACCTGAAACAGTATTCTAAAGTGACAATATAGGGAACCCATTAGTAATTAATAAAGAATTACCACATACTTCTGACTCAAATCAAACTTACTGTAAACCTTACTGTAAACTTACTAAAACCTTATAATAATAAGGTGTAATATACATGATATGTTTTTGCTTATTTGCAGATCATAGCCTATAGGTAAATGTCTGCACTTATCTTTCTTATTAGTGCTGAAGAATGACAAACTGACTATGTGTATGACTGTTAATTAGTAGTTACTAAATAGTTATTTTTCTTGAACCTTAATTAATAGATAATTAATAGTAGTTCTTCAGGAGGTATGACAGAATTCATTAGCTATTGATTAACTAACTGATACTTAACACAATCATAAAATTATATTACATACTAATTAGTTAACACATCTTCCTTAGTAGTTAACAGTAGTGACGTGTTAATAAAGAATTACCTATTGGTTCTTCATTAATTCCTTATTAGTTATGCAGTAAGTAAGATACAGTATTCTAAAGTGTTACCAATATATCTAATGCAAATGAGTATGCATATATTTGTCTCTTCATGTTCAGTCTTTGTGTGCATTTCTTAGAGTGGGTATGTCCTTGGGACACTTGTTTTCCATCTATGTGCAAAGACTGCTGTCCGTAGTCTCTGAAATGGTTTGATCTCTTCTCGTTTCTTTTCTCATTGTCCATTCTTTTTCACATGGACCATAAGTTCTTCTAGAAGAAGCAGTCACTGTGTTGTTCGAGTCTGTGCCTCTTCATCAGTTCCATCCAAACCATGATGGGTCTCATGGTTTCTAGATCTTTTAGGCCTGGATTTCTGGATCTTGCAGGTCTGTTCTTTTCTTGAGAGAATCCCCTGGCTCCACTGGTTCTACTTCCTTCTCGTCCTTCAAACGACCATGTCATCTTTCTCCAGGAGGTTACACGTTTCACACAAACATCTCACTGCTTCTATCTGAAATAATGATCAAAAGAAAAGGTTGCCCCCCCCCCCCTTTCCCCCACAATCATCTTTTCACATTCAAACATCAAAGTCACAGAAGTTTAATCTCAAAACATCAAACATCGGTAACATTTAAAAAAAATATATATATATATTCCTAAACATAATGCCATTAAAACATTTGTTATAAATTACAACTACATAGCAATGCAAATAAAACATGTTTCATAAATCATAAAGAATCACCCCCCTTTTGATAGTAAACCATTTTCTAAAACGTGTTACCATCATAAACCTAATTCTAATTTGCATCAGCATCTGCTTGAGACTGTTGCTCATGCGTTGATACGTTGGACAAGGTGTGTATCGCTTATTTATTTCCTTTCAACATTGCCAACTGGGTTTCTAAATTTCCTATTTTCTTAAGCAAACCATGATAGCTCATCTTTCTTTTGTGTGACAATTGACACCTTCTTGCCTTGTGCCCCATCAGTCCACAAGCAAAACAAACAACTTCCTGATCTTCCTTTTTTTTCTCCAAACAGTGCCTTGCAATGTGACCATCCTTTCCACATGCATAGCAAATAATAACACCTTCTGAATTTATTCTTGCAAATCTCCTTGGTCTATGATGGAAACCATTAGACCATGTAGAACATTCTTTCCCGCCAACAGCAGCAACTGGATGTCTAGATTTGACAGTTTTCATTTGACTATTTGCATTAGCATTATTGTTGTAAAACTGTGTCATTTTAACAATAATGTCATTGTATTCAGAGAGTGGTGTCACAAGCATTGTCACAGCAGACAGGGTGAGTGGGTCACATTTGTTAATCAAGGCAGTCTTGAAACTGACATCATTCTTAGTAATATCAGGATTGCCACTGAAAGTTTTAAACATCTCCAATAATCGCTCTGAAAATGCGGCTGGATGCTCCCCTTTCCTCATGCGCATCTCAGATATTCTATCCCAATTAACTGACATCACACCTAAGACTTCAAGCAGTGCCTTTTTCCTCTCTGACTTATTAGCCTTTCTGTCCTTTACATTCTGAGTTAAGGCTCCAGACAAAGTGTCAGGCAAGCACAATCTTAACACAACGCACACATCACCGTCTGTTAAATTGTACACTTCAGCATATTCCTCCAAGTTTTTCAGAAAATCTAGTGGATCTTGTTTGGCAGGATCAATCATTTACCAATATTCTTGATCGTAGTTTCTAGTTCAGTTGGATTAAACCCTCGGACTATGGTAGAGGTCATTGGCTCTTCCCTACCTTCACTAGCACGCATAGTCGTCGTAGTATGTACCGGTGCCATGGGAAATCTGACTCTACAGTTTGAGTATTGGCTACTGAATGACTGAGAATCTTTTTCCCAACCCTCAGCTCTATCTTCCTGCAAATCTGGCATTTCTGGAACTGGGTTACACAATCTGACATCTAACAATGTCTTACTATGGTTTTTCTCAGTTGTGTCACTCTTTATCATGAACTGACAAGCCGCCTTTGCTTCCTCCAAATTTTTGGACAATGCTTCCACAGATGATTTGAGCATACTATTGTTAGTTCTAAGAAGTGCGATCTCATTCTGCATCTTGACCTTTTCTTCTTTCCATATCAACGCATTCTCACCCCAAGGCGTCACCTTTGACCATGCTTCAATATTTGACGTTTTAGGCGCCCTTTAGCGTCACTTACATGACGCGATCCTACGGCGTCATCTAACTGACGCTAAAGGTCGCAATATCTGATATAATCACTACACGTTATCCAGTTCCTTTAGGATATTGGTTAGTCTAATTATTCACAGCTCGGACGCTAATGAACACACACTGACTGAAACTTCTAAACCTAATCAAAATCACTGTATTTTAAACCTTAAATTTCACTACATAAAACAGTTTAGAGAGAAAAAAAAAATAACACTGTCACAGTACGTCGGACAAAACCACACCACGTCGGGTTTTATGTTAAAAAAATCTAGAAAAGGAAAATTTAAGGGCAGAAGAGAACTTTGTTTATTCAGTCTTAGCAGGAGGAGTTGTTAAGCCTATTCTGTACGATTTTGTTTAAGATTCTAACAGAACTGAATCAACCCGAAGTAGTGTGGTGACAGAGTTGTATTTGAATTGTTGTTTCTAAAGTAATTGAAACAAAGTGCTTAAGTGTAAAGTTTCTAAAGTAACTGAACTCGGGATCGGTCTGTTATATAATTCTGTTGAGATTCTAAAGTAAGTGAATAAACCCGAAGTAGTGTGGTGGCAGAATTATATTAGATTTGTAAAGTTTCTAAAGTAACTGAAACTTGGGGTCGTTTTCTTATAATTCTGTTGTGATTCTAAAGTAAGTGAATCAACCCGAAGTAGTGTGGTAGCAGATTTATATTAGATTTGTTGTTTCTAAAGTAACTGATACAAATGTGTATGTTTCTAACGTATTTGAAACTGCTGGTGAAGTTGTTATAATTCTGAGGAAATTCTAAAGTAATTGAATAGACCCAACGCAGTGTGGTCACAGAATTATTTCACAACTATTGCGTGTTAGGAGTTGTTAAGCCTATTCTGTACAATTTTGTTTAAGATTCTAAAGGAATTGAATCAGCCCGAAGCAGTGTGGTGGCAGAGTTGTGTTGGAATTGTTGTTTCTAAAGTAATTGAAACAAAGTGCTTAAGTGTAAAGTTTCTAAAGTAACTGAAACTTGGTGTTGGCCTCTTATAATTCTGTTAAGATTCTAAAGTAAGTGAATAAACCCGAAGTAGTGTGGTGGCAGAATTATATTAGACCAGTTGTTTCTAAAGTATCCGAAACAAAAGTGTATGCAGCCTACTTGAAACCGATTGTGAAGTCGTAATAATTCTGAAAAATTTTCTAAAGTAATTGAATAGACCCGACGCAGTGTGGTCACAGAATTATTTCACAACAACTGTGTTTTATAGTATAGTAGATTAGTCTAACACTGCAGCTCTGTGAAATTTAAAACAGGAACCTGAAGCAGTGTGGTTTTGCCCGACGTACTGTGGCAGTGTTTTGAATTGGATAAATATTAAGCCTGAAGTAGCATAAACTGTTTTAAGAAAATAGCTTAAACAAGGAGTTTCCTGACAAAACAGCACTTAAATGAAAGAAAACAGCTTTTTCTTACCTTTTTCCCCGCTTTTTGTTGGAAACCTCCTGGAAGGGTGGCTCGCCAACACATTCTTATCCCAAAAAGTCATATAACTGACGTCTTGGGATGTATTTTGACCATACGTCAATATCCGCCTTTTTAGGGCCCCCTTAAACGTCGGTAGATGGCGTTCCCGGGCCGTCATACAACTGACGCTTTACCTTTAACGTCAGTTAGGTGACGGGTTAGGTTTAGGGTTAGGTTTAGGTCTGGGATAGAGTTAGGATCCCATAACCTCATCTACCGACGTTTAAGGGGGCCCTAAAAAGGCGAATATTGACGTATGGTCAAAAGACGTCCCACAACTTCAGTTATATGACTTTTTGGGTTATATGACTTTTTGAGACTGCGTTGGGCTCGCCAGTGTAAAAAAAAATGATGTGGACTTCGAAGATCTCAAAAATGAAGTTTATTACAGCATAGCAGTGGCAAGGCACACGAAGCACCTTGGGTTCACCGGCGTCAGAATGAACCCCGAACTCATCCCAGCGCAAACATTTTATACAGTATTACATCTGTTTTCCCCCTCAGCATGTAAATTAAGCTTTCTCTTAAATGTAAATCAAGACAAACAGATTCGTCTTCTCTATCAGCGTGGAGCTGAAACTCTGTCTTTAAATGTAAATTGAAGAGAACGAGACAAGTGGTGCCTCCGCGTGTCTATGTCTTTGTTATTCCAAACTCTGTCTTTAAATGTAAATAGAACGATACAAGTGTTAGAGTGATACGGTCAAATGTTTAAAGGTGATAATATCTCTCAGAAACTCCCTAATCAAGGTGGTTCTTGAATATCCGCCGTCGCTCCCACACTATAGGTGTGACTCACCATGACTCTGTGATACGTTTAAGATTGCAAGGAATTGATTCTATGATAAATAAGCTCTTTTAAGTGAAGGAACATTTCAATATAATCTATATTGGAGTGGAAGTTGGATCGGAGCAAACTATAATATCTTACACAGTTAACTACGCACAGTAATATGGAACTGTAATGCAGTCAAACCTGCCTGAAACTACTTTAGCCGTGCATTTTCCTGAAAATAATTGCACACCTTTAGAACATTCTCAACCAATCAGAATCAAGCATTTAACAGCCCTGTAGTATAAGACTCAAATAACCACTCGTTACAACCAAGGTATGCAGCAAAGCATTTGTGAAGCCACAACATGCATAACCTTGCGGCGGATGCGCTACAACAGCAGAAGACTCCACCGGGTACCACTCATCTCCACTACAAATAGGATAAAGAGGCTACAATTTGCAAGAGCTCACCAAAATTGGACAGTTGAAGACTGGAAAAATGTTACCTGGTGTGATGAGTCTCAATTTCTGTTGAGACATTCAGAGTCAGAATTTGGCGTTACAGAATGAGAACATGGATCCATCATGCCTTGTTACCACTGTGCAGGTTGGTGGTGGTGGTGTAATGGTTTTCTTGGCACACTTTAGCCCCCTTAGTGTCAATTGGGCATCGTTTAAATGCCACAGCCTACCTGAGCATTGTTTCTGACAATGTCCATCCCTTTATGGCCACCATGTACCCATCCTCTGATTGCTACTTCCATCAGCACCATGTCACAAAGCTCGAATCATTTCAAATTGGTTTCTTGAACATGACAATGAGTTCACTGTACTAAAATGGCCCCCACAGTCTCCAGATCTCAACCCAATAGAGCATCTTTGGGATGTGGTGGAATGGGAGCTTTGTGCCCTGGATGTGGATCCCTACATAACATGTTTAATGTTAACATGTTTATTATCATAACATGTTTAATTAGGCTAATGAAATTAACATTTGACTTCTACTGGGCAAACAGCAAAAAGGCATAGGCTGGACCTGCACCACCAATGAGAGATGAAGAGGAGACACACAATATTGGAAGAATATTAAAATCCAAGAGGAAAAAGAATAACTGTTGCGTTTGTATTAGTGCTGACCAAATAAATTGTGAATAATTTGTGTGTGTGGTGTAGGGAGCTCTGGGTAGAGGTAGTTACCTTTGTTTTCTGGTAGCTGTACTCAAATCTTTGAGTGGACAGAAGCACTGGTCCTCATCCACCTTCTAAAACTCTAACGCCTGGCTCCTCGTGCCACACCCCGGTACACCGCTTTAGCTGGCGAGCTAAAGGGCGTTAGGGGGTGATGTCTACACTACATCACTGGGCGAATGAACTCCCACGACGGAGTCACTGGCCACTTACCAGTTATGGTCTGAAATAGCAGGGAAGGCAGATCTCTTCTTTGGTAGGCCTTCTGTCTAGGAGAGGGAAACTCTGATGTAAAACCTAGAGCCCGAGGACCTCGCTGTCACTGTCCGAGCTTGCTAGGCCATGGCGGATGAACCCCGGGTTTAAAGGGTGGGGTCAGTTCTGTGCACACTGCACACCACTTGAAAGCTTCTTTGCGCAGGCAAGAAGGAAATTTGACTATACGAACATGTCTGGAACAACAACCACCTAAAAAGAGACACAAAGGTCAGTGTATACAAAGCTGTTGTGCTGACCACGCACAGTCCATCAAGCCACTTCCCTCTTTGAAGATGCCCGCAGGGCCAGTATGGAGGACAAAAGGAGTAGAAAGAACCGTGTCCCCATCCCGGACCAGACCTTTACCTGCAGCTGTTGCGGCAGGACCTGTCTGTCTCGTATAGGCCTCATTAGCCACCAGCGTGCCTGTAGAAAACGTGGATGAATGTGTGTGTATTAACAGCTGTGGTGATGGTTATGGCATTGGCTATATCTCGGACTATCCTTCCATCAGGCATCCTTCAATTGCATGAAAATGTGCAATGAATGAATATACTGCACTGCAAAAAATGCTTTTCTTACTTAGCATTATTGTCTTGTTTTCCGTCAAAATATCAAAAGATTCTTAAATCAACATCCGTTTACATAAGAAAACCTGCTCCCGATCAGGTTAGGTTCACATGTTACCATGGTAAGTTACCATGGTAACCGAGTATAAGTTACCTCTTTCAGAAACGGGCTTGACTTACTCCGCTTTCTTGGCTTTGACATACCTCCCATTCTAAAACGGAAAACCCAGAGTTTCCCTCCTTTCTAAGAAAGGCCCCTGTAGCAAATGCAACATTTAATAATATACATAAAATGTATTAAAGGGGGCCAGAAGGCCAAATTAGCTCAAAGGGGAATGATTCATTGATTTGCAATGAATCTATGGGACCGAGCAAATGACTTGTTTACAGTTCATTTGAACGGGCCGTAATTATAACCTTTGCAAGGATATAAATACCAAATCTATAGTGAAACACTATGTCTTAGCAAGGTAACTTTAGATCGAACAGTACAAGACATTAAATGTGCAAACACAACACAAGGTAAATTATCTTTTCAAATATATGGAAGACTTTATTAGCTATTCTAAACACAAAACTAAGGTCTAAACATAATCACACACACACACACACACATTCATACAAGGCGCAGAGGAAAAGAGAGAGTTGGAAAGAGGGAGAGAGAAAGTTTAAACTTTCTATATGCACGTAAGACAAGACCTGAAAGGACCACCAAGCATTAATTTAAACCTTTGTTTCTTTGAGAGGTTATTCAATTTACATTAAAGCACCAGTTCAGCTAGAGTCTGGAGTACTTGCTTGTTTTGCGTGGCTTAGGGAATTCCTATTGTCGTTGTGTCGAAGGAGGTTTCCCGGGCCGGGTCCGCGTGGCTGGTTGTCTTTGAAGTGCCTGGATGGAAGATCCCGAGCTTGCCGGTCACGTGGGCGTTAGTAGGCAATGAGAGTCCTTACGGTTCGAAGCGCGTTGCGGAGAGCCGTTTAAAACGAAGCTTTGCAGCAAACTTAACTTTGAAACGAGACTCTTACGAAAAATAAAATAAAGGAAAGAAATGAAAGTAAGGCGAGTTGGATGGCTTGAATGAGCTGTTTTAACCCCGGTCTCGATGGGTTATTTTGTCTGCTGGTCGAATTTGGTCTAGTCGATGTAGAAGCGTGCAAACACGCTCTTTGTTTCAGAGAGAAGCGCGAACAGGAACACTCTCTTGCTGTTTTAGAGAGGAGGCACGAACTTAACAGTTACAAACTGAACAAACTCAGAACGAACGAAAACTGAACAGAAAAACAAAACATGAGGACTTGCTCCTTTGTTCGGATCTTTAACTTAAAACTCAGTCCAACCTCCCAGAAGCTTCTGGCCAATGGGACAATGGCATAATTTTAGGAGGTGGATCTAACTTCTTGCGTATCACTATATTGTGATCTGCCTGGTTCTCCCGCACTTAGCAGAGAAACAAGAGAACACAGATAAAACATTAAAAAGATTATTATAATCATAAAACAGAGCATTTTACACAGATTTCAATCAAGCCATCTTTTGAACTAAAAGTGTACCATTCTTTTGATAGGAAGCACGATACCTTTTCATTCATACTTCTAATAGTTGTATAACAATTACAAGAGTTAATAGTTAACAACAAATTACATGATTAATATGTGATCTAAGCATAACAAACGCAACACATGGATTGCAGAAATAGTAGCAAACATAGAATTAAATGTTTGAGTAGAAGTCCATTGAAAATTGTTCTGAAGTGCGTTTATGTGTAAAGGGTGTAAATCTGTGTTACTCTCATGTTCCATGAAAGGTGTCTGTTATGTCTTTGTCCGGCTCAACAGTGATGATGTTGGGGGAGGTCAAAGGTGGTCAGGCCTCTTGGTGGTCAGGCCTTTCTAGACTCAGATTTGTCTTAGTAAAACATTAACACATTGACAGTTCTTCCTGTTTAGTGCCTTAGTTATCTTTTGGGCCTGCGGCCATAAAGAAAAACTTATCTGGGGTTTTCCTTGTCATCCCGTGACTCCGGAATGTGGTGTTAACTCACATAGGTTCCGTTGTGTTTGGTTCGCTCCCCTCCCCAAAGTCTCTACACTCCTGATGAGTTGATTCAGCTGTGTTTGATTATTACAAGTTGGAAAATATGTAGTGTTGGTGTGTCTCCAGAAACAGGGTTGGGAAACACTGGTCTAGAAATACAACAACCGTCATGTTTACACCATGGTTTACACAGCGAGCACAAAGCCTCTACATCTTACTCCCCAGATCTCAACATGGGGTCAAGAGAGGCATGACTGATGAAGATTTTTTGCATTTATTGAAGGATTTCAGCTACAGAAGTTGTAAATGGTTTGATACACACAAGTGTTTGTCACCTCACTTTTGGTAACAAATAGAAACTACCAGAGTTAACTGTAGAGGTATTCTTTTGTTGAAGCCAACAGTCTGCATTATTTAACGTAATCCAGACATCCCAAGTCTCCCGGAAGTTCCGGGAGTCTCCCGCATATTGATAGCGTCTCCCTGATGCCCGCAAATTAGTTCAAATCTCCCGGAATCTAGAGCGAGACATACTGCGCGCATAACATACATAGCGCGCTGCGCGTGCACTGTACAGAGGGAGAGACCGAGTGTGCCTCGCAGACGCGAAAGTTAGCCCTCCCTCCCTCCCTCCCACCCAAGATCCTGTTACCGAAATATACCTCCCGGAAATGAATTCTTGCAGGTTGGGATGTCTGGTAATCTTAACATCAGTTTAACATCAGAATTCCTATGAAAAATCAGTCCTCATGATTATGCAAAGAAGCTCCACCAATCAGTGAACTGCATCGAACAAATTGCACGAAAAGTCTTCATACTTCAGTCTTAAAATACTTCTATAGGCCTTTACATTTTGCAGTAAACCTAAATTATATTGTTTATATATAATAAACAACTACAGTATGAATAAATCATGTCATTCACACTGCTTCATAGGATTGTAGTTCTTCTATCCCTCATTACAGCGGTTAAGTGCACAGAATTGTACTGTTGTCTTTTCGTCCCATTTTCAAATAGTATTGTGCTTCAAATCATTCATTTATTGATTCAAATAGGATTCATCTCGTAGCCGTTTGGTTTGGAACCAAACCAAATGGCTACGAGATGAATCCTATTTGAATTATAATGCTTTAACAAATGCAGATGAAAAAGATGGGAACCGTTGCACCCTGTACTCTTTATTTTCAGTAAATGCACAGCTGAAGTAGTCCCAGCATTACAGTTCCATATTATTTTGCAAAATTGTTTTAGTTAATTCTTAGATCTGTGCAGCCAGCCACGACAACAATGTGTTGCTTCATGGCCACATAACCACCTTGGTGTGTTTTATCCTGTCTATAACTGAATAGGTTGTTATCATTATGTTTAATTCATTGTTTTCTCTCTAAAGAAGACTAAATTACATCTCAATTACAGAAAAATACACAGAGAAAATATGTCTAACTGAAAAATATCTTTTCTCACTTTCTTTGTTATTTAGCATGACTTAAAACACAAACTTTTTAATATTGTTTTTTCTTTTATTTTGATAAAATATTTAAATATTCCAAACATTTCATATAGACATAATGGCTAAATAAATGTATTCTTAAAACATGTATTCTTCACTTAAATAAATAAATAATATATAATTGAACCATACATAAAATAAAATGAAATTTCATGTATGGGTGCTTTTAGTAAGAAAACAAAAACATAATATCACATGAAATGAGTAATAAAAGCAGTAGGTAAGTTCTCACAGAGATCAGGAGATCAATCCAATGACCATGATCTCATTTAGCAACTTATGAGACATGGTCATGTGCTCAATAAATAACCTTTGTATAGAAATATAATACTGAAAAGTAATTTCACATATTGAGTTAAATTAAATGTTGCTTTCTGAGGCAGATTGTGAAAAATACAGCAGTTTAAGGTAGCTATTAAATTGCTAAATTAATAAATAATAAATAAGATGTGAAGTGAAATATAAAATAAATAGTAAATAATAATAAATGCACAAAATACAAAATACTGAGAAAACTCATGGTGCAACATGAAGGTTTCCAGTGATGAATAAATTATCCAACTACTTTGAAAGCAAAGACGCTGAATGATGCAACAAAAACACAGCCAGTTAGGGGCCATTTTCCCGACACCTTTTTCAACTAAAAACGGAAGACTTTTTATGCGTTTTGGCTGTTCTTTTACACTACAACAGCATTTTGGGGGTCTGAAAACGCAACCTTTAAAAAACGGGAATTTCAAAGTGCACGTTTTTTTTTAAAACTTTATCGCCTATGTGTAAACTAAAAAAAAAAGTGAATTTGTGAAAACGTTGATGTTGTTTTGCTTGTCACTTGCGCTTGACAAGCAAAGTATGCAAAGTATACTTCAGTTTACACGTACATCAGGGTACAGTGCTGTGTGCGCCGCCTGGTTTTTGCGTAGGCTACTCTATAGAGTGCATATGTCGGGTTCATTTTCTCCATAGAGAATTTTATTTTTAACCTATAAGCCTTTTAAAACAGACAAACTAAACGCCTACTCCATTGAAGGACCCATGAAATTACGAAATCAAGTCTCGCTCTCCTGTCAAAACTGAGATTTTCTGAAAAATGTATGGGGAAAAAACGGTGCTACAAGGCTACAATTTTGATCGGTCACAGTTCTGGAGAGAAAGAGTGCAGACACTTGACAAAGAATAAACTTTCCAGTTCACCCTTGTCGTCACTAAGTGTTTACATTAAAACTGAAGTACATTTTGTGCTTAATGGTCTAGACCTCACAGAGCTTTACACAGAGCTGCACAGTGTTGGTATTCTCTGAGCTGGACTTATCGGAGATCAGACTGAGGATACTGCGGAGGACATCACTACTGAAGTCCTGAAGCTGTTGCAGAATGAGGTGGGCTGCCACCTCAGTCATGTATTCACTTGTCAGGTGTTTGGTCAGATCATGATGCTTGTCTGATGCCTGCTTTGACTGGTCAAATCCCGCCTGTTTCTGCAACTGTGAAAATACATAAATATATGAACCATTGCCATCTTAATACGACTTTTCATAAGATCAGGTTGATGTTTTAAATTACTTTAGATTAAACACACTACTTGATTGTGAGCTATCTGCTAAGAGCTATCTACCAAGAGCTATCTGCAATATGATTCCAGACATGATTTTAATTTAGCACTGCTTGAAATAAGCTTCTAAATCAAGCCATGACTAACACTCATGCAATTCAGGAACTGAGACTGCAAAATAGTAGTACAAAACAATCATATAAATTTCCTCTGTGGGTTAACAGAAGAACAGTCACCAAGTCTAATTCCATACCTTTTTGATTAGAAGCAGAAGGTCTCGAATTTCAGTCGGAAGTTCATTCACAGTCTGGTTCAGCATGGTTGAATTGCTGATCTCTTTCAAGAGATTCAGATGTAGTTGCAGTCCCTTCACTATGTGAGCAAAGCAGGTTTCCTGTGACAATAAAGGAGAGATCTCACAATTTATTTTTCGGAACTTTCAATGCTGCTATATGTGTCTTTAAATTGTGTTCCTCTGAAAATCTGCCATCATGAAGTCCATAAAAGAAGCCTAATAATTATTCTCCAACTATTATACAATACAACTACATCAAAATATTGGCATGAAAAAAGTAAAACAGGACATTTTGAAATAGAAACACTGAAATAGTATTTTCTTGTAAAATGTACTTCAATATGGAAGCCCTGAACTGCAACGTTTAAAAAAAAAATCTAGCATTTCGAGATTAAAGTCGAAACATTTCAAGATTGAAGTCGAAACAGTAGCCTACGAGAATACAGTCTTCCATAGAAGTTGCGTGTGTGCTTGCCATTGTTTCACACACAGGCATTTATAATGGTTCATAGCGAGTGTTTCACACTGTATGTGTGGTTTGTTTAACCCAACAAAACGAAATTCAACAGGTGCCAATATACCAGCATTAGGCTACCATTACAGGACGTAATAAAATATACTGCGTCGGAATAGACTTTAGCCTTTAGGAAAACCCAGAAAACACTTTTCAGACTGGACGGAGATATCCAGCTGTATGAATGAATGAATGAATGAATGAATGAATGAATGAATGAATGAATGAATGAATGAATGAATGAATGAATGAATGAATGAGGCATTTATATAGGGCTTTCAAATGTCTACTAGGCCTACACTCGAAGCACTTTACAATCATAACAGAGAATCTCTCCTAACCACCATTAGTGGTAATTACGTCTGAGGAAATCACGGGATCCGACCAAATGATTGGATACAGAGTGATGCACTTAAAATGTATCCAGAGCATATTTACAGTGAAGAGGGAGACAGAACGGTTACTGTTGTGTTCTCAACCCAGATGGTGTTGCCTAGACGAGCATGAAAACACCTCAAAAACACTGCCACATAAAGTTTGGACCAGTTTGTGATACGTACTCTGGCGGAGTCTATGCACTCGTCTATGGGCAACGCCATAGTAATTCTTGTTGGTAGATTAGCACCTGTGTAGAATTTTGTTGAAAGCCCAGATAAAAGTAAAAAGCTACTATTTTGTGTTGATCCATGGCAGTTCGACTTCACAAGTGCATTTCTTTACACACACACCCAGTGGACGCGCACTGTTATGAATGCACACACTTCTGTGGAAGACTGTGTGTTGTTTCGACTTCAATCTCGAAATGTTTCGACTAAATCTTTGAAATGCTAGATTTTTTTCTTTCTTTTTTTTACAGATTTTTTTTTACGTTGCGGTTCAGGGCTTCTGTACTTCAATAATATGTGTTTAATTTAGAATTATTATTATTATTATTATTATTTTACAAAAATCTGATTGCTTAGAAAAGGAATTGCCCAATCGGATGCTCCAGAAACTGAATACCTTTCTCAGAGGGGCACAGATAATGGCTTCAAAACAAAATAACGAATTCTTCCAAATAACTAGAAAAGAATTCGGCAGACATAGTCATTCCACAGTCACAAATGGTGCAGGTTTACAGTACTACACAGTGTTAGGGATTTACTTAGCCTTAGCTAAGCATGATGAAGAGCAACAGACATGATTGACTTGGCAAATGGCATTAATCAATGTAAAAAATGGAATGAAACTCACCAAACTGAAGTTACTAGAGATGTTCTGGAGAACCGGGGCAGAGGGTATCATTTGTGTCTTTAAGAACTGCAGCTGCAGCCTAGTTGAGTTATTGCCCAAAGTCAGACTCTGAGAGAAAAGAAAAGCATTTGACGTGTTTAAACACGACAGGAAAAAAAAATCTTGTTCTTGTGTCAATACACCATGGATTCGTACTAAAACCTCACAGACATGCCAGAGCAAAATAGATTTGCATACAGAGGCCCCAAAACTATTTGGACATGTTATGCTTGTCAGACAACGTCTAACACAGTCCTACACTACACTCTTGGTTACTCTGAGAAACTCCATATTTTCAATAAAACATTTTTAAATTCAGTTTAAATTTATTACAAAATGAGGTTATTCTGAGAATGGTTAGAATCATGTGTTTGGTGAGATGCCAGTCGGATTTAAATGTGATCCAAACCCGTCCAACAAATTTCTATTTGTAGAGTTATATATACTGATAGCTATTTGCAGTTTAGTTCATTGCTTAATCCAGGGCGCAATGTGTTGTTCAAAGAACAACTATTCAATTGCCAGTCCAGATCTTTGGCCACTAGACTATCCTACTGATAACCACAAGCCGATGCACATGTAATTTTTTTTTTTAAAAAGTGTATGAAAACGAAAATGAAAACGTTCAAGAATCAATCAGTGAAACCCCCATATTGATTGACTACTCTTCTTATGCCCCTCAATGGGTTACAGCCCTGAAACAGATGTGCTTACCTTGCTGTTTATCCAGGCTGTGTGCACTGTAGGAATATCTTTAAGAATTTTGCTGATTAAACTGTGTGCCTGTTCAATAGTTTCCTTATCCATAATGTCCAGTTTTTGAGAGACAGGGGCAGATCCCACGATTCCTACTAACGTGAATAATAAAGCTACTGGAGGAGGGAGGGAGGGAGGGAGGGAGAGAGGGAGAGAGGGAGAGGGAGAGGGAGGGAGAGAGAGAGAGAGAGAGAGAGAGAGAGAGAGAGAGAGAGAGAGAGAGAGAGAGAGAGGCAATTAGAAGTGCGTAACTGTGACGCAGATCTCACATTCATGGTTCAAACACTCACATATGCTTCAGTCATGGCTGGACATCATGATTTCACATAATTGCACCTAATTTACTGTACTGTACTACTGTAGTTACATAACTTATTCTATCTAAACGCTTATTCATTTATATTTTTTAATACATCAATCTTTTAAACGTATTAAAGTGGTATAGTATAGCAAATGAACATATTATTGAAAACAGTATATTAAACAAAATTCTTTAGAATCATTATTTCGTGTAATTCAAAAATGAAAAGGCTTACCCTGGAAGTTCATTATAACAACAGCAATGAAAAAGAAAATGTACAAAGTCTTCAGACTCCAGCAGTAACAAAGCCCCATCATGTTCAGAATTTATATATCCTGCAGGGGAAATTCCTCTTTTTTTTACATTGACGTAGCGCAGACCAATTATGGGTCAAAGCATATAAGGTTATTGATGACTGTGCATTAATAAATTATACTAGACATTATATACGAGAGACTAGTAGTTCATGTACATTCATATATGAGCATATATAAAATATCATAAACAATTTCCAAGTCATTTATTACTACCTAAATGAAAAATGTCATTTTTATTTTGCTACAGTCACTTTTTACTACATTCACTTGAAAAATTAAAACATCATGAACAGATAACAATACATAATCTGAGGTTATTAAAGCATAATTTGGATATAGTAAATTAAACTTATTTTTAAGATTATTAAGATAGTTTGCTCAGAGTTGTTTTTTGTTTGTTTTTGGGTTTTTTTTTTACCACAAGTCTGTATGTAAAATATGATTGAATGTTTTTTCTTTGATTTTTGAGGGACAGTCATCATCAGCCAATGTGTTAAGAAATATAAGTTATTTTTTTTAAGCTAAGAATAAGTTGAATAAGTTAAGAAACAGCTACGTGTAATAGCACAAGACTTTTATATAGAGGCCATTTCACCCCAAGGGTCTAATTTTACCTTTTAACTTCAACACAATAAGAAAAATTACTTCACAAATCTAAAAACATGACAGTGTCAACATATCCCTCAATAACAGATTTGAAAAAAAAAATCATTATAATATGTCACAAATTACTATTTTTCAGAGAACAAAATTAGATAAATAAATCAAACAGGTTTTCATGACTAAATCCCACATGTTGATATTCAGATAAAATGCCAAAGTTAAGAAGAGCATAGCTACTCATTAAATGTTTGTGTGAGTAGCATAGCTACTCATTAAATGTTTGTTGTACTCATTAAATGAGTTTTTGCGCCATCTATGGCCAAGAGAAAATATGACGATATATATTATATTATATTATATTATATTATATTATATTATATTATATTATATTATATTATATTATATTATATTATGATGTAATACCATCTTTAACTTTCATACAGCATGAGTATATTCAAATTAATCACATATTATGTCTGTGTGACCCAAAACATCTCTTGATATCAGTATTGCACTCTTTCTTTCCATGGATTATACAAGACAATGTATATTATCATAAAGACAAATATATCATTATTGCTTTCTGCCAACCAGTTATGACGTACAATGGGATTTTCACTACTGATTCAATACATTTGTGTACATTTGTAATGGACTATGAGCTAATATGTTACGTAAGCAATTCTTTCCTAGTGCACACTGGAAAAAAAGTGTCTGCTAAAGGATTGCATGTAAATGAATCAAAATTCAATCTGTCACAATCAGTTAAACAATAGTCCTCAAGATTACACGAAGTGGTGATTATTGCTGAACTAATTATATATTAGATTAATTGTTAAAATGATGTCAGTTCAGAGGTGAGAAAAACATGTAAACAAATATTTTAACTATTAGATTCTCTAAGATTCTCTTAATTCTTAATCATTAATTTACTCTGCCATGATGACACTAACCACATGGTAATGCATGGTGTTGTGTAATCTCACAGGCAGAGTTTCCATTAAAGGAAGCAGAGGGGAAGAGATGGTGTCAACGAGATGAGGGGAAAGGGGAAGAAAGGTTTCTATGGTGTCACGACCGGCTCAAAGCCGTGGCAAATGAAATGGAGGACACAGTGATTGGATTGCAAAAAATAAACATTTATTAACATAAATGTTAAAAAATATAAAAACAAGAAAACATGGTCATCTGTAATGTCTGTCAGGTGCATGGATGTAAATGTATCAGTAACAGAAATCAGAAATCTAAACCAAATAACAAAAGCCAAGCCCAAATCAAACACAAAGTAACCCGGAGAACAGACTCTCCCTCCATACTAGCCAGCCTAACTTTTAGGAACTTTTAGCATCATCTAAAATGATATCACGTAGTATAAGGAGTGAGTATATAAAAGGTGTGTGTGTGTGCGTATTATTATCATTATTCCTTCATGACTAACTGATTTCCTCCTTCCTTAGGCATTGTAGGCTTAAGTACATCATAGCAGTAATGTCATGTGGTACTTGTGTTATTGTAATGGTGCATTTTCGTAAAAAAAAAAAAAATAGAAATACATTTTTTTTTCTATCAAGATTCTGTATGCTTTATGGATCCACCAGACATGTTGCCTGTGAGTATGAGACCTTTTTAAATCAGTTATGTAAGCTAATTAGTTTCTCCCTCTCACAGGGAGAAGGCCCATCAGTTGAGGAGGATGAGGAGACTGTGTTCAAGGAGGGGGTACTCACAGGTTCCATCCATGCTATACTGTATTGAATATTAAAAAGTGTACTTGTGTGATAAAATGATCATAATGTGTTTTCAGGATGCTGACACTTTTCTAGAGCCCTCTCAGTCTGGGACCACATGTGACAAAGTGAGTATTAAGAAATTAAAACAATGTGACAAGAGTAATGAAATAACTTAAATGTTGCTACATAACCCAGAAAACATAAAAGGAGAGTATAAATGATACTGCCTTAAACAAATGGAAGCAACTGATATCGACATCTAGTATAAAAAACTAAAGATGAGGAAGTTGGAGCTGGAAATTCAACAGCTAGAACTACCATTTTTTTTAAAAAAGGAAAAGAAGAAAAAAAAAACATTATCTTTTTGATCATTCACAACATTTATTTGTGTGTTTTCACCCCTAACAGGCAGATTCACTCTGAATAAAGACAAATCACATTAAATACTCTTTGACTTCTGTGTGTTTGTTCAACTAAGGAGAAAGTTGAGGGGCCAGTGGAAAATTTTAAAGGCTACACAGTCATGGTTTAGACCATATTAAACATAATAATTATTTGCATATGTGTGGGCTTGGTAATCTACAAATATATGCAATCCCATCTCTTGAGAACCTATATCGTTCATACAGGTAGCTGTCATTTAATGCCAATGGGTCTAAGCCAACGGTTCTCAAACTGGGGGCCGTGGCCCCCTGGGGGGCCACTAGATGGCGCTAGGGGGCCGCAAAGAAATTCTAGAATTTGAAATTATTTTAAAAAAATTATTTTACCTGTATGTAAGTTTGGATTGTCCTATGTGAAATCTGCATTGCATGATTTCTTTTATATTGTAAAACTTGTATAAAATTGTATGTCTTCTATATTTGAAAAAGTATTTCTTTAAGTAGAGTAGAATTTTTTTTTGTTTCTTGCTGAAAAAACAGATTGCTGTTCAAATTTGCAAACCAAACTTGAGCCACTGTCATTTACTACCTTAATGTAAGAAGTTTAATGCACTTTTTTACAATCAGCAAATTAATTTTTCAGTGTTTATCTTTTACTATGAACATCACAAATGTTCAGTAGCCTATTCAATACTTTTGTTGCACTTTTCAGACAATATTACTGTTAACTGTCAAAACCATTTTTTATAAAAAATTTTTTTTATATTTAATGAAATGTACAATTTAACTAATTTTGTATATTCAAAGACATAAAGCTAAAAACAGAACTGTTGTTCCAGCATTGTACAAATTCATTTGTTTTTGGTACAATCTAAAATTTGTAAGTAAAATTGTACGTTTGAGGATGTTTTCATTATGAGTTTTCTTTTGGGGGGCCACAAAAGGATTCACCCTACACAAGGGGGCCTCCTCCTGAAAAAGTTTGAGAACCACTGGTCTAAGCGGCAACCTCCCCGTCTCTTGAAGCCAACACGGAAGTGAATTAAACTGCAATTTATCGAGTGGCCGCTTGAGGCAGGCTGCAGAAGCGAGTCAAATCTGTATCTCCCCCATGTTAAAATGCCCAACTTTACAGCAGAAAAAACATGTTTACAGCCTGGAGCAAAAAGTGGCTTTGGTCTATAGAGCTCATTTTTCCCTTCATGACAACTGTGAGGGGGGTGAATTTTTTTACAACTCATCTGTTTAAATTATATTTAAGCCTTAAAGTTCTGCATAATTAAGGGCGTGGCCACTTGAGTGACAGGTGGATTCTTGCGGCCGCTTTCACTGCTAGTCGTTTGTCTGCTCTCTGTTAGCGTCACCCTCAGCCGTGTTTCTGCTTTTTCCGGGATTATTTCATACAATTCAATACATGTATTTTACCTTCGCCCGTGCTGTTGGATTCCGTCGTGTTGAGTATGGAGAGAACAACCAGCGCCGTGTTTCAACCAGCAGCTGTTTCCCTCGCATGCACTAATGGATGTCTGATGATTTCAGTGCTTTCTCTCTGTCCATGCAATAGATGCACACCCTTGAATGAGCGCGGATTTCTAGTTCATTTACTTGAAGTTCTGAGGTAATATCTTTGGTTTGACCCATCTGAGAAACTGAGAGGCAGCCAAAATCAGATTGTAAAATGCACTGAATTAAAGCTCTTTACGAACTTGACGTGAGATGCCGACTGACATGTGTGCTTGCCTTGAATCACTGTCACATGCACAAGCTTAGAGCAATATTGTAAGTAATTAATACATTTTTAACTAGCAGAATAATGCATCACGATGCACATAGTTGACTGCTTGTATGTTGTGAGAAATGTGTGTGATCTGTGTTAATGTATTTGTATACATGCTCTTAACTAATTGCCCCTTGTGAGATTAATAAAGTTGATAAAAAAGTAAAGTAAATAGTCTCACTTTTAGTTACGTCTTAACTATTATAATATTTCGAAGGGCAAAACATGAACTTTAACCATTGGCTTTACTTTTTCAATCAGCTGTCAATTCAGCGGCAGTAGCATAGCATTAGCACCTCAGCTCCACCCGCGTCCCGCCTCTTTGCCCATTTTAATTTATCCGGTAGTGACGAGAGGTGACGCACTGCCAAGATGGTGACGGCCGGCCCCACCCACTTTAGTCTTCAAAAACGCTCTTCAGAAACCTATGGGTGATCTGCCATAAAACGAAGAAGAAGAAGAAGAAGAAGAACCTATGGGTGACGTCACGGACACTACGTCCATATTTTTTTACAGTCTATGGGTCTGACCTGTCTCTGAAAGTTCTCTGTCTTTGAAATGCCCTCTGCAAGACTATGGCTGCGTCCCAAACCGCATACTTCCCTACTATTTAGTATGGGAAAAAGAGTAGGCGAGCAAAAAAGTATGAATGAATCCAAAAGAGTAGGCGAGAATTACCTGGGTGACGTAGTAATTGTCGCGAGATTCGGACTTAAGTGCGTTCCAATACTTTCCTACTATATAGACGAATCCGACGAGCGTTCTGTGTAGGCTGCCATCTTGTGGCGACGCCATTACTGAGCTGTTACACAGGCGTATAGACATATGCACCGGTATGTAAACAAACCTCGGTGATAACGCGAACTCACCCTCGATGACAGCTACAGCCAGGCAGAATGACTTGTTGGTTTGATCTGTGACTGCAGTGGCCTCCAGTCACAGATGAAGGTACAAACGATCTTACAGATTAACGTTATTTATGAAAATAGCTTGGCAGGCTAGCTAGGCTAACGTTTGCTAACGAGGAAACTATAAAAAGATCTGTCCATTTGGCAACAATAAATAAATAAATTAATGAAATCAAATAAACAAATTCATGTTTTTCATTTGTGTCCATTATTTATCTCATTTTCACATTGCAACAGGCAATGTGAAAATGCCTGTTTCTAGCTGTAACGTAAGGTAACGTTACAGCTAGAAAGTATACATAATATCGACCAATTAGTGTTTTTAAACCATGGAAAGAGGTCAGTATAACAGTAGGAAAACAATTATGTCACATAATGTTACATTTAGCTCAGGAAAGCCATTTAATGACCATAGCATGTTAATTGAATAGAAAAAACAGCAAGAGATGAGATTTTGCTGATCACTATATCACATATTTATTATATTTTTTTTACTTATGTCATTAAATAATTGTTATTATACGCGAATGTCCACGTCTTGTACTCGCCCAGGAAATCTGTAAACCGTACGGCACCAGACAGGGGCAGTCGACCCGGGGTATTCACAGTGTTTTCTCTTCAAAATTGAAATTTTACTGCCACCATTAAAACAATTTATAACGGAAACTGTTTACCCACTCGACATTATACAAGGGATAACGTTGTAACGTTAGTGACAGTCGTAAAGCGCGGGCTGTTTATTCCAGTGGACGCAAGTTGCAACTAAAACAATAGGAGGCAATGGCGCAACGCTACCCAGCAACAGCTCAGTAATGGCGCCCCGCTTACTTCCGGTAGTTTCGCCGGATTCGTCTATAGTAGGCGAAAACAGTACGTTCGAAACATCAGTATTCATAAAAGAGTAGGCGAGAAGTTCCCGGATGGCTTACTGCTCCGCCCAGATTTTTTAAAAGTGCTGTCCGATGGGTACTCATGATACTCATCTATCCCAGGAGGCCACGCGAGGATACGTCAATATCAACATCGCGGAGATCAGCGGTTTTCAAATGTGAGTAAGCACGGTTCCTTGTGTTTAATGACACCCCGTTAGCAATTGGCTATGGCAGATCGTGAGTGACTTTGGGCAGATCCAATAGATTTGAACCTTAATAGTGAACCCGCCAACAAGGAAGGAAACGTTTTTCAATGGAGCGGTTCCAGACTCTATGGGTGCTTCTCAATATCCCTCCTCGTCTCCTCGCTCCTCCGTCCTCCCTCCTATGACCCGGAAACCGATCGAGCTCAGCCATCTTGAAGGACATCTCAATTCTCTAATTGCACCGTGAGGAGTCGAGGATCGAGGAGTGAGGAGGCTTCCTGAGGAGTCATAAGCGAGGATACACAGGTGCATCCTACGCGGAACTGTTATATTGACTAAACGTGACGCACGTGTCAATTCTCCTCCCCCTTCACATCGGTCACAATCATTTTAATTTATACTTTACCTTTGCAGTTTATATAAACCACACATCTCAGATATTTCAACAGTATAGTCTATCTTTATTATTATTTATTGATTGATATCCAGATACTTTGAGGACATCCAGATATGCTGCACACACGAAGACTTCACCACAAAGTGGCAACGACTTGAAGTTGGCATTGCCATGGGGTGCTTAATCTCCCCAATTTTGTTTGTAGCAGCATTTGAGATCATCCTCATTGGGGCAAGGCAGGTGGTTGGAGGAGTGAAGTTGCCATCAGGCCAAAGGCTACCTCCACTGAGAGGGTACATGGATGACGTTACCACCATTCTCCAGACAGCTCCATGCACTGTGAGACTGCTTAAGAGGTTTGACGAACTTGTGGAGTGGGCAAGAATGAGAATCAAACCCTCAAAGTCACGAAGCTTGTCCCTTCAGAAAGGGGTCAGGAGTGACCGCACCATCTTTAGCGCTGGCGGTGAGGAAATCCCCTTGTTGTCAAGCCAGCCTGTTCGGAGCCTCGGCCGAACTTACTCTGCAGACCTTACGGATAAACAGATGGGGAACGCCGTGAAGAAGCAGTTGGCAGATGGCCTCGCCAGGATCAACCTCAGTCAGCTCCCAGGCAAATACAAGGTGTGGTGTTACCAATTCACGCTGTACCAAAGAATAATGTGGCCACTCAAGATGAGTGAAGTTCCCTCCTCCACAGTGAGCAAGTTGGATAGTTTGGCAAACTCGTACATAAGGAAATGGCTCGGGCTACCAAGATGCCTTTCTGATGTAGGTCTCTTTGGCAAGACCAAGCTTCAGCTGCCCCTACGTTCCATCAGCGGGGGATATAAACAGGAGAAGGTGCGGTTGATCATGGAACTAAGAGAGTCCACTGACCCTCTGGTGAGAGCTGCGGATGCCCAGGTTCTAACCGGGAGGAAATGGAGGGCCAAGGAGGAAGTGGACCTGGCAATAAGTAGGCTGCAACACAGGGAGGTGCTTGGCAGAGTACAGGACGGCCGGGCAGGCGTCGGGTGGGGACAGGCCCCCCTCTTCTGGTCGAATGCATCCAAAGAAGAGAGGAAGGCAATGGTGGCAGCAGAGGTGATGAGAGCTGAACACGAGAGGCTTACCATCAAAGCAGTGTCCCAGGGCCAACAGGGAGGCTGGCTATCGTGGGAAGGCGTTCTAGACAGGCAGCTGGCTTGGTCTGATGTATGGAAGATTCCACAGGCCAGGCTAAGTTTTCTTGTCAGAGCAGCATATGACACCTTACCTTGCCCCCGCAACCTCCACCGATGGTTCGGCAATGAGGAATCTTGCCTCCTGTGCAGCACTGCTAATGCGAGCTTCCAACACATCATGTCTGGCTGCAAAACAGCGTTGGCACAAGGGCGCTACAGGTGGAGGCACGACCTGGTGCTGAAGAAGCTCGCTGAGGTAGTGGAAACATGTAGGCAGGAAGCGAATAGCAGGCCCCCGGCCCTAACCGCACATTCCATCCAGTTTGCGAGGGCTGGGGAGAGGGGTAACACCCACCACCGGAAGGACACAGGAAGACTCCTTACACCGGGCAAGGGGTGGACACTAGCAGTCGACCTTGGGAAGCAGCTCCAGTTTCCCAGGGAGATAGTGGAAACGTCGTTGCGTCCAGATCTGGTGCTGTGGTCTGCTGCTTGCAAGGTGGTCCTGATGGTGGAGCTCACAGTCCCATGGGAAGGAGGACTTGAAGCTGCCCATGAGCGGAAGCGGGCCAAATACTCTGATCTGGCTGCAGAGTGCAGGGAGGCTGGTTGGAGGGCAGTCACATACCCTGTGGAGGTGGGGTGCCGGGGGTTCGTGGGCTCCTCAACCTCTCGCCTGCTCCGCGACATGGGTGCAACAGGTATAAGGCACCGGAAAGCCATGAAAGAGCTGGCAGAAGAGGCTGAAAGTGGAAGTTACTGGCTGTGGCTGAAAAGGAAGGCAAAGAATTGGGGTCCAGTCTCCATCTAGGGCATCAGCAGGGGGTGGCAGGGAGAAATCCCTGCCATCGCTCCGCCACCATGAGATGTACTGGGGTTAAAGGAGCGAAACATCCGTGACTGGTGGTCCCCAGCTGATGACCCAGTAATGCCCTTTGTAGTGTTCCACAGCATGCACACCTGCAGTACACCTCAATCTCTTAGGCACCGGTGGAGGTGCGACAGGCAGAAATGCCCTGCAGGTTTCACCATCTACCTGTATGTTAAACTTTATTATGAATTTATTAAATAACCAAACTTCAACATCATAAGGGCAGATCCTTTTAGCGCTGCTGATGACACTGTGGAGTGACACTCGAGTGATCAAGTATTCCAATGTATATAAAAAAGCTTTTATTCGATTCCTCTGTCCTCCTTTCCTTTCCTCGCTTCCTTCCCTCACGTCCTACAGGGGGTGGAGCTGAGACGCAAGGAAAGGAAGCAAGGAAAGGAAACGAGGATGCACAAATAAGAAATGAGAAGCACCCTATGTGGAAATGAAATGAACTAGAGTCTGGTTGAACCAGGCTAATAGACTGTAGACTACACACATGTTCCCATCAAGGCCTCAATGAAGAGATTTTGTGAGCAGAAAGGGGGCTTATACAGTGCAGCCAAATTACTATTACAATTTTTAATATTCCAGAGTTGGAATATTAATCCACTTTTTTAAAAATCCACTTTTTTAAAAAGGCATTTGACTGAGTAAAATCTTTTAGATGGTGTGTGACATATCACAAATCAGTGTGAAAGCAAAATGGCCAGGATCTGTGCATGACTCAAGAATTTTAAGAGATTCACATTTATGAACATTATTTGAACATGGTAAGGAAAATTATAAATATCAAATACACTTACGCTGAGAACTGCATTTTTCCATTAAACAGGTGATTACAACAGGATCCTGACAGGTGTTTTATGACCCCATTCCCTGACCCAAACCCCAGACCAGTTACAATGCAGCTCTAGGGCACACAATGAAATGAGCTTTGGCCAACTAAAGGGAAGGTTTCAGGGTCTGAGGTCTGATTTCAGGGACTTTTTCAAAGCCTGAGGGTTGCACTTGCACCTGACAGGGCCTGAGACATTGCATGTGCCATATTACACAACACTGCCAACATCAGAAAAAGAAAAAAAAATGTTTAATTAAGCCTAAAATAAAAGACAAGACAAATTTGCAAAACTCTATTTGCTTAGAGTTTTATTTCAATAGTTCTTTTTAAAGAAAAGCCAGTTATTCAGTCAGCTTTTTAAAAGATATTATGCAAGGTCAGCAATAGTACTCTGTGTGATTTTACTCTGAAGTTTATTTTGAAGCAACTCTATTTCTAGTGCAATTTTTTCCTAGTCAAGTTCTGTTTCTCCCCCTGATTTTTGTTTTTTCAAAATACTCTATTTTCTGTTGAAGACTCATATAGACGCTTTCAGCAGTGACAACATAAACAAACGGTACTGCGCATGTGCATTAATCTGATTGTCTCAAAAAGTGTATTGTCAATGCATATTGTAGCTGAGAATCTACAGAATCCAGAAATATGTCTCTATTTACTCTGCTATGAAAATTGACCATTCCAGAAGCCATACATCGTGCCAGGTGAACTTAAAACCCCTTAGACTTTGAAGGGTTAGTGCAATATCTATGTAAATTCATATTATCTACAAAACTGTAAATGTTTTTTTTTCTGCCTAAACCTATGTTTTATTCTTAAAATTGATTGTGTCTTTTTGTTGTATTTATATGTGTGCACTGCAAGATTCAAAACCAAGGTAGATTCCCTGTTTGTACAAGCACACTATAATTAAAGCTTTTTCCGACTTTGATTCTGAACTTAAGCAACTACACCCACCATACAGCACGGATGTGAAGTGTTCTCCTGATTTCTGATTCTCCATATGATCTCTGATTGATTCTCAATTCCATGATCCCTTTAAATAACAGTTCCCATTCAGGGAACTTCGAGCTGCGTGTAAACGCCGTGGGAACGCCTCTGCGTGATGAGTCATGAAGCACGTATGAAATCTGTCCAATGGCGAGACGGAACGTCAAAGGCGGGGTGACGTATCGACCAGGAAACTATAAAGCATCCCCGAAACACAAGCGCAACAGCTTCTGAGTCTTCACAAGCGCTCTGTGTATGAATTTTGTCTGTCTGTCTAAAATTGTATATATATATATATATATTGATATGGCGAGCAAACAACAGCAGAATTTCAGAAAGTGTGTTCGTCCCTGCCCTCGCTTCATCACGGGTGGGGATACACACGATCTGTGTGTTGTTTGTTTGGGAGTGCAGCATGCTCAGTCGGCTCTCGAGGGGGCCGGCTGTGAGCACTGCGAGTGTCTGCCCATGAAGACACTTCGCTCCCGCCGGGCACTCTTCGAGGAGAGTGGTTCGGTGCGCGCTCCCCGCGGCTCGGGTCCCGCTGCTGCCGAGGCACAGCGAAGGCTTGCGTCGTGGGGATCGCAGATGGATCTATCAGCGGGGATTGAGACGGGCCCCGCCCTTTCTCTGCCCTTACCTGGTAGATCCAGTGCCTCAGATCTCGCTGCGGTTGCGGTTTCTCCTGCCCGGGCTGAGGCGCCATCACTTCAATTATCCAGTTCTGAGGAGCTGGATATTGAAAGTGTGGATGCAGAGTCTATGGACTCAGTGGAGATCGGGGACTCGCCATCCCAGTCTCCCGCGAATGTAGAGCTGATGGAGGTTTTGACTCGGGCTGTGGAAAAATTAAGCATTGAATGGCCAGTTGAGAAACAAGAGTCGAGAGTGAAGAGTAAAATGGATGAGAGATTTTTAAAATCACACTCACTACCTCCACGCCGGTGTTTGCCCTTCTTTCCCGATCTACACACCGAGGTGTGTAGATCGTGGAACAAACCAGTGTCAGCTAGAATTTTGACACACCAGACCTCTATGTATGCTAATATTGCTGGGTCTAGGAGACACGGTTATGGGGCGATGCCGAGGATGGAGGAAGTTTTGGCTAGCCATCTTTCTCCTGAGACGGCATCGTCTTTTAAAACACCGGCGTTGCCCAAAAAAAAAAAAAAAAAAAAAAAAAACCAAGCCACTCAGAAATACTTCGGTTTTGGTGGGCAAAGCTTATTCAGCGTTAATGAGCTGCGTCAGGCAGCAGATATTTCTCTCCGTGCCACCAAGGAGACGGCCAGATCAGTCGGCCGCTCTATGGCAGCCCTGGTGGCCACGGAGAGGCATCTGTGGCTAAATCTGGCTAATATGAAGGAGAAAGATAAAGCTTTTCTCCTGGATGCGCCGCTGTCGACCGAAGGTCTTTTTGGTGGTTCTGTGGAAGCTCCTCCCCAGCAAAACTGGGCTGAGACGCGGCGTTCTCAGGCGAGGTCTTCCCGGGATAGAACCGATCTGAGGACGGTTACTGTCGCCAGGAAGGTTTCGTCGAAGAAGTCCTGACGCCACTGGTGTCAGGCTACTGAGGGTGGTCCCCACTGTGAGACAGAGGTGTTCGCCGCTGAATCCGGTGCCCGCTCTCTCTCGGTGCCCTCAGGGGTTCGTTCTGCCAACCCTGCCTGTAATGGGGGGTGCAGACGGTCCCAGCGAGCGATTTCCCGAGGGACGCTCGTTTGCTTCGAGGAGCGATACAGAACGGTCGTTAAAACCCTGCCTGTGCGCGGTCACAGGGCGCTGTTTCTGTTTTAAAAACTACTCCAGAGGCCAGTCTCGAGAGACTGGTACCCTTAGTAGAATTTCTGGTAGAATGGGGAAGTCTTCCAAATATATCTCGTTGGGTCCTGCAGACTATCGAATGCAGGTACGCGATCCAGTTCAGGTCGCGTCCACCTCGTTTTCGGGGGGTTTTGCCCACAGTGGTGACCCCCGAGCAGGCTCTGGTTATGGAACAAGAAGTGAAAGCTCTGCTACTGAAGGGGGCGATAGAACGAGTTCCTTCTCCCGACAGAGAGCTGGGGTATTACAGCCGGTACTTCATTGTTCCAAAGAAGGATGGGAGGCTGCGTCCGATTTTAGACCTGCGCCTCTTAAATTGGTCAGTAGGGAAGCTCAAAAGGCTGACTCTCGCGTACTTCCATATCTCCATCCTTCCGCAACATCGGAAGTTCCTGAGGTTCGCTTTTGGGGGCGAAGCGTACCAATATCGGGTCCTTCCATTCGGCCTAGCGTTATCTCCTCGAACCTTCACGAAATGCATGGACGCGGCCTTGGCCCCGCTGCGTCTCCAGGGCATTCGCATTTCAAATTACATCGACGATTGGTTGATTCTGGCTCAATCGGAGCATCAGGCGATTCGGCATCGAGATTGCCGTCCTCGCCCACATCAGAAGGTTGGGGTTGAGACTCAACGCCAAGAAGAGTGTGCTTTCGCCAGTTCAGCGGACCACTTTTCTAGGCGTGGTATGGGATTCGACGACGATGCAGGCACGTCTGTCGCTGGCTTGTATAGCCTCGATTATCTCGACTGTCAAGCAAGTGAAGCTAGGCCAGTCACTCACTGTAAAGGAATTCCAGAGAATTCTGGGTCTGATGGCAGCAGCATCCAACGTGTTACCGTGCGGCCTGCTGTACATGAGACCACTACAGTGGTGGCTCAGGACCAAGGGGTTCTCCCCGAGGGGAAAGGCGCTCCGCAAGATCAAGGTCACGCGACGTGGTCTCCGTGCCCTGGCTATGTGGAAAGAACCTTGGTTCCTGTCCCTGGGACCTGCGCTGGGAGCCCCGTGTCGCCGGGTAACGGTGACGACGGATGCCTCTCTCACGGGCTGGGGAGCGGTCGCTCGGCCCGCGGGCTGTGGCAAGACCATCATCTCCGATGGCATATAAATTGTCTAGAGATGATGGCGGTGTTTCAGGCTCTGAAACACTTTCTCCCAGACCTTAGAGATCATCATGTACTTGTCCGGTCAGACAACATGTCTGTTGTCAACATGTCACCTTGCGGTATGCAGTCAGGTCTAGGCCCGGCTCAGGGAAGAGGACGCCCCTGCCATGCACAGTCCACCACAGGCGCCGTTGGAGGTGCGACAGGCCTAAGGTCAAGCAGAAAGACCACCTCACTGTAATGAATATTGCATTTCTGGAGACAGTGACTACTGTGAATAGAGCAGTTGGAGTCCAGGGAAGACTGGAGGACAACCAGGAGAGACTGGTGGCAGCAGGATAGTCTGCATCGGGAGAGGCGGGCTAGTAACCCTACCCTCTAGTTTTCCAAGAGGAAGACACCCAAAGTTTACTACGAAAAAGAAACAGAGAAAACAACCCGATGGCCCTCCGAGAGGCGGGATGAAAGAAGGGCCAACAAGGACGGACCACACGGTAACGAACGCAAGGACATCGGCAAAAGAGAAGATTCTAAGAAAGTGTGGGTGTGGCTGGGAAAAAACAACAACTTTGAGGGGACTTCACATTCACATGGGAAAGAAGAAGTGTGCTGGTGGTAGCCTTATGCAACCTTGCACTGCCCCGGTAAGGGCAGGTCAGACAAATGGGATCCAAGGCCGGGTTGACAACCACAGTGCCAACGGGCCCAATGTTGCAGAGGTAGGGCAGGAGGAAAGGGATGGTGATGAACCCCAAGAAGCGAACCCAGGAGCACCCCCAAGCAACCCAAGAACAGAGTCGAGTCAAAGGGCCAGGAACCTGAAGAACCCACTCCGAAGGAACAAGATAAAGTGGCCAAAGGCCAACGAGCTTGCGGAGTGGAGAAAATTGGACGAACATCTGAGCGGGCTGCTGAAAAAAGCACTGTGCGGGTCAGTTGTAGCCAAGCTAAATCTGTTCGGGGAAATCCTGTATGAAGAATGTAGTAACAGGTATGGCGAGGTGACCATCAGAGAAGCCTCAACAAGACCAAAGGGCAGGAGGGAGAAAGAGATTGATGACTTGGTGACAAGCAGAAGGCAGCTCCGCAAGCGTTGGAGGAAGGCAGAAGAGTCTGAGAAGGTGGGCCTGAAAGCTCTCTGGGATGAGATCAGAAGACGCCTTGCTAACCTCCGGAGGGCAGAACGGATCAGAAGACGGAGAAAAAGGAAGGAGAAGGAAAGATCAAGTTTTTTCAGGAATCCATTCCGGCATGCACGCGGGCTCCTTGAGGAGAAGACAAGTGGAACCCTGGATATCTCCAAAGAAGAACTGCAGGAGTATATCCGCACTCAGTACAGCGACCCAGCAAGAAACGACCCCCTAGGTTCGCCAGGATATGTGCCTAGACCCTCAGAACCATCCGCCCTGTTTGACGCATCACCACTAAAGCTCAGCGAGGTCAGGCAGGTGATTCAGCGGGTAAGATCTGCTTCAGCACCAGGCCCGAACGGAATTTCGTACAAGCTGTATAAGAACTGCCCAGGAGTGCTGAAGCTGCTATGGACCCTAATGAGAATCACCTGGATAAAGCAGACCATACCATCTGAGTGGCAGAGGGCAGTGGCAGTCTCTATTCCCAAACAACAAAACGCTAAGACCATTGAGCAGTTCAGGAGCATAGCTCTACTGAATGTGGAGGGGAAAATCTTCTTTTCCGTGCTGGCGAGAAGAATGACCACCTACCTCACGGAGAACAACTATATCAATACCAGCTGCCAGAAAGCTGGGATTCCAGGGTTCCCTGGCTGTGTAGAGCATGCTTCCATGATTTGGGAACAGATCCAGACCGCTAAGAGGGAGAAGAGAGATCTACACGTCATATGGCTAGACCTAGCCAATGCTTATGGGTCAGTGCCACACCTGCTAATAGCCTATGCATTGGAATTCTTTTACATCCCAGACAACATAAGAAGCATGATAACAAACTACTTCCAGGACATGCACATGTGCTTTGCACTGAAAAAAGTCACATCTGGCTGGCAACAACTGGAAGTAGGGATCGCAATGGGATGCTCCATTTCCCCAATCCTCTTCGTGGCAGCGTTTGAGGTCATCCTGATCGGGGCAAGGCAGGTGGTGGGTGGGGTCCGGCTGCCTGCAGGCCAGAGGCTCCCGCCTCTAAGGAGCTATATGGACGACATCACCTGCCTGCTACGAACCGCCCCATGCACATCCAGGCTGCTTAAGAGGCTGGATGAGTTAATCACTTGGGCCAGGATGAAGTTCAAGCCGCAGAAGTCAAGGAGCCTCTCATTGCGTAAGGGGGAGAGAAATGACAGGGTCACCTTCACCATCAGCGGGGAAGACATCCCCCGCATCGTGGATCAGCCCATCCGAAGCCTGGGAAGACTTTATACATCTGGTCTCTCAGACAAGAATATGGGGAAAATCATCCTTCGGCAGCTGTCAGAAGGCCTGTCTAAGATCGATGCAAGCCAGCTACCTGGAAAGTACAAGGTGTGGTGTTATCACTTCACCCTGTACCCAAGGGTGATGTGGCCCCTGAAGCTGTGCGAAGTCACCTCATCCGCCGTAAGCCAGATGGAAGCAAAAGCCAACACCTTCATCCGCAAATGGCTCGGTCTACCACGGTGCTTCTCAGCTGCTGGTCTGTATGGATGGAACTCACTCCAGTTACCCCTGAAATCCATCACCCTGGGCTACAGGCAGGAGAAGGCAAGGCTGGTGATGGAATTAATGGACTCCTCCGACAGGGCAGTGGCTGATGCAAATGTCAGAGTTGAAACTGGAAGGAAATGGAGGGCTAAGGAGGAGGTACAGAAGGTCATGGGAAGACTGCAACATCGAGAAGTCGTGGCATGGTTCAGACAGGGCGGGCAGGCCTCGGATGGAGCGAGCCACCTATCCTATGGTCCAAGGCAAGCAGGAAGGAGAGGAAGGAGCTTGTTGTTGCAGAGGTCACTAGAATTGAGCAGGAGGAGCTCAGAGTGAGGTCTGTGGCACAGGGGCAGCAGGGGCGGTGGACAACTTGGGAGGGTGTCGCAAGCCGAGCAATCAGCTGGGCAGAGTTCTGGAAACTGCCACAGGCTCGGCTCAGTTTCCTCATTAGGGCAACATACGACACACTCCCAAGCCCTAAAAACCTCCACCAATGGCTTGAAATAGAGCAATCTTGTGACCTCTGCGGGACCATCAATGCCTCACTCCAGCATGTTCTGTCAGGCTGCAAAACAGCACTGACACAGGGTCGATTTAGATGGCGGCATGACCAAGTGCTCAGAAAGCTGGCCGAAGTGCTGGAGAAAAGTCGGCAGGAGGCAAACAACAAGAGTCCATCAGAGAGTCGATGCAGGATCCGCTTCCTCAGGCAGGGGGAACCCGCAACGCATACCAGTAAGAGACCACCTTCCAGGCTGTTAACACCAGGGGCAGAGTGGAAGATGGAAGTAGACCTGGAAAGGCAGCTCCAGTTCCCACAGGAGATATGCAGCACCACCTTAAGACCAGATGTGGTGCTGTGGGCTGCAGCTGTGAAGTCTGTGATACTGATCGAGCTGACAGTGCCATGGGAGGAGGGACTGGAAGCAGCCTACGAGAGAAAGAAGGCGAAGTACGCAGATCTGGTCGCGGAGTGCAGAGAAAGTGGATGGGGTGCGAGGCTGTACCGGTCGAGGTGGGAGCCAGAGGCTTTGTGGGCAGATCAACGTCACATCTGCTCAAGGACCTGGGCTACGGGGAGCACACTGAGTAGATCCACCAAAGAGCTCTCTGAAGAAGCTGAGAAAGCAAGCCACTGGCTCTGGCTGAAACGACGAGATAAGGCTTGGGGAGTAACATCTAATTAGGTTTTGCTGCAGGGGTGACAGGGAGACGTCCTTGTTCACTGCCCGCCGCCACCAGGAGATGTTCTGGGCTAAGGGGCGAAACGTCAATGAGCGGTGGTCCCCAGCTGAAGACCCTGCAGCAAAACCTTGCGGTATGCAGTCAGGTCTAGGCCCGGCTCAGGGAAGAGGACGCCCCTGCATGCACAGTCCACCACAGGCGCCGTTGGAGGTGCGACAGGCCTAAGGTCAAG
>NW_024121314.1:0-38534 GCF_016745375.1 Pimephales promelas | reverse complement strand
CGCGTACTTCCATATCTCCATCCTTCCGCAACATCGGAAGTTCCTGAGGTTCGCTTTTGGGGCGAAGCGTACCAATATCGGGTCCTTCCATTCGGCCTAGCGTTATCTCCTCGAACCTTCACGAAATGCATGGAACGCCTTGGCCTGCGTGCAGGGCATTCGCATTTTCAAATTACATCGACGATTGGTTGATTCTGGCTCAATCGGAGCATCAGGCGATTCGGCATCGAGATTGCCGTCCTCGCCCACATCAGAAGGGTTGGGGTGAGAACTCAACGCCAAGAAGAGTGTGCTTTCGCCAGTTCAGCGGACCACTTTTTCTAGGCGTGGTATGGGATTCGACGACGATGCAGGCACGTCTGTCGCTGGCTTGTATAGCCTCGATTATCTCGATCGTCAGCAAGTGAAGCTAGGCCAGTCACTCACTGTAAAAGGAATTCCAGAGAATTCTGGTCTGATGGCAGCAGCATCCAACGTGTTACCGTGCGGCCTGCTGTAACATGAGACCACTACAGTGGTGGCTCAGGACCAAGGGGTTCTCCCCGAGGGGAAAGGGCGCTCCGCAAGATCAAGGTCACGCGACGTGGTCTCCGTGCCCTGGCTATGTGGAAAGAACCTTGGTTCCTGTCCCTGGGACCTGCGCTGGGAGCCCGTGTCGCCGGGTAACGGTGACGACGGAATGCCTCTCTCACGGGCTGGGGAGCGTCGCTCGGCCGCGGGCTGTGGCAAGACCATCATCTCCGATGGCATATAAATTGTCTAGAGATGATGGCGGTGTTTCAGGCTCTGAAACACTTTCTCCCAGACCTTAGAGATCATCATGTACTTGTCCGGTCAGACAACATGTCTGTTGTCAACATGTCACCTTGCGGTATGCAGTCAGGTCTAGGCCCGGCTCAGGGAAGAGGACGCCCCTGCCATGCACAGTCCACCACAGGGCGGGGAGGTGCGACAGGCCTAAGGTCAAGCAGAAAGACCACCTCACTGTAATGAATATTGCATTTCTGGAGACAGTGACTACTGTGAATAGAGCAGTTGGAGTCCAGGGAAGACTGGAGGACAACCAGGAGAGACTGGTGGCAGCAGGATAGTCTGCATCGGGAGAGGCGGGCTAGTAACCCTACCCTCTAGTTTTCCAAGAGGAAGACACCCAAAGTTTACTACGAAAAAGAAACAGAGAAAACAACCCGATGGCCCTCCGAGAGGCGGGATGAAAGAAGGGCCAACAAGGACGGACCACACGGTAACGAACGCAAGGACATCGGCAAAAGAGAAGATTCTAAGAAAGTGTGGGTGTGGCTGGGAAAAAACAACAACTTTGAGGGGACTTCACATTCACATGGGAAAGAAGAAGTGTGCTGGTGGTAGCCTTATGCAACCTTGCACTGCCCCGGTAAGGGCAGGTCAGACAAATGGGATCCAAGGCCGGGTTGACAACCACAGTGCCAACGGGCCCAATGTTGCAGAGGTAGGGCAGGAGGAAAGGGATGGTGATGAACCCCAAGAAGCGAACCCAGGAGCACCCCCAAGCAACCCAAGAACAGAGTCGAGTCAAAGGGCCAGGAACCTGAAGAACCCACTCCGAAGGAACAAGATAAAGTGGCCAAAGGCCAACGAGCTTGCGGAGTGGAGAAAATTGGACGAACATCTGAGCGGGCTGCTGAAAAAAGCACTGTGCGGGTCAGTTGTAGCCAAGCTAAATCTGTTCGGGGAAATCCTGTATGAAGAATGTAGTAACAGGTATGGCGAGGTGACCATCAGAGAAGCCTCAACAAGACCAAAGGGCAGGAGGGAGAAAGAGATTGATGACTTGGTGACAAGCAGAAGGCAGCTCCGCAAGCGTTGGAGGAAGGCAGAAGAGTCTGAGAAGGTGGGCCTGAAAGCTCTCTGGGATGAGATCAGAAGACGCCTTGCTAACCTCCGGAGGGCAGAACGGATCAGAAGACGGAGAAAAAGGAAGGAGAAGGAAAGATCAAGTTTTTTCAGGAATCCATTCCGGCATGCACGCGGGCTCCTTGAGGAGAAGACAAGTGGAACCCTGGATATCTCCAAAGAAGAACTGCAGGAGTATATCCGCACTCAGTACAGCGACCCAGCAAGAAACGACCCCCTAGGTTCGCCAGGATATGTGCCTAGACCCTCAGAACCATCCGCCCTGTTTGACGCATCACCACTAAAGCTCAGCGAGGTCAGGCAGGTGATTCAGCGGGTAAGATCTGCTTCAGCACCAGGCCCGAACGGAATTTCGTACAAGCTGTATAAGAACTGCCCAGGAGTGCTGAAGCTGCTATGGACCCTAATGAGAATCACCTGGATAAAGCAGACCATACCATCTGAGTGGCAGAGGGCAGTGGCAGTCTCTATTCCCAAACAACAAAACGCTAAGACCATTGAGCAGTTCAGGAGCATAGCTCTACTGAATGTGGAGGGGAAAATCTTCTTTTCCGTGCTGGCGAGAAGAATGACCACCTACCTCACGGAGAACAACTATATCAATACCAGCTGCCAGAAAGCTGGGATTCCAGGGTTCCCTGGCTGTGTAGAGCATGCTTCCATGATTTGGGAACAGATCCAGACCGCTAAGAGGGAGAAGAGAGATCTACACGTCATATGGCTAGACCTAGCCAATGCTTATGGGTCAGTGCCACACCTGCTAATAGCCTATGCATTGGAATTCTTTTACATCCCAGACAACATAAGAAGCATGATAACAAACTACTTCCAGGACATGCACATGTGCTTTGCACTGAAAAAAGTCACATCTGGCTGGCAACAACTGGAAGTAGGGATCGCAATGGGATGCTCCATTTCCCCAATCCTCTTCGTGGCAGCGTTTGAGGTCATCCTGATCGGGGCAAGGCAGGTGGTGGGTGGGGTCCGGCTGCCTGCAGGCCAGAGGCTCCCGCCTCTAAGGAGCTATATGGACGACATCACCTGCCTGCTACGAACCGCCCCATGCACATCCAGGCTGCTTAAGAGGCTGGATGAGTTAATCACTTGGGCCAGGATGAAGTTCAAGCCGCAGAAGTCAAGGAGCCTCTCATTGCGTAAGGGGGAGAGAAATGACAGGGTCACCTTCACCATCAGCGGGGAAGACATCCCCCGCATCGTGGATCAGCCCATCCGAAGCCTGGGAAGACTTTATACATCTGGTCTCTCAGACAAGAATATGGGGAAAATCATCCTTCGGCAGCTGTCAGAAGGCCTGTCTAAGATCGATGCAAGCCAGCTACCTGGAAAGTACAAGGTGTGGTGTTATCACTTCACCCTGTACCCAAGGGTGATGTGGCCCCTGAAGCTGTGCGAAGTCACCTCATCCGCCGTAAGCCAGATGGAAGCAAAAGCCAACACCTTCATCCGCAAATGGCTCGGTCTACCACGGTGCTTCTCAGCTGCTGGTCTGTATGGATGGAACTCACTCCAGTTACCCCTGAAATCCATCACCCTGGGCTACAGGCAGGAGAAGGCAAGGCTGGTGATGGAATTAATGGACTCCTCCGACAGGGCAGTGGCTGATGCAAATGTCAGAGTTGAAACTGGAAGGAAATGGAGGGCTAAGGAGGAGGTACAGAAGGTCATGGGAAGACTGCAACATCGAGAAGTCGTGGGCATGGTTCAGACAGGGCGGGCAGGCCTCGGATGGAGCGAGCCACCTATCCTATGGTCCAAGGCAAGCAGGAAGGAGAGGAAGGAGCTTGTTGTTGCAGAGGTCACTAGAATTGAGCAGGAGGAGCTCAGAGTGAGGTCTGTGGCACAGGGGCAGCAGGGGCGGTGGACAACTTGGGAGGGTGTCGCAAGCCGAGCAATCAGCTGGGCAGAGTTCTGGAAACTGCCACAGGCTCGGCTCAGTTTCCTCATTAGGGCAACATACGACACACTCCCAAGCCCTAAAAACCTCCACCAATGGCTTGAAATAGAGCAATCTTGTGACCTCTGCGGGACCATCAATGCCTCACTCCAGCATGTTCTGTCAGGCTGCAAAACAGCACTGACACAGGGTCGATTTAGATGGCGGCATGACCAAGTGCTCAGAAAGCTGGCCGAAGTGCTGGAGAAAAGTCGGCAGGAGGCAAACAACAAGAGTCCATCAGAGAGTCGATGCAGGATCCGCTTCCTCAGGCAGGGGGAACCCGCAACGCATACCAGTAAGAGACCACCTTCCAGGCTGTTAACACCAGGGGCAGAGTGGAAGATGGAAGTAGACCTGGAAAGGCAGCTCCAGTTCCCACAGGAGATATGCAGCACCACCTTAAGACCAGATGTGGTGCTGTGGGCTGCAGCTGTGAAGTCTGTGATACTGATCGAGCTGACAGTGCCATGGGAGGAGGGACTGGAAGCAGCCTACGAGAGAAAGAAGGCGAAGTACGCAGATCTGGTCGCGGAGTGCAGAGAAAGTGGATGGGGTGCGAGGCTGTACCCGGTCGAGGTGGGAGCCAGAGGCTTTGTGGGCAGATCAACGTCACATCTGCTCAAGGACCTGGGGCTACGGGGAGCCACACTGAGTAGATCCACCAAAGAGCTCTCTGAAGAAGCTGAGAAAGCAAGCCACTGGCTCTGGCTGAAACGACGAGATAAGGCTTGGGGAGTAACATCTAATTAGGTTTTGCTGCAGGGGGTGACAGGGAGACGTCCTTGTTCACTGCCCCGCCACCAGGAGATGTTCTGGGCTAAGGGGCGAAACGTCAATGAGCGGTGGTCCCCAGCTGAAGACCCTGCAGCAAAACCTTGCGGTATGCAGTCAGGTCTAGGCCCGGCTCAGGGAAGAGGACGCCCCTGCCATGCACAGTCCACCACAGGCGCCGTTGGAGGTGCGACAGGCCTAAGGTCAAGCAGAAAGACCACCTCACTGTAATGAATATTGTGGTCTCTTACATAAACCACCAGGGGGGTCTGCAGGGACCCGTTCTGCTGAACCTGCCTGTGAGGGTGGGCGCAGACGGTCCTAGCGAGTGGTTTCCCGAGGGAAGCTCGTTTGCTCCGAGGAGCGATACAAAACAGTCGTTAAACCCTGCCTGTGCGCGGTCACAGGGCACTGTTTCTGTCTCTATAATTACTCCAGAGGCCAGTCTCGAGAGACTGGTACCCTTAGTGGAATTTCTGGCAGAATGGGAAAGTCTTCCAAATATATCTCGATGGGTCCTGCAGACTATCGAACGCGGGTACGCGATCCAGTTCAGGTCACGTCCGCCTCGTTTTCGGGGGATTTTGCCTACAGTGGTATCCCCGAGCAGGCTCTGGTCATGGAACAAGAGGTGAAAGCTCTGTTACTGAAGGGGGCGATAGAACGAGTTCTTCCCCGACAGAGAGTTGGGGTATTACAGCCGTTACTTCATTGTTCCAAAGCTAACGATATACGCCTCCCTCACGGGCTGGGGGCGATCATGAGTGGTCGCTCGCCCGGGGTCTGTGGACTTTCTCCCAGACCTGAGGGGTCACCATGTTCTTGTCCTTGTCAGACAGCACATCGGTGGTCTTTTTATAGACCATCAAGGGGTCTGCGCTCATGTCCATTATTCAGGCTAGCGCCAGATCCTTCTGTGGGCCCAGGGGAAGCTTCTTTCTTTGGCGATTATATATCCCAGGATATTTAAATCGGGGAGCAGACATCCTGTCGAGGCAGGGCCGAGGCCCGGGGAGTGGAGACTCCACCCCGAGGTGGTGGAGCTCCTATGGAGTCATTTCGGTCATACCGAGGTAGGCCTATTTGAATCCAGGGACTGAGACACTGCATGCTGTGGTTTCTCTGTATCCACCAGCCCCTCTGGGGTTGATGCGATGGTACAGGAGTGGCCGAGGTCACCCCTGTACGCATTTCCCCCGATTGCTCTGCTCCCAGGAGTTCTGGAGAGGTTCACCGAGACGGGGTCTTTCTACTGTTAGTAGCCCCGCGTTGGCCGGCCCGAGTATGGATGCGGGTCGATACTTCACCCCGCCAGATCTATGGAGGTTGTGGCTTGGCCTCTGAGGGGGCCCAGCTCATAGAATCGGGTCTCTCGACTGAGGTCGTGGAGACCATCCTCCAATCCAGAGCTCCGTCCACGAGGAGATTATATGCCTTGAGGTGGAAATGATTCACCTCTTGGTGTGGAGAACACCAGTTGGACCCAGTTAACTGCCCGGTGTGGCGGTGCTGGAATTCCTTCAGGAGCATTTCTCCACAGGGTTATCCACTCCACACTAAAGGTGTATGTGGTGGCCTATCTGCTTACCACGTCCCTTTGAGTGGAGCTTTTCACGGGAGATACCCATTGGTAATTCTTTTTCTTCGTGGTATTGTGAGGTCAGACCAAGAGAAACTAATCTGCTCTGCCCTGTGAGGGCTCTAGATGCTTATGTCCACAGAGCTGCCCTGTGGAGAAAGCCTGAAACAGTTATCTGTTTGTTTTGGACCTCCGAAGAAAGGTTGTCCCGCATCTGAGCAGAGGTTGAGTAAGTGAGTGGTCGAGGCCATCTCACTTGAATATGAGTCCGCCGGTCAGCCTTCTCCTTTGGCTGTCTGGGCTCACTCAACCAGGGGTATGGTAGCTCCGCTCCAGGGGCGCAGGTGCTTTCGTCTAAATATGTGCCTGATTTCATACAACGGACACCTGCTCGCATGGCGGCGTTGGTATTAGCGTTCCCACGGCGTTTACACGCAGCTCGAAGTTCCCTGAATGGGAACGTCTCTGGTTACGTATGTAACCTTAGTTCCCTGAAGGGAACGAGACGCTGCGTGTCCATGCCATACTCCCAGCATGCCCGTGAGCGCTTGCTTTAGTCCTATCAGAAGCTGTTGCGCTTGTGTTTCGGGGATGCTTTATAGTTTCCTGGTCGATACGTCACCCCGCCTATGACGTTCCGTCTCGCCATTGGACAGATTTCATACGTGCTTCATGACTCATCACGCAGAGGCGTTCCCACGGCGTTTACACGCAGCGTCTCGTTCCCTTCAGGGAACTAAGGTTACATACGTAACCAGAGACGATTCAGGTTTGAAAACCACTGCTCGAGATAAAGGTCACTTATTCTTCTCAGCGGCCCATAATATCAGTTCAGTTGGAGTGTCTTGTAATTTAAGCTCCTGTTGCTGATTCCATTCCTCTGTGTGGCAGGTTTCATCCTCATCATCATCTCCTTCCTCCTCCCAGCCGCTCTTTGTCCCCACTGGAATCATGTGGCCATGAGACTCCAGCAGGTCAAGCTGGTTAAAGCCTTCTGGAAACTCCATCACTCAGCGAGAGAGAAGTGAGATATGAGATGGGACACCCAAAAAGTAACGTCATTTGGAATTGGACCCTTTAAAAGCATGGCAGAGAGAGAGACCCTTTTTGGGTCACCCAAAAAGTAACTTCATTTGGAATTGGACCCTTTTAAAACATGGCAGAGAGAGAAGTAAACAGCCTGGGCCGGGTTTCCCGATAACGATAACGGGTTTTCTTAGCTCTTAAGAGCGCTCTCTACGTGCAAGGTTACGAACGATCGCAGCAATTCCACGTGCGTTTCCCAAACATACACTTAACATGAACGCGCGAGAACGCGTTCTACGTGCTACTTAGGCGTCGCTATCCATTCCCGAAGTGCTGAAATATAACCTTATATGGAGTCGTATTTTGAACGTTTAACCTAATAATCGTCATTTGTTGTGGATTATAAATCAAGACAAATAATGGATATAAAACACCTAAGGGTTGTTCCATAAAACAAGATTAGAAAATAAGCCAGGCTTATTTTGGTTAGTCAAACTTATTGTCGGTGAATTCTGTTTCATAAAGCAAACTTAAAATAGTTCAAACTCAGTTACCCTAACTTATGCTCAGTAGTGTAGTGCAGGGTATACGCAGGTATACGGCGTATACCCACTTCCTTTTCAGTCGGCATTGCGTATAAATCCCCTCTGACGCGCATCTTAGCGTTAGTTGCTAATCCAATTTCGTAAATAAAAAAAAAAACACCCAGTTAGAGTCGTACCCGTATTAACTCTAATTTGTTGCTGCAATGATTCGCGACGATAACTGACCTTTTCATCTGATCTGCTTCAGCACTCAAACACCTGCTCGTCAATGTTAAAATGTTCGTGAGACCAATCAAAGAATGCGGTAGGCTTATTTCTGTTCACAGAAGCGCGAGCCGAGCGCGCATCCCAAAGCGACGCTTCACTTCAGTTAACGATCATACAGTGCGAGATAAGATGCAAGTAGCTCAAATTTACGGCTGTTTTTCAATAGACGTTTTAAATGACCGACAGAAATAATCAGTTTGATAAAAGACAATGGAAATTATAAGCTCAATTTAACAACACAATCACCCTATTAAATATATTGCCATTATTATTGTAGAAATATATTTGTATAACGTTTTTTCGAATGTGTTTGACTTTTCACTGTTTGTATAACTCCGCTTGTCTGTGTTTGCGCCACTTGCATCATTGAGCCAGAGGGTGGCGACAAGTGACTGTCTTTTTGAGTGAGCAATTGAACCAATTATTAAATTAACAGATTAGTCCAAAAAACATTGATTAATTTAGGAAAGAAAAGTCGCTGAAACTGGAACTGATTCTCATGTTTAAGAATCTGATCAAATAGGCAACTTCATGATTTTAAAGCTACTGTTGTCAATTTTTTTGGCCATCAAAACACCTTAAAATTCTCATTTCGAGATCAGGAAAATCAAAATTTTCTCGGGGGGGCATGCCCCCGAACCCCCCTAACAATATAATTTATGGGACCTGGCACCTGGGTATTTAGAAAACCATATGTGCGATCCTGATATGCAAGGATACTACTGATTCTACGTATGTGTTCTATTGTATTCATTATACTCTATTCGTCTTGCATATTGAATACTAATGCAAGACTAGTCTTACACGTAACTGTTTATAACACAGGGCGTTCATCCTTTGCTTGGACGCTTAAAAAAATATTGGGGGCATAAATTAAGAGTATACCCACTTCTCCAGGCACCACTACATCACTGCTTATGCTGGGAAACTAGCCTGGTCCGGGGCAGGCTAACTGTCAGGCTAAGTCTGAGTTCAGTATTAACGAGCATACAATTTATACTCACCTGCTGGTATTTCGATGTCATTTTATTTTACTTAACCACTATTAATGCATCTTTTTTTTTAAATAAATAAGGAAATGTACTTTACTAATAAATGTAAGAAATTATATGGTATAAATGCATTTGAACAAATGAATAAATGTTCAAAACTTGTGTATTTAATTGGTGAGTTTGTTTAATGAGTTTGGTAATTAATGAAGTATATAAATAGGGAGCTGAACTCGTTTCCAAACTTAACCATGGCATGTCCTTTCATAGATGAGGTGTTGGATGAGGGAGCTATAGTCTTGCGGAGGGCATTTGAGAGAGAACTTTCAGAGACAGGTCAGACCCATTGGCATTAAATGACAGCTAACTATATGAACGATATAGGTTTTTTATACTCGATGTCGATATCAGTTGCTTCCATTTATTTAAGGCAGTATCGTTTATACTCTCCTTTTATGTTTTCTGGGTTATGTAGCAACATTTAAGTTATTTCATTACTCTTGTCACATTGTTTTAATTTCTTAATACTCTAGAACAGAACTCTAGGACAGTGTCAGCATCCTGAAAACACATTATGATCATTTTATCACACAAGTACACTTTTTAATATTCAATACAGTATAGCATGGATGGAGTACCCCCTCCTTGAACATACAGACAGTCTCCTCATCCTCCTCAACTGATGGGCCTTCTCAAACTCAGTTAAACTCATTAGCTTACATAACTGATTTAAAAGGTCTCATACTCACAGGCAACATGATGTCTGGTGGATCCATAAAGCATACAGAATCTTGATAGAACATTTTTTTTTTTTACCAAAATGCACCATTACAATAGCACAAGTACCACATGACATTACTGCTATGATGTACTTATGCCTACAATGTAAAATACACACACACACACACACACACACACACACACACACACACACACCTTTTATATACTCACTCCTTATACTACATGATATCATTTTAGATGATGCCCCCCCCCCCCCCTCCCTCCCTCCCTCCCTCAGTCTTCTTTTTGGTCACTTCAATAAAGAAAATAATTTAAAAAAAAAAAATAAAATAAAAACCCTGAATAGTTGTAACTTCAAGCTGGCATTGATTACGTATACCATAAGATTTACTTACCATTCAGAATATATTTTTATATTTTATTTTCACCTGCTGCCAGGTTCTTTTTCCTTCACTTAAGTTGCTGCTGCGTGAAAGCAATTAACGTTAGCTTACTGTTATTCACACACAAATTTTGCAATGTATTGTGACACACATTAAATGTTGAAGTATTTTAAATAGTTTACACCGCTACTTACGCATTGAGACGATCAGCAATTTCCTGCCAAATTTTCTCTCTTGCTTTATTTATTGCCGCTGTATTGACTTTTTTGGTGATGACATCTTTAAATTCTCCATTATATGTTTCCGTGAGCATCGCTGCTCTATATCTTTTCCTTTTGTTGCCATGGTAGCCCACAGTAAATCGATTGACCCATGCTCGACTTTTCAGGACTTTAAGAGAATGGCGTGCACGCGCAATTATCTAGACTATTTAAACCTGACTCAAATTAGTAAGATCATATGATCCTCAACTTACTGTTATGGAACCAATTTAAGCGCGGATGTTTAAGTCGGCTCATTCAAGTCAGGTTTTGGACTTTAATCCCCGCTTTTCTAAGCGGCTTTTATGAAACAGCCCCCAGGCTAACAGCCAGGCTTAGTCAATCCTCGTGCCTTATCTGTTCAGTCAGCGGTCAGATCAGAATCCAATGTGTTTTGTCAGTTATTCCGTTTTGTCATATATAAGTTCAGCGCAATTTTATCAGTCTGCATTAAAATACCTCAGATACATATTGGCATTCAGTCAAGTATAGCCTACTATTATTATTGTAACATTATGATGGTAGCCTACCATTATTAACTATAATAATAATTATCCATATGGGCATTGTTACTATTCAGTTGTGTTTTTGAAGACAGATAGGTCTAGTCTATAGTATGTGATGAGGGACTTAGAGAAATGGCTGATAAAGAAGCAAAAGTTTTGTCAATCAAGTCAGGCCATATAAGTAGCTCTAAACACATGTTTCGTCCTTTACAATGGCATGCCCATTTTTGGATGACATCTGATGAAGCACTTATATTGAGAAGGCCTTTCAGACGTGAAAGAGTGTTTCGGGACAGGTCCGACCCATTGGCTTTTCCCGACAATTACCTGCAAGAGCGTTAGGGTAGAAGTGGAGGAAAATGCCCCCCTTCAGGAAAATGTGACATTACTGTAAAACAAAACATAAATGTGACTAGAATTGCCATCCCAGTTTTGAGTGTATTTGGCAGGAGTTATTTACCAAATATTAAAATTGCTCAACCTTCATAATTAATTTGTTTTTTGACTGAAAATATTATTGTACAAAGGGGGCGTTTTGCCCCAGCGGTGGGGTAAAACACCCCCCAAGGTGGGGTAAAATGCCCCCTTTCTTACCAACCAGTTTCCTTCATAGATCAACAGCAAAATGAACATAGTTTTTGATCTCTAAAAGTAAAAGACAAGTAATGCAACAACATAATATATATACCTATTAATATTTATTTCAGGAATGTAGAAAATAGCCAAATTTATAACATTTGAATATTTTGATTTCTACACGAGGTCTATAATTGATGTAGTATTTGTTCATCACTATCATCAAAATAAACAGAAAACCCTAAATAAATATTAAACATAAATTAGTATATTAATAGTGAAATATATTACATAAATGCATTAAAAGTCACTGTGTTTTATCATTGGGTCACCTAACCACCTTCCATCATTGCATTCACCAAGCTAGCTAATGCTCACTTGAAGTAATTTTTTCATGTTTTGTTCAAATATTTTGATTTTACGGCCTAGTTATACTGCATTAAAGTGTAAAATAAAGACTTTGATGAACAGAAATATGTTACTGTAGTAATTATGATAAAGAGAAACTATGCCCCTTGGGGGGCGTTTTCTCCCACTCTACCCTACTGCTTTTCTGGGGATGTGTAACAAAAAAGAGGAACATTAATAAGCTGTGTAACATAAATTAATCAGCTGTCAGCAGTGTTGGGTAAGTTACTCTAAAAAAGTAATTAATTACTAGTTACTAATTACCTCTTCAACAGTGTAATTAGATTACTGTACTAATTACTCTCTCTAAAAAGTATTTAATTACTTTTAATTAGTAATTACTTTCAAAATCCCATATCAACCAGCTGAATAATACAAGGAGAGGCATGAATCTGTTTTAATTCTTTCAAATAAATACTATAAAATTGCATGAATTATCCTTAAACTGACCAAGGTGGAGAAGGTTACATTAAAACATACTTTTTAGCATCAGACAATAGGCTACATTTTGATGTTAAACCCACTACTGTTTTATGTCTGATCTCATGACATTTCACACTTTTTTTCATACATATTTTACAATAATTCATACGAATTTGTACGAGTGCGGTCGTAATATTTAGATTCCTCATAAAATGCATACGAATCGCTGTGAGGTCGGATTGATCTATACACAGTTTTTACCTCAATTACATCAGAAGTAACTGTAAATAAATTACAGATAAATGAAGAGTAATCCCTTACTTTACATTTTCAAGGAAAAGTAATGAAATTACAGTAACTAATTACTTAGTAATTAGTTACACCCAACACTTGAAGTATGGCGCACGCAACTTATCCATTGTAGCATCGATGAATCTGTGATGGACTGTGTGGTCTGTTGAAGAAAGCTGTTGACTCCCACTTATCTGAATTACTTACACCTGGCTTGACATAGCCGCTCCTCCTGAGCCTGGTTTGGCCTTTGTGAAACTCATAAAGCCAGGATGCACTGATCACACTAGGTCAAGCCCAGCTTTATCTCTTATCCTGGATTTCTAAATTCTGCTTTTGTGAAACAGCCCTCTGGTCTGGAGCAGGCTAGCTGCACAGAATAAAATGCCATGGTAACTTATGTGCTACTGCTTTTGTGAAACCGAGTCCCGGCTTAATTCAGCCAGGATATCTGGAAAATCCCGGCTTAATCCACTATCTTGGTTTTGTGAAATAGCCCTCTGCTCGCGAGCAGGCTTATTTCATGTAAACAGGATTAGATCGCGGCTGATACGGGAAGTCCTTCAGCGCAGCGCGATAGTGTAGCCTAATTTCTGAGATTTATTTTTGTTTTCTCGTGAAACGATCGTCGTGAGGGTGTCGTTTAAATACATTATTATTTTGTTGGAAATGCACATTAATGTTTGATTCGATGTCGGGCTTCAACAACAGTACAAAATGTTTGCATTGCCCTAAAATTATTTGCGAGTGGCTTCCTTTACACTATTGGAGATGCGGAGAACTTGATAAGCTTTCTTTTGTGCCATTCACAAAGTAGTGCTCTTAGTTGTTTTTTTTTTTTGTTTTTTTTGCCACAATGACATGAGCTTTGGCCAACTAAAGGGAAGATTTCAGGGTCTAAAAAGCCTGAGGGTTGCACCTGACAGGGCCTGTGACATTGCATGTATTACACAACACTGCCAACATCAGAAAAAGGAAAAAAAAAGTTTAATTAAGCCTAAAATAAAAGACAAGACAAATTTGCAAAACTCTATTTGCTTAGAGTTTTATTTCAATTGTTCTTTGTAAAGAAAAGCCAGTTATTCAGTCATCTTTTTAAAAGATATTATGCAAGGTCAGCAATAGTACTCTGTGTGATTTTACTCTGAAGTTTATTTTGAAGCAACTCTATTTCTAGTGCAATTTTTTCTTAGTCAAGTTCTGTTTCTCCCCCTGATTTTTGTTTTTTCAAAAAAATACTCTTTTTTCTGTTGAAGACTCATATAGGAAACGAATTTAACCCTGTGTCGTTTGTGTCACACATGCCTCATGCAACAAATAAAAAGCAAAAGTTGTCTCTACACTGCCCACCCCTATATCACTGCTGTGTGCAGACTCTTCTGTAGGCCTTTCTGTACATGTGGACTCCTGTCAGAAATAATAGGCATAGGCACAATTAAAATTAAAGTACTTCCTCCAAAGGACAGTCATCTGAGAAGTTTTCTTCACTCTCCAGTGCAATGTGATTGATAACTCATGGCAAAATATTTTTACATTAACATAAGTTTATCAGTTTTTACTTTCAAAAGACAAAGCAATTTATCATTACTCAAGATTTAACAGTTGAAATGACTAAACCAGCCAATTTGGATTATAGGTCTACTTCATTTAATGCAGCAACAAATTATTTCATAGTGTACAAAGATAATTTAAATCTCATTTCCCAGTAATGAAGGTGTTGCTGCTACTGGTCCCTGATGTGGGTCTGGAAGAGCTGAACCCAGGGATGCCCTTCACAACAGGGCAATTCACATTCAACCCAAGGGTCAGCTGTTCTGCCAGGGTCAGGAGCATCATTATTATTTTTTTCTCAGCCTTTTTCCTGGTTGCTTTTATAAACAGACAATCATTTATTTAACAGTGTCTTTTTAAAAGAGACTAGTAGGCCTATAAGGCCTAAAAATACCATTAAGTAGAATATTTTTGTACTTCACTTCGACCATGTCCATTATTATAGTGCGGTGACTCGACATTACAATGAACAAAGTAATTATGAAATTATGAAAATAAAAATAAAATAATAATAAGTTATTAAAACATCTAACATGGTCACCACAAACGCATTTAATTTGTCTTCTAGTTTTGCCAGCACTCTCTCCTGGCTTTTGCACACTTTCAGGTGTTCCCTGGCGTTTTAATTAAAGACTGAATTTCGCGCATAACCTTGCATTAAAAGCGCTTGCTCTGCTTGGGAGAAAAACTGGGCGTGTTCTTTGGCCATGCTGAACAGCCAATAGCAGCGCTGCTGATCACTGGTTCTGCTATCGATACATGTCCCCTTTTAAACCAACGCGAGAACGCGCAGTTATCTCAGATAACTCAATCCAGCGATCCTAATCATAAACAACAGGTGTGTTCGAAGAACCCAATTAGCCGGATCATGATTAGCACGATGATCTCATCTTAGATCTCTCATTTGATCTCGGATGTTTTAAGCAACGTACGAAGAACGAGCCCCTGGAAGGAAGGAGGTTGCAAACTAACTGCAACCGTGTTGAAAGATCAGGGAAGGAGGTCCAATACATGGCTGGTTTTCGTGCACGTCAGCAAGTCATTGACAGATTTTTTTTTTAATTCATCACTATTTTGCCCGGTCTTTAAAGCATTTCCCAGATTACTTATTTTATGATTTTTTTTTCATTCGTTTAATTTAGATGTGTAGGCTATTTCTATTTTTTTTCTTCCCTTTTTAATTATTTAACTTATTAATTTAAACAAAACACGAGTACAACAAAGTGTACAATCAAAACCTATATATTATAGGCTACTTACGTTGCAGTGTAATCTATTGAATAAAGTGTAATCTGCCGGTTGTCCTGCAGGTGACCTCATAACTCTGTCTTCTTACGATGCACTTGGGAATGTACGATTACTCCAGAGATCAAACAAACAAAACGGTTATCATTAACTTAAATTTAGGGTTCCCAAGTTTATCAATAATTACAGACAAACATTAGGTGCTTTTTTAAATCATCAACATTGTTTAAATCGTTTAGATGTCAAATTCATGTTTATGATATTGCTAGAAAAAAAAATTAATTCGAATTAAGGACAACATTGACGTACATTGGTTTTCTATAATTTACCATTCGATACCATAATTGTTTCATAGTGCCACCACAGTAAGTTTACCTTCTTATTTAGTGGCACACCATTCTATTGAGCACACCATTCTATTACCAAAATGACTGTGTTATTCTAAAATCTTTGCTATTTGTCTGCTTTTACTCTTCTGCTTCTTCTTCTTCCTCCACCTCTTCTTCTTTATGGCGGTTGGTAAACCAGTTTAAGGTGCATTTCCGCCACCTACTGGGAAGGGAGTGTGAAGCCTCGATAAGGGAAAAAAATAAATCAAATAAAATGAAAAAGAAAAAAAAAGACAGACATCCTTCTAATAAACTCTGTATCTCTTAAATATTTTAGAATCAAATTATACACCAAACTGTTTCTGTGCATTCTGAATATATTATTAACTGTAAAGCACTTGATCGTCTGTGCAATGCGTGCATAAGCAGATTGCATGGAACATAGCTTGAACAGCACTTTGGAATGAGTTAGTTATTGAATGCATTGAACTATAATGCAAAATTGCATATAACTTATTCTTCAATGCACAGCCTTTGATCGTATTTACAATGCAATTCCTATCAAATTCCTACAATGCAACAAATTCCTACAATGCAACAAAGGACACATTTACTAATATGTAATTTTTCAATGCAAAGCGCTAGATCATCTGTGCAATGCGTGCATAAGCAGATTGCATGGAACATATAGCTTGAACGCACTTTGGAATGAGTTACTTATTGAATGCATTGAATTAAAACAAAGGTGCATATAACTTATTCTGCAATGCACAGCCTTTGATCCTATTTACAATGCAATGCCTAGCAAATTCCATTGCATATCTCTCTAATGAGCTAGTTCTTGAATCCATTACAATGCAACAAAGGACATATTTACTAATATGGAATTTTTCCATGCAAAGCGCTTGATCGTCTGTGCAATGCGTGCAAAAGCAGATTGCTTGAACGCACTTTGGAATGAGTCAGTTATTGAATGCATTGAACTAAAACAAAATTGCGTATAACTTATTCCTCAATGCACAGCCTTTGATCGTATTTACAATGCAATGCCTAGCAAATTCCATTGCATATCTCCCTAATGAGCTAGTTCTTGAATCCATTCCAATGCAACAAGGACATATTTACTAATATGTAATTTTTCAATGCAAAGCACTTGACCGTCTGTGCAATGCGCGCATAAGCAGATTGCATGGAACATATAGCTTGAACGCACTTTGGAATGAGTTAGTTGAATGCATTGAACTAAAACAAAATTGCATATAGCTTATTCTTCAATGCACAGCCTTTGATCGTATTTAAATGCAATGCCTAGCAAATTCCATTGCATATCTCTCTAATGAGCTAGTTCTTGAATTCATTACAATGCAACAAATTACATATTTACTAATATTACTAATATGGAATTTTTCCATGCAAAGCGCATGATCGTCTGTGCAATGCGTGCAAAAGCAGATTGCTTGAACGCACTTTGGAATGAGTTAGTTATTGAATGCATTGAACTAAAACAAAATTGCATATACTTATTCCTCAATGCACAGCCTTTGATCGTATTTACAATGCAATGCCTAGCAAATACCATTGCATATTTCTCTAATGAGCTAGTTTTTGAATCCATTACATTGCAACAAAGGACATATTTACTAATATGTAATTTTTCAATGCAAAGCCCTTGATCGTCTGTGCAATGCTGCATAAGCAGATTGCATGGAACATGGCTTGAACGCACTTTGGAAAGAGTTAGTTATTGAATGCATTGAACTAAAACAAAATTGCATATAACTTATTCTTCAATGCACAGCCTTTGATCGTATTTACAATGCAATGCCTAGCAAATTCCATTGCATATACTGTATCTCTAATGAGTTAGTTCTTGAATCCCTTACAATGCAACAAAGGACATATTTACTAATATGTAATTTTTCAATGCAAAGCATTTGATCGTCTGTGCAATGCGTGCATAAGCAGATTGCATGGAATATAGCTTGAACGCACTTTGGAATGAGTTAGTTATTGAATGCCTTGAACTAAATCAAAATTGCATATAACTTATTCCTCAATGCATAGCCTTTGATCATATTTACAATGCAATGCCTAGCAAATACCATTGCATATCTCTCTAACGAGCTAGATCTTGAATCCATTACAATGCAACATAAGAGATATTTACTAATATGGAATTTTTCAATGCAAAGCGCTTGATCGTCTGTGCAATGCGTGGATACGGAGATTGCAAGGAACATAGCTTGAACGCACTTTGGAATGAGTTAGTTATTGAATGGATTGAACTAAAACAAAATTGCATATAGCTTATTCGGTAACACTTTAAAATAATGGTCAGTAGTTAACAAGTAGCTATTCAGGAAGTAATAGGTATAGTACTGCATTAACACCGAAGTTAATACTATTAACTAATATGGAAGCAATATTAACTAATCATTAAGTAATAGGTAATTTAGTACAAAGGTAGTTCCTTGGTAGGTATTTGATTATTACTAAAGAAATATATCCTCATTGAGAACTACTTGTGAACTAAGAAATAATAACCAATTAAATACTAATCACAAAAGTAACATGTCTAAAAAGTGAACAATTGTGGGGGTTTTATACTCTTAACATGCGGTCATAACATTTCAGAAGCACGTGCCTCAAATGGGTTCTTTGTGGAAACCAGTTTATGAAGTTTATACATCCCCCCAAATACATTAGCTAGGTTGAGATTGTGACCACTACTCACAATAATATAAACATTGATGTTCACTTGTCAAAAACAATTAGCATCTTTAATGAAGAAATTGGCTGCATTTATGTTACGATAAGCGCAAAAACACATCTTCCAGATTACAGTGTTTGTTAGAATATTAGTGCCTCACAGAACCTGTACAGTATGTGTCAAATATAAAATTAAATTACTTGTATCATTTGTGAAAAACATGTTAACTCCTCAATAACTACTTAAGCGTTACCTTGTCATCCCGCAGGAACTACTAGTGATGTGGCCCATTATTTTAAAGTGAAAAACATGTTAACTCCTAACTAACTAAGCGTTACCTTGTCATCCCGCAATGTTTACACAAGGTAACGCTTGAAGTTAGTTAGGCGTTAACATGTTTTTCACTTTCTAATCCAAGCGTTACCTTGTCATCCCGCAATGTTTACACAAGGTAACGCTTAGTTCTCTTACGAGAGGTTCTCTCGTATTGCGTAAGCTAGCTTACGCTGCGGGAAAGATTCATCTTTGCTGAGAAGTTGAAGCCAAAAAATTATTCCATAATTTTGTAATCATTGTCAACGCAGTCTCTTCTGAGGCAGACCATGAGCGGGCTAGCTAGCGGCTCATTGGTTCGCTCAGAGAGAATGCACGAACCTATGGGAGAGCGGCGCTGAGTCCGCGGCCAATGAGCGGACGGCGCTCGCTCACTGCGTCACAGCCCGCCAAAAGGGGCGTGGCTACAGTGTATAAAGGTCGCTCTCCCAGCTCGTTCGTTGATTCTTTTTCATTCAGCGAGCTACACGCATCCGCTGTCCTGGGAAGAAGCCGTCGTCGTCGAGAAGGCACCTTCTAGCGAGCTCCGGAGTCTGAGGAAGTTTATACATCCCCCCAACTACCGTCTGCTACCTTCAGCCGCCCAGCAAGCTAGCGCCATCCGATGCGTATCCTTTACTATTCCATATTCCCAAAAGAGCCGAGCGTCTTTTTAAAGATGCCTCGTATTTCCTGCGGCTCATGCCGCTCTCCACTCTATGAAGGAGACCGCCACCCCATCTGCGCTCTCTGTCTCGGAGTGGAACACGCAGAGCTCGCCCTCGCCAACGGAGGATGCGACCACTGCGAGGACCTGCCGCTGTCATCCCTGCGGGCTCGACTGCAGGCGGTCAAAACCGCTCCAGCGCCGCCTCTCACTTCGCCGCGGAAGAAGAAACGCCGCTCCCAGAGGCCGCCGGAGCCCCCTGCGGATCCATGTGGGCCGCCGCCGCCGCCCACCGACCGCTCTCCCTCTCCACCCCTGCCGGACTTACAGTTGCCGCCGAGTGGCCGCTCTGTCGCCTCCAATGACACCGCGGATGAGAAGGACTCTTGTTCGCTGCACGCTTCTGACAGCAAGGATTGGTCGTCGATCGGCTCATCGACGAGAGAGTCTGCGGGGACCCGCGCCGGCATCGAAGAGGAACTAACGCGCCTCCTTTCACAGGCCGTTAGCCGCCTGGGTCTCGAGTGGTCTCCTCCCCCTGAGCAACCACCGAACCGCATGGATGGGAAGTTCCTGCACCGGCGCCCGGCCCCCGCCTGCAGCCGGGCTGCACCATTCCTGCCTGAGCTTCACAACGAGCTCACGAAATCCTGGAATGCTCCTCTTTCGGCTCGTAATCGCTCCGATGTGTCCGCTTCGCTGCGCTCAGTGGACGGAGCCGCCAAGAAGGGTTATACTGCCATGCCGCCCGTCGAGGACTCGGTCGCCGCTCATCTCTGCCCGCCCTCTGCTAGATGGCGGTCTTCTCATACGCTTCCCTCTAAAGCGTGCAGAGCGACCTCTAACTTCCATGCCCGCGCCTATTCCGCCGCCGGTCAGGCCGCTTCAGCGCTGCATTCGATGTCTGTCCTCCAGGTGCTCCAGAGCGACATCTTGTGCGAAATGGCGAGCAGCGGGAGGCACCCGCCCGTCCTTTCGGATCTGAGAAGCGCTACGGATCTTTCCCTTCGCGCCACTAAAGCCGCCGCACAAGCCCTGGGGAGATGCATGGTGTGTGTCCTCTGTGTCGCCGAGAGACACTTATGGCTCACGCTTACCGACATGGGAGAGTCAGAACGCGCCGTGTTCCTCAACGCGCCTATTTCTCCTACCGGGCTCTTCGGATCTGCCGTCACGGGCATCGTTGACCGCTTCTCCGAGGTACAGAAAGCGACTCAGGCCATGAACTTGTTCCTGCCCCGCCGCTCGAGCTCTTCGACGGGCCGCTCTCACGAGCCGCCTGCCAGAACCCCACAGCAGCGCCCGCCTCAGCAAGCTCAGCAGCCCCAGCGTAGACAGGGCGGCCGCCCTCGCTCTCGCTCAGACAGCCGCCGCAGACAGGGGGCCTCGACCCAAGATCGCGCTGAAGCCCGATCAACAGAAGTCTGCCTAGCACAGCTGAGAAAAAGACGGCTTTCTCCCGCTGCGGCCGGACCGCCGTCAAAGCTTCGCCCACTGTTAGTCCCCGTCTCACCGCTGACTGCAGTAGTGTTTACCGCCACAAACAAGCCGGTTCCCCTGCCCGCTTGCGAGCGACTAAAAGCCGTTTTCACGGCTACCCAGAGATTTCACAAAAAGAGCATAAAAGCCTCAAGTGTAAAAAATGTGCCCACAAGCATGTGCTCACGTACACACACAAGCACTTTATGCCCAGGGTCTCTCACAGAGCCCATTCTCACGGAGCGTGCACTATCCGCTCCAGTAGCAGAGAACATAAGCACGCCCACGAGCCCGTGCGCGTGTCCCCCCTCTGCCCGCTCTGTCACACGGCCCATAAACTCCTCTCTGAGTGTAAGTCCCGTTGCCATCCACATTATAAGCGTGCCCACACCCAGTGTCCAGCCGGCTATGTGCAGCAATCAGGGCGAAATCGCCATTCAACCGCTAGCCGCATGCTACGAAGCGTGGGAAGCCATCCCCGGCATCTCCCCGTGGGTGTTAAGCATAATAAAGAATGGTTATCGATTACAGTTTCGTCGCGCCCGCCACGCTCGCGCGTGCGGCTCGAATCCACTGTCAGCCCGGCTGCTATGAACACGCTTCGCTTAGAAATAGCCAAGCTACTGCAGAAGGGCGCTATAGAGAGAGTCCCGCCAGCTATGACCGAGTCGGGGTTTTACGGCCGTTATTTTCTGGTTCCCAAGAAAGACGGCGGCCTCAGGCCGATCTTAGATCTCAGGGCTTTGAACAAAGCGCTCATGAAGAGACCGTTCAAAATGCTCACAGTCAGGAAACTCCTCGCGCACGTCCGCCAGGGGGACTGGTTCATCTCTCTAGACCTGAAAGACGCCTATTTTCAGATCCAGATAAACCCTCATCACAGGCCATTCCTACGTTTCGCCTTCGAGGGCCAAGTTTACCAGTATGCCGTTCTCCCGTTCGGCCTATCCTTAGCACCCCGTACGTTCACGGAGTGCATGGATACAGCGCTCGCCCCCCTGCGAAGTCAGGGGCTGCGCATACTGAATTATCTGGACGACTGGCTGATTCTAGCAGATTCCCAGACGGAGCTGCTGTCGCACCGCACAGTTCTCCTCAACCATCTGGAAGCGCTGGGACTCTCTGTCAACTGGACAAAGAGCTCTCTCCAGCCCAGTCAAACTATTTAGTTCCTTGGAATAGATTTGAACTCTATCACTATGACGGCTCGCTTATCCACACAGCGCGCGCGCCGTGTTCAGCGCCTAGCCGCCTCGTTTCAGATGGGTACCCATACATCCCTGAAATCGCTTCAGAGGATGCTGGGTCATATGGCTTCAGCCTCCGCTGTGCTACAGCTGGGTCTTCTGCACATGCGCCCCCTTCAACTCTGGTTAAAGAGCCGCGTATCCCACCACGAGTGGACGACGGGTCGCCAGATGATCAAGATTACTCAGACATGTATCACTGCACTGCAGCCATGGTCAGTAATCGAGTGGTTTCAGAGGGGCGTTACCATGGGGACTTTTTCTCGCCGGAAAGTTATCTCGACAGACGCATCCAACTCGGGTTGGGGAGCGGTTTGCGAGGGCTCACCGGCCGCCGGCCAGTGGTCGAGCCACGAGAGTTCCCCACACATAAACTGTCTGGAAATGATCGCGGTCGAGAACGCGCTCCTGTGTTTCCTCCCGCGCATACACGGTCACCACGTCCTGATTCGCTCCGACAATATGGCCGTGGTATCATACATCAACCGTCAGGGCGGTGTCAGATCCAAGAACCTCTTTCATCTGACACGCCGCATCCTATTGTGGTCCCAGAGTCACCTGCTCTCGCTCAGAGCGACGCACATACCGGGCCATCTGAACGACGGTCAAGACAGGCTGTCCAGGAACCTGGTCTCCCCCGGAGAAAACAAACAGAAAACAGACCCTATCCAGGTGGATAGTAGACGCTATTGCCTCTGCTTATGCCGCTAAAGACCTGCCTTGCCCTCTGGGCATCAGGGCTAATTCCACCAGAGGCATGGCCTCATCGTGGGCATGGTCCTGCGGGATTTCCATTCACGACATTTGTGTGGCTGCGGGATGGGCCTCCCCCTCCACTTTTGTCAGATTTTATAACTTGGAAGTTCCAGCCTTACAGGCTAAAATTCTGGCGGTCTAGTACTCACAGCCCTCCTATAGAAGCCGCACTATCGGGAGTTCCATCACAACCGGCTCACCCCTTGTGTTCCCCCAGAGTGCTTATGCATTAGCCTACACATCACGCCCCGCTTCGCCGGCCGCCTTTGGGCGTTTTTGCACTAGATGATAACGGCCGCTATGCTGGCCGCCTTATTATCTTCATCCAGATTCCCCCGGTGTTTTCCCCCTGGGATGCTTAGTGGTTACTTAGCGCGCACGGCGTTGACCAGGTGTTCCCGTAGCGTAAGCTAGCTTACGCAATACGAAAGAACCTCTCGTAAGAGAACGAATCGGTTACCTAACGTAACCTCGGTTCTCTCTAGATGAGGGAACGAGTATTGCGTTCCCGGCCGTGCTTGCGCCACTAGCGTTTCGCTTCATGTTACAGAATCAACGAACGAGCTGGGAGAGCGACCTTTATACACTGTAGCCACGCCCCTTTTGGCGGGCTGTGACGCAGTGAGCGAGCGCCGTCCGCTCATTGGCCGCGGACTCAGCGCCGCTCTCCCATAGGTTCGTGCATTCTCTCTGAGCGAACCAATGAGCCGCTAGCTAGCCCGCTCATGGTCTGCCTCAGAAGAGACTGCGTTGACAATGATTACAAAATTATGGAATAATTTTTTGGCTTCAACTTCTCAGCAAAGATGAATCTTTCCCGTAGCGTAAGCTAGCTTACGCAATACTCGTTCCCTCATCTAGAGAGAACCGAGGTTACGTTAGGTAACCGATTCGTTAGTTAGGAGTTAACATGTTTTTCACTTTAAAATAATGGGCCACATCACTAGTAGTTCCTGCGGGATGACAAGGTAACGCTTAAGTAGTTATTGAGGAGTTAACATGTTTTTCACAAATGATACAAGTAATTTAATTTTATATTTGACACATACTGTACAGGTTCTGTGAGGCACTAATATTCTAACAAACACTGTAATCTGGTAGATGTGGTTTTGCACTTATCGTAACATAAATGCAGCCAATTTCTTCATTAAAGATACAAATTGTTTTTGACAAGTGAACATCAATGTTTATATTCATGTCATAAGAGAAGTCCTCCTCAGGCAGCTACTGTAACATAAAGTTATAGGTTTTTGGAGTCTGAGATATATGTGACTGACATTCAATAGAGCTCATAATAGTGAACTAATCCAATCATGAGAGTGTCAGCACCACTTCCTAATTATTTAAGATTTATTTTTAAAAACTGTAAAATATTTTCATCAGGGCAATTACGGAATTCCGTACATATGGCCGACGTACAAAATTTCAACATCGAGGTCTCTTTGGCCAGAAATTTATGTAAAAGTAAAAAAAAGGGGGGTTTGGTGTCTGGATGATTTACGTAACATCATAAAGAGTCTTTGAGAGAATAGTAAGTTGTGTTTTGGGAACATTTGGCCAGAAATATTTTCAATGGGCCACAGGCTGGCTGACGTAACAGCAAAAGAAGTCAATGAGAATATATAGAAAGTTCAATATCGGGTTCTTTCTGGCCAGAGATATGTTAATTATGTCAAATACGGACAACTGTATAGCTAAATTAACATCAGGAGTCCATGAGTTTACATAGTAAAAAATAAATGCTGAGTACCCTTCCAGTAGGACCTCATTGCAGTACACAACATCCAGGATCCAGGGGTCAATAGGTGGGTCCAGGATCCAGGGGTCAATAGGCTAGGTGTTTTTTTTAGGGTATCCGGGGTGGTTGCGAAGGTGTTGCTATGCGGTTGCTAGGGTATTCTGGGTGGTTGTGAAGGTGTTCTGGGTGGTTGCTAGGGTGTTGCTAGGCAGTTGCTGGGGTGTTCTGGGTGGTTGCGTTGCCAGATGGTTGCTGGGGTGTTCTGGTTTGTTTCTAGGGTGTTCTGGGTGGTTGCTAGGCTGTTGCTTGGTGGTTGCTAGGGTGTTCTGGTTGGTTGGAGATTTACTTCTCATAATGTCATTTCAGCCAGACAAATATTTGACCTACTGAACATGTTTCTGGCCCAAAAGTACTTGATCTTGAACTTTCCATACATACTCATAGACTCCAACAGATGCTTGCTAAGCCATAGAGAAGTCCATATCTGACCTATTGAACTTATTTTTTGGTCAAAGGTTCCTCAAAAGGTTTTAAAAAGTATAAACTTTTAGACTCCTTCTGATGTTATAGTCATGATGTAATAGATACATAGATAACTATAACATCAGATAAAATAGATACATAGATACATTTTTGACCTCCAGGAACACATTTATGGCACATTTCCAGAAGAAAATGTGAAGTGGAGCTTGAAGCGGCAAATCTCACCACCCGGTGGCTAGGGTGTTGCTAGGCGGTTGCCAGGGTGTTCTGGGTGGTTGCTAGGGTGTTGCTAGGTGGTTGCTGGGGTGTTCTGGTTTGTTGCTAGGGTGCTGCTAGGTGGTTGCTAGGGTGTTCTAGTTGATTGGAGATTTACTTCTCATGATGTCATTTAAGGCAGAAAAATATTTTACCTACTGAACATGTTTCTGTCCCAAAAGTTCTTGATCTTTCCATACAGACTCATAGACTCCAATAGATGCTTCCTAAGCCATAGAGAAGTCCATATCTGACCTATTGAACTCATTTCTGGTCAAAAGTTCCTTAAATTAGTTTAAAACAATATAAACTTATAGATTCCTTCTGATGTTATATTAGCTATACATAGGTCAACTTTTGACCTCCAGGAACACATTTATGGCCCACGGGTACTTGATCTGTGGGTGAGTATACCGAGAGATTTACTTCTCATGATGTCATTTCAGCCAGACAAATATTTGACCTCCTTCTGATGTTATATAAGATATACATTGGTCAATTATATTAGATATACATAGGTCAATTTTTGACCTCCAGGAACACATTTATGTCCCACGGGTACTTGATCTGTGGGTTAATATACCGATAGATTTACTTCTCATGATGTCATTGAACTCATTTCTGGTCAAAGGTTCCTCAAAAAGTTTAAAACAATATAAACTTTTAGACTCCTTCTGATGTTATATTAGATATACATAGGTCAATTTTTGACCACCAGGAACACATTTATGGCACATTTCCAGAAGAAAATGTGAAGTTGAGCCTGAAGTGGCAAATCTCACCACCCGGTTGCTAGGGTGTTCTGGGTGGTTGCTAGGTGGTTGTTAGGGTATTGTGGGTGGTTGCTATGGTGTTTTTATGTGGTTGCTAGGCTATTCTGGGTGGTTGCTAAGGTGCTAATGTTGCTAGCTAACAACCACCCCAGCAACCACCTAGCAACCACCCAGAAGCTAGGCTGTTGCCAGGTTGTTGTGGATGGTTGCTAGGGTGTTGCTAGGTGGTTGCTGGGGTGTTGTTGTTTGTTGGTGGGGGTTTCTGGGTGGTTGCTTGGTGTTGCTAGGGTGTTTTAGGTCGTTACTATGGTATTCTGGGTTGTTGCTATGGTGTTACCAGGTGGTTGGTAGTGTTCACATATTTTTGTCATGATTTAGCTCTAAACTAATCGATTCTTTTATTACATTTCATGTTTATATTGTTTGAAACCTTTTGAGGACCCTTTTACCATAATAATATAAACTTATAGACTCCTTCTGATGTTGTATTAGGCCAGTTAGGTTGTGAGTTTGATTTAACAGGGAATCGTTTTTTCACCCATATGTTAAATATTTGTCCATATATTATTAAATTATAATTATAATATAATCAGGATTATACTGACCTCGTCAGATCCAGATTCAAATCCAGATGATTGTGCTTAAAAGTGCCTTTGGTGCTAAAGCGGGTCCTTTTGGAAAGGAAAATATGCCTTTCATGGGTCAATTTTTGACCTATGTAACACATTTATGGCACATTTCCAGAAGAAAATGTGAAGTGGTGCTTGCAGTGGCAAATCTCACCACCTGGTTGCTTGGGTGTTCCCGGTGGTTGCTAGGTGGTTGTTAGGGTATTCTGGGTGGTTGCTAGGGTGTTGCTAGGGTGTTCTGTGTGGTTACTAGGGTGTTGCTAGGTGGTTGCTAGGGTGTTCTGGGTGGTTGCTAGGGTGTTGCTAGGTGGTTATTAGGGTGGTCTGGTTGGTTGCTAGGGTGTTGCTAAGGTGTTCTGGGTGGTTGCTAGGCGGTTGCTAGAGTGTTACTAGGGTGTTCTGGGTGGTTGCTAGGGTGTTTAAGGTGGTTACTATGGTAGTCTGTGTGGTTCCTATGGTGTTTCTAGGTGGTTGGTAGTGTCCAAATTACTATAGAGTTTTTATAATGTTTTTGGCAATTGATTTATATGTCATCAAAAGGAGTCCATAAGTTTTTTAGAAATAATTTCAATAGGTCAGATGTGAACAATTCTATATGGCCTAGGAACCATCATAAGGAGTCTATGAGTATGTAGAAAGTTCAAGATCAAGTACACATGGGCATTAAATATAGTCTGTAGGTCAAATATCTGTCTAGCTAAAATAACATGATAAGAGGTCATTCTGTATAGTATCCTGATTTTCAAAGAACACTTTAGAAATATGTTCAGTAGTTAAAATAAGGACTCTTGTATGGCTTCAGTAACATAAAAAGGAGTTAATGAGTATGTTTAGAATGTTCAAGATCAAGTACTCGTGGGCCAGAACTATGTTCAATAGGTCAAAAAGGAACCTATCTAGCTCATCAAAGTATAGTGGGTCAAAGAGGAACCTCTAGGCCTAGGAAGTAGTCTAAGAAGTAGCATAAGAAGTAGTCTATTTAGTATGTATAGAAAGTTCAATATCAGGTACTCGTGGGACAGATATATGCTCAGTCGGTCAAATATCTTCCTGCTCATAAAACATCATAAGTAGTAAATATCAATGTATAGTAACCTAATGATCAAGCACCCTTTGACCAGAAATGAGTTCAATGGGTCAGATATAAACAATCCATATGACGAATGTGTTCATTAGGTAAAATAAGGACTCTTGCATGGCTTCAGTAACATCAAAAGAAGTCAATGAGCATGTTTAGAAAGTTTAAGATCTAGTACTCGTGGGCCAGAACTATGTTCAGTAGGTCAAATAGGGACCTTTGTATAGCTTATATATCATCAAAACGTGTTTATAAGCTTATATTGTTTAAAAACTTTTGAGGACCCTTTTACCAGAAATGAGCTTAATAGCTATACTATGCACTGTAAAGCTCATGTGATGTTTTCTCGTCTGTGCACAAATAAATTAGTTTGTAAAATAGAAATGCATGCTAAATCACGTTATATTGCAACGAGGAACAAGTTATATATGTTATGTAATGCAATGAAACACATCTTAGGTGTTTTCTTTTCATTGCACAGAGGTTAGTTATTGCATGCATTTGCATAATGAGGAACAAGTTAGATATGTTATGTAATGCAATGAAACACATCTTAGGTGTTTTCTTTTCATTGCACAAAGGTTAGTTATTGCGTGCATAAGCATAACGAAGAACAAGTTAGATATGTCATGCAATGCCATGAAACACATCTTAGGTGTTTTCTTTTCATTGCACAGACGTTAGTTATTGCGTGCATATGCATAAAGAGGAACAAGTTAGATAGGTCATGCAATGCGATGAAACACATCTTAGGTGTTTTCATTGCACAGAGGTTAGTTATTGCGTGGTTAGTTATAACGAGGAACAAGTTAGATATGTCATGCAATGCGATGAAACACATCTTAGTTGTTTTCTTTTCATTGCACAGAGGTTAGTTTATTGCGCGCATATGCATAACGAGGAACAAGTTAGATAGGTCATGCAATAAGATGAAACACATCTTAGGTGTTTTCTTTTCATTGCACCGAGGTTAGTTATTGCGTGCATATACATAACGAGAAACAAGTTAGATATGTCATGCACTGCACTGAAACACATCTTAGGTGTTTGCTTTTTACTGCACAGAGGTTAGTTATTGCGTGCATATGCATAACGAGGAACAAGTTAGATACGTCATGCAATGCACTGAAACACATGTTAGGTTTTTTCTTTTCATTGCACATAGTTATTGCGTGAATATGCATAACGAGAAACAAGTTATATCTATCATGCAATGCAATGAAACACATCTGAGGTATTTTCTTTTCATTGCACAGAGGTTAGTTATTGCGTGCATATGCATAACGAGGAACAAGTTAGATGGGTGCAATAAGATGAAAAACATCTTAGGTGTTTTCTTTTCATTGCACAGAGGTTAGTTATTGCGTGCATATGCATAACGAGAAACAAGTTAGATATGTCATGCAATGCAATGAAACACATCTTAGGTGTTTTCTTTTCATTGCACAGAGGTTAGTTATTGCATGAAAGTTATAACGAGGAACAAGTTAGATATGTCATGCAATGCGATGAAAGATCTTAGGTGTTTTCTTTTCATTGCACAGAGGTTAGTTATTGCGTGCATAAGCATAGCGAGGAACAAGTTAGATATGTCATGCAATGCAATGAAACACATGTTAGATGTTTTCTTTTCATTGCACAGAGGTTAGTTATTGCGTGCATATGCATAACGAAGAACAAGTTAGATATGTCATGTAATGCAATGAAACACATCTTAGGTGTTTTCTTTTCATTGCACAAAGGTTAGTTATGGCGTGCATATGCATAACGAAGAACAAGTTAGATATGTCATGCAATGCGATGAAACACATCTTAGGTGTTTTCTTTTCATTGCACAGACGTTAGTTATTGCGTGCATATGCATAAAGAGGAACAAGTTAGATAGGTCATGCAATGCGATGAAACACATCTTAGGTGTTTTCATTGCACAGAGGTTAGTTATTGTGTGGTTAGTTATAACGAGGAACAAGTTAGATATGTCATGCAATGCACTGAAACACATGTTAGGTGTTTCCTTTTCATTGCACAGAGGTTAGTTATTGCGTGCAGATGCATAACGAGGAACAAGTTAGATGGGTCATGCAATAAGATGAAAAACATCTTAGGTGTTTTCTTTTCATTGCACAGAGGTTAGTTATTTCGTGCATATGCATAACGAGGAACAAGTTAGATATGTCATGCAATGCACTGAAACACATGTTAGGTTTTTTCTTTTCATTGCACATAGTTATTGCGTGAATATGCATAACGAGAAACAAGTTATATCCATCATGCAATGCAATGAAACACATCTGAGGTGTTTTCTTTTCATTGCACAGAGGTTATTGCGTGCATATGCATAACGAGGAACAAGTTAGATGGGTCATGCAATAAGATGAAAAACATCTTAGGTGTTTTCTTTTCATTGCACAGAGGTTAGTTATTGCGTGCATATGCATAACGAGAAACAAGTTAGATATGTCATGCAATGCAATGCAATGAAACACATCTTAGGGGTTTTCTTTTCATTGCACAGAGGTTAGTTATTTCGTGCATATGCATAACGAGGAACAAGTTAGATATGTAATGCAATGCACTGAAACACATCTTGTGTTTTCTTTTCACTACACAGAGGTTAGTTGTTGATTGCATATGCATAACAAGAAACAAGTTAGATCTATCATGCAATGCAATGAAACACATCTAAGGTGTTTTCTTTTCATTGCACAGAGGTTAGTTATTGCGTGCATGTGCATAACGAGGAACAAGTTAGATAGGTCATGCAATGCAATGAAACACATCTTAGGTGTTTTCTTTTCATTGCACAGAGGTTAGTTATTGCATGGATAGTTATAACGAGGAACAAGTTAGATATGTCATGCAATGCGATGAAAGATCTTAGGTGTTTTCTTTTCATTGCACAGAGGTTAGTTATTGCGTGCATAAGCAGCGAGGAACAAATTAGATATGTCATGCAATGCAATGAAACACATGTTAGATGTTTTCTTTTCATTGCACAGAGGTTAGTTATTGCGTGCATATGCATAACGAGGAACAAGTTAGATGGGTCATGCAATAAGATGAAAAACATCTTAGGTGTTTTCTTTTCATTGCACAGAGGTTAGTTATTGCGTGCATATGCATAACGAGAAACAAGTTAGATATGTCATGCAATGCAATGAAACACATCTTAGGTGTTTTCTTTACATTGCACAGAGGTTATAGTTATTTCGTGCATATGCATAACGAGGAACAAGTTAGATATGTAATGCAACGCACTGAAACACATCTTAGGTGTTTTCTTTTCACTACACAGAGGTTAGTTGTTGATTGCATATGCATAACAAGAAACAAGTTAGATCTATCATGCAATGCAATGAAACACATCTAAGGTGTTTTCTTTTCATTGCACAGAGGTTAGTTATTGCGTGCATGTGGAACAAGGAACAAGTTAGATAGGTCATGCAATGCAATGAAACACATCTTAGGTGTTTTCTTTTCATTGCACAGAGGTTAGTTATTGCGTGCATGTGCATAACGAGGAACAAGTTAGATAGGTCATACAATGCAATGAAACACATCTTAGGTGTTTTCTTTTCATTGCACAGAAGTTAGTTATTGCGTGGATAGTTATAACGAGGAACAAGTTAGATATGTCATGCAACGCAATGAAACACGTCTTAGTTATTTTCTTTTCATTGCACAGAGGTTAGTTATTGCGTGCATATGCATAACGAGGGACAAGTTAGACATGTCATGCAATGCACTGAAACACATCTTAGGTGTTTTCTTTTCATTGCAGAGAGGTTAGTTATTGCGTGCATGTGCATAACGAGGAATAAGTTAGATAGGTCATACAATGCAATGAAACATATCTTAGGTGTTTTCTTTTCATTGGACAGAGGTTTGCGTGGATAGTTATAACGAGGAACAAGTTAGATATGTCATGCAATGCAATGAAACACATCTTAGGTGTTTTCTTTTCACTGCACAGAGGTTAGTTATTGCGTGCATATGCATAACGAGAAACAAGTTAGATCTATCATGCAATGCGATGAAACACATCTTAGGTGTTTTCTTTTCATTGGACAGAGGTTAGTTATTGCGTGGATAGTTATAACGAGGAACAAGTTAGATATGTCATGCAATGCAATGAAACACATCTTAGGTGTTTTCTTTTCACTGCACAGAGGTTAGTTCATGCGTGCATATGCATAACGAGAAACAAGTTAGATCTATCATGCAATGCAATGAAACACATCTTAGTTCTTTTCTTTTCATTGCACAGAGGTTAGTTAACGCGTGCATGTGCAATGCAATCCTAAAGCACAAGCATTGCAAATCTCTACGTTGCACAAAGGAACAAGTTAGTGTATGCATTGTAAAGCGATCGCTCTTGTGATGTTTTCTCGTCAAAACACAAATTAATTAGTTGTAGAATGGAAATGCATGGAAAAGCACGCGTTTTTTATCTTTTCTTTTCATTGCAAAGAAGAATAAGTTAGAAAATGTAAGCATTGCAATGAAACAACACACGTTTTCCAGTCAAAGCACCAAGGAAGGGTTTAGTTCTTGAATGCATATTGCATATATGTTATTTTTGATGCAAAACGTTCGCCCAAATCTCTTCATTGCACAAAGCAACGGGTGTTGTTTTATTGCAATGCACAAAATATCGAACTTGTTACTCTTTGCAATGAAAAGAAAATGTATGCATGTGCTTTCGCATGTATTTCTATTTTACAAACTAGATTGTTTGTGCACAGACGAGAAAACATCACGTTATGCCTTTTCATTGCAACAAAGAACAAGTTAGATTGTTATGCAATCCAATGAAACATATTAGGTGTTTTCTTTCTCTGGCACAGAGAAACATGTTGGTTATTGCGTGCATATTCTTTAATGCACAACGTTAGACGTTAGATGTTTTCGTTGAAAAACGGAATGAATAATTATTGCATGCGTTGTAAGGAAACAGCTAATGGCAACAATTTCTCTTCATCACAGAAATGCAACAACTAATGCAATTACTTCCCTTGTTACAAAACACATGCATTACACATCTCTTTGTTGAACAAAGGAACGAGTAAGTTATTGCATTGAACGACGGCTCAAGTGATGTTTTTTCGTCAGTGCACAAAAGAATTAGTAGTAGAATCCACGCGAAAGAGTCAAAGGGTCCTCAAAGGTTTTAATAAATATTAACTTATTGACTTTTGATGATCCTTTTTGTCCTAGTGAACATATTTCTGGCTCACGGGTACTTGATTTTAAGCCATAGAGAAGTCCATATCTGACCTATTGATCTAATTTCTGGTGTATGTTTCAATGGCGCCACCAGGGGGTGGCCAGGGGTGGCCATGGCCACCCCTGGCCGACTCCTGGCCACCCCATTGGCCACCCCAATGGCCAGTATTAATTTTTGTAGCATCAGTTATGCATTTTATAAATAAGTCAAAAATATTCTTAAGTAAAAGAAGACGGGGAATTATGTGTCGTGACGTGCTTTTTAAGTGCCAAATGGTATACTGTTACAGCAGCTTTTAGGTGTGTTTTTGCCACGTTTGGACAGGCAGGGATGCAAACAGCGCGCTTTTCGGCGCCTCCCGCTTTTTTCACGTCAGTTTGGGTGACAAAGTCATCTGAAGTCATTCCATAGCTTAATGTGAGGGACAGAAGTATATTTACATCATTAAAGTATAAACTCGTTTTCCCTCCTCTGCGGCTGTCAATCATTCTCCATTCATATTCAAACAGCACGCGCGCCTCTTGGATGCACGGTAAAACTCTCTCCAATATGATATATTGACATTATAAATGCATGATCTGTAGATAAAAGTCTGTATATTCGCATAAAATTACTTTATTTTCTTGGAGTTTGTTGCTGTTTTTAAACGACTCACTACCTTGTTCTGTTTGATCACACATGAATCGGCATCAAACGCACAATAACTGTGAAACAGAGGAACAAATCGCACTAGGATTATTTTGTGCGCTCAACATTTCTTCGATTTGTGACATGAGCTTTTAAATGCACAATGAAGCGCAGTGCTGCTGCACACTGTGACTCCATGTTGCTTTGAGCACATCATTCTGCACCCGCGATGCGCATACACGCTGTGTGCTCGCTGTTTTTCATGTAATCATGGGTTTGCGCACTGAAATATTATTAAAAGCCAATATATTTTGTTATACCTAGCCTGCTCAATACATTTTAAATAAGCATAATTTAATTGTATATAATTGATTTGTAGTTTAGGCTATGCATGCACTTCTGAATTCTTGACATTAATATATAAATATAAAATTGTGACATGATTGCCTGATTGAATTTTAAAAGAGAACTAATAGTAATTTTTTTTATTAACATATTTAGATTTTATAAAATTACTGTACAGATTTTTTCAAGAATTACTTTTTGCTGCTGATGTATACACTCATTAAGTGTATTAAAAATTCATAATACATTTATGTAATATTTAAAGGTGTTAACTGTAATCTTACACTGCAAACTAATAACTTAAACATGATTAAATTCATCACAATTATGTAAGTATCTGGAAATTTGCTGTGGGGCAAGGACCCTTATATCATATAATATATATCATTATATACAATGTAATATATATTAGTTGGGCCCTACTATCATTAGTAACATTAAATATTACACAATAAACCAAAGTATATCAGTAGGAGTTTCCTTAAGTCTTTCTGATAGTTTTCTACAGGCTGGTTTATTACAACAGTAGAAAACAATTCTGAAATTATGGTTTATACTGTAGTTTTGGTGTGCCACCCCAAGATTTTAACTGGCCCCATCTGGCCACCCCTACGAAAAATTTCTGGAGGCGCCACTGGTATGTTTCCTCAAAAGTTTTTAAATAATATCAACTGATAGACTCAATCTGATGTTATATACATAGGTTCCTTTTTGACCTACTGAACATATTTCTAGCCTATCGGTAATTGATCCTTCTCATGATGTTATTTCAGCCAGAAAGATATTTGACCTACTGAACATATTTCTGGCCCAAAAGTACTTGATCTTGAACTTTCCATACATACTCATTGGCTCCAATAGATGCTTCCAAAGCCATGGAAAAGTCCTTATCTGACCTTTTGAACTAATTTCTGGTCAAAGGTTCCTCAAAAAGTTTAAAACGATATAAACTTATTGACTCCTTCTGATGTTATATTACATAGGTCAATTTTTGACATCCAGGAACACTTTTATGGCCCACGGGTCCCTGGTCTGTGGGTTAATATACCGAGAGATTTACTTCTCATGATGTCATTTCAGCCAGATAAATATTTGACCTACTGAACCTGTTTCTGGCCCAAAAGTGCTACATACTCATAGACTCCAACAGATGCTTCCTAAGCCATAGGAGAAGTACATATCTGACCTATTGAACTCATTTCTGGTCAAAGGTTCCTCAAAATGTTTTAAACAATATAAACTTTTAGACTCCTTCTGATGTTATATTAGATATACATAGGTCAATTTTGACCTCCAAGAACCCATTTATGGCACATTTCCAGAAGAAAATGTGAAGTGGAGCTGGAAGCGGCCAATCTCAGCACCCGGTTTCTAGGGTGTTCTGGGAGGTTGCTACAGTGTTCTGGGTGGTTGCGAGGTGTTGCTATGGGGTTGCTAGGGTATTCTGGGTGGTGTTCTGGGTGGTTGCTAGGGTGTTTCTAGGCGTTTGCTGGGGTGTTCTGGGAGGTTGCTAGGGTGTTGCCAGATGGTTTCTGGGGTGTTCTGGTTTGTTTCTAGGGTGTTCTTGGTGGTTGCTAGGCTGTTGCTTGCTGGTTGTTAGGGTGTTCTGGTTGGTTGGAGCTGACATATTGAACTCATTTCTGGTCAAAGGTTCCTCAAAAAATGTAAAATAATATAAACTTTTAGACTCCTCCTGATATTATATTAGATATACATAGGTCAATTTTGACCTCCAGGAACACATTTATGGCACATTTCCAGAAGAAAATGTGAATATTACATTCTGATGTCACAGAGGTCAATTTTTGACCTCCATGAACACTTTTATGGCCCACGGGTACTTGATCTATAGGTTAATATACCGAGAGCTTTACTTCTCATGATGTCATTTCAGCCAGAAAGATATTTGACCTACTGAACATATTTCTGGCCCAAAAGTACTTGACCTGTACTTTCCATTCATACTCAAAGACTCCAACAGATGTTTCCTAAGCCATAGAGAAGTCCATATCTGACATATTGAACTCATTTCTGGTCAAAGGTTCTCAAACAGTTTAAAACAATATAAACTTTTAGACTCCTTCTGATGTTATATTAGATGTACAGAGTTCAATTTTGATCTCCAGGAACACATTTATGGCACATTTCCAGAAGAAAATGTGAAGTGGAGCTTGAAGCGGCAAATCTCAGCACCCGGTTGCTAGGGTGTTCTGGGAGTTGCTACTGTGTTCTGGGTGGTTGCTAGGTGTTTTTTTTTTTAGGGTATTTCTGGTTGTTTGCTATGGTTTTGCTATGCAGTTGCTAGGGTATTCTGGCTGGTTGCGAAGGTGTTCTGGGTGGTTGCTAGGGTGTTGCTAGGCGGTTGCTGGGGTGTTCTGGGTGGTTGCTAGGGGGTTGCCAGATGGTTGCTGGGGTGTTCTGATTTGTTTCTAGGTTGTTCTGGGTGGTTGCTAGGCTGTGTCTTGGTGGTTGCAAGGGTGTTCTGGTTGGTTGGAGATTTACTTCTCATTATGTCATTTCAGCAAGAAAAATATTTTACCTACTGAACGTGTTTCTGGCCCAAAAGTACTTGATCTTGAACTTTCCATACATACTCATAGACTATGTAATATTACATTCTGATGTCACAGAGGTCAATTTTTGACCTCCATGAACACTTTTATGGCCCACGGGTACTTGATCTATAGGTTAATATACCGAGAGCTTTACTTCTCATGATGTCATTTCAGCCAGAAAGATATTTGACCTACTGAACATATTTCTGGCCCAAAAGTACTTGACCTTGTACTTTCCATTCATACTCAAAGACTCCAACAGATGTTTCCTAAGCCATAGAGAAGTCCATATCTGACATATTGAACTCATTTCTGGTCAAAGGTTCCTCAAACAGTTTAAAACAATATAAACTTTTAGACTCCTTCTGATGTTATATTAGATGTACAGAGTTCAATTTTGATCTCCAGGAACACATTTATGGCACATTTCCAGAAGAAAATGTGAAGTGGAGCTTGAAGCGGCAAATCTCAGCACCCGGTTGCTAGGGTGTTCTGGGAGGTTGCTACTGTGTTCTGGGTGGTTGCTAGGTGTTTTTTTTTTAGGGTATTCTGGTTGTTTGCTATGGTTTTGCTATGCAGTTGCTAGGGTATTCTGGGTGGTTGCGAAGGTGTTCTGGGTGGTTGCTAGGGTGTTGCTAGGCGGTTGCTGGGGTGTTCTGGGTGGTTGCTAGGGGGTTGCCAGATGGTTGCTGGGGTGTTCTGATTTGTTTCTAGGTTGTTCTGGGTGGTTGCTAGGCTGTGTCTTGGTGGTTGCAAGGGTGTTCTGGTTGGTTGGAGATTTACTTCTCATGATGTCATTTCAGCCAGAAAAATATTTTACCTACTGAACATGTTTCTGGCCCAAAAGTACTTGATCTTGAACTTTCCATACATACTCATAGGTCAATTTTTGACCTCCATGAACACTTTTATGGCCCACGGGTACTTGATCTGTGGGTTAATATACCGAGAGATTTACATCTCATGATGTCATTTCAGCCAGACAAATATTTGACCTACTGAACATGTTTCTAGCCCAAAAGTACTTGATCTTGAACTTTCCAAACACACTCATAGACTCCAACAGATAAGCCTTAGAGAAGTCCATATCTGACCTATTGAACTCATTTCTGGTCAAAGATTCCTCAAAAGGTTTTACACAATATAAACATATAGACTCCTGATGTTATATTAGCTATACATAGGTCAATTTTTGACCTCCAGAAACACATTTATGGTCCACGGGTATTTGATATTTGGGTTAATATACCGAGAGCTTTGCTTCTCATGATGTCATTTCAGCCAGAAAGATATTTGACCTACTGAACATATTTCTGGCCCAAAATTACTTGACATTAGCCGCGTTTCCACTGCCGGGCTAGGGCTGGGCCAGAGCTAACAGCGAGCCGAGCCGAGCTAGTGGCCTCGGGCCTCAAGCACCGGGCTTGCGTTTCCACTGCCGGGCCAGTAGCCCCACAGCGCTGCCCCAGACCCCACCCCTAACACGCCTTTCTGGATCAAACGTCATAAAACCCAACCCATTTCAGCGGGTATTATGAATTAATTTATTTTTTTAATTAGGAAGATAGCATGTGTATTAACTCACCTGCCGTAAGTGGCTGCAATAGTACTGTCACGAGACCAGTACAGGCGATTCTCCATTTCAAGCAGCGATTTTTTGCGCGATATAACAGGCTGCATAACCAGCCGCACCTGTTAACAAACGCCGCCTGTTACAAATAACAAACGCCGCAACCTCGAGATAAAGAGTTAATTTTTTACACCTTTAATAACTGATTTGGACCCCATTTGAAACGAAATTAATTTATAGAAATAAAACGCAGCAAGTACGGAGCAGTTAAAGCCGCATTTCCCATCACCCTTTCAAACTGAAATTGCCAATTGAAACATAAGCAAAATGTCCATTTCACAAA
>NW_024121313.1:154232-174674 GCF_016745375.1 Pimephales promelas | reverse complement strand
CAATTCCGCCATGTCCAACCTCAAGCCTCAGCTACCGCAACCATCGTAAGTCCCACTGATGCGGACACAGTGTTCATGTGCGCGCCTTGAGTAGCGTATACACCCCTACCGCGCTACTAGCGCCACCGCAGGATATTTGGCGAAGTTACAGGCAATAGCAAATGCCAGTGGAGAATCCCTCAGGACGTGCTCCAACGAGAATTGAATAAGATAAGTGAGATTAGAACTCCAGTTGACGCGTCGTCCAGAACAGAGCCTGAAATAGAGCACCATCCTGGTAAATCGAGTTTTCCGACACATGCCACAGCACTCCTCAGCATCCAGTGTGTGAATCGCTACCTCTACGGAGAACGGAATTCGCTGCAGAGACATTGACTTGCCCTTTGAAGAATGATGAACTCAAAAACCCAGTCAAGGAAGCCATGAGCGCTACATCACCGCATTGCTCAAGAGATCTCGACGACAGCACTACTGAGACGGTATCACTGAAACTCCCTATGACTGCTGTACACCCTCCAGGTATCCAGAAAGTGGTGATGGAACACATTGTTAGAACGAGTGACTCCTTGTCCCCACACAATACTCCGTTTCGCCTAAGAGCTTTCTCTGGGAGGAGCCCCCGCCCAAGCAATGAGCCTGATTTTGACACCTGGCGAGCAAGTGTTGACTACCTGTTGAACGATCCATCCCTTCCAGAGTCACACAAGACACGGAGAATTCTAGATAGCCTGTTACCACCAGCTTCCGACATCATTAAACATGTGAATCCAACAGCTCCATCGTCAGAGTGCCTTAAGCTGCTAGAGTCCGTCTATGGTTCGGTGGAGGATGGAGACGAATTATTGTCTAAGTTCATCAGCACCCTGCAAAATCCAGGTGAGAAATCATCTGCCTACCTCCACAGATTGCATGTGATCCTGAGTGCTACCATCAGACGTGAAGGTGTTGCGGAAGGTGAACGAGACCGATGTTTGTTGAAGCAGTTCTGCCGTGGCTGTTGGGACAACACCCTTATAGCTGACCTGCAGCTTGAAAAGAGGAAGGTAGACCCACCTCCTTTTGCTGAATTAGCGACACTCATTCGCACAGCTGAGGACAAACAGGCCTCTAAGGAGGAGAGAATGAGGAAGCACTTGGGTGTGAGCAAGTATCCATCAGCTCCCCTCAAACTGAGAACGGCTTCGCACCAACAGTCTGTTTACCCATTCAGCACATTTTTAGAGGATGTTGCAGAGACCTCAGATCCTAAAAATGCAGAGCAGAAGGCACCTAAGCAGAAAGGCAAAGTCCAGTGTCCTGACGTGTCGGAAGTGAGTATCTTAAGGAAAGAAATTGCCGGCCTTCAAAGGCAAATCGCCGCCATGAAAGCAGACACTAAGAAGAAAGAAGGGGCATGTACTGAGACAAATGAGTTTGAAGAGTTGAAAAGCCAGATAAAGGAGCTTAAAGTTCAGGTTGCTGCCTCTAGTACACAGACGAACCAACCTGTAAGATTCCCTCACCTCGGAAGTAGTCTCAGCAGATCGAAGTCCAGTGAAGTCAGCAGAAAGGAGAATGAAGGACCGAAGTACACTGAGATGAGATCCAATCGTCCTCGACCATGGTACTGTTTTCGCTGTGGAGATGATGGTCACCGAGCTGCTGATTGTGAGAACGCACCCAACCCACCTAGAGTTGAGGAGAAGAGGCGGAAGCTGAAGGAGAGACAAGCTGAGTGGGACTTTCAAAATGGAACCGTGACGGCGCCTTTAAACTAAAATCAGTCTCTGTCGCAGGGCGGATGGGGACTAGAAGTCAGAAACAAAGCCCTAAGCAGCAACCAGTGACTAATGTCGACACCGGAAATTCTTTGAAGCTACCAGATGGATTAATAGGAATGAGGTGCACAGCGCAAGTCCGAGTCGAAGGGAAGGAAGTAAACTGCCTGTTAGATACAGGGTCTCAGGTCACGACAATCCCTCTGTCCTTCTACAACAGTTACTTGTCGCACCACCCCCTGCAGCCATTGAATCGCCTGTTGGAAGTCGAAGGGGCAAACGGCCAGGCTGTTCCTTACCTGGGATACGTTGAATTAGCTCTGAAGTTTCCTCAAGAGTTCTTAGGAGCAGAAGCTGAAGTTCCAACATTGGCCTTAGTAGTTCCAGACCTGACACATGTGCCCCAGATCCTCATTGGCACTAACACTCTGGATGTCTTATATGCTGATTACCTGCAAGAAACTACACACAAAGCCAAGTCATGCTACCATGGATATCGAGCTGTTATAAGAATCCTAGAAGCAAGACGGCAACAAGCTGGTGTGAGTGTCTTAGGCCAAGTGAAAGTGAAAGGAGAAATGCCTGAAGTGGTTGCTGCTGGAAGCACAGTGGTTCTAAACGGCTGTGTCAATATCGTCGGGCCAGTGTCAGAGACTTGGGTAACCGTGGAGCCATCAACATCATCGTCTTTGCCTGGCGGACTGTTAGTGGCTAGTTGTTTGCATTCCCTACCTCCAAAACGCAACATCCAGGTTCCAGTAGTGTTGAAAAATGAGACTCAGGTTGACTTAACAATTCCTCCTAGAGCAGTATTGGCTGAAGTGCACACTGTCCAAAGTGTGATTGAGGGAAGAAACCCTGTGAGTTCTCCTGTGTGTGAAAGTTGTGAGACCTGCACAAGCAAAGATTGTCCCTGACTTTGGAGACTCTCCTTTATCAAGTGAATGGAGGGAAAGAATAACTGATCTAGTGAGCTCCATGTCAGATGTATTCGCACTGCACGATTTGGATTACGGTCGGACCGATAAGGTGAAACACCACATCAATCTCAGTGACAACACACCCTTTAAGCAAAGGTCTAGGCCTATCCATCCTCAAGATGTCGATGCAGTGAGAAGGCATCTCAAAGAACTCCTCGATGCAGGTGTCATTAGAGAATCGGAATCACCCTTTGCCTCTCCGATAGTAGTGGTAAAGAAGAAGAACAATGATGTACGTCTCTGCATTGACTTTAGGAAATTGAATTCACAGACCATAAAGGACGCGTACGCTCTGCCAAATTTGGAAGAAGCCTTCTCAGCTCTAACTGGCTCCAAATGGTTTTCAGTTCTCGACTTGAAATCAGGCTTCTATCAGATTGAGATGGAAGAGGCGGATAAACACAAAACGGCATTCGTCTGTCCTTTAGGCTTCTATGAATTCAACCGAATGCCACAAGGGGTCACGAATGCGCCGAGCTCATTTCAAAGACTAATGGAGCGGTGCATGGGCGATCTTAACAGGAGGGAAGTGTTGGTCTTCGTTGACGACCTCATAGTTTTCTCTAAAACTTTAGAGGAGCACGAAACCAGACTCTTGCAAGTATTGAAGCGGTTGAGAGAGTATGGACTGAAACTTTCGCCCACGAAATGCAAGTTCTTTCAGACGTCAGTCCGATATCTAGGCCATATAGTATCTCAGAACGGAGTCGAGACGGATCCGGCCAAGACTGAGGCTCTCAAGACCTGGCCAAGGCCCAGAAATCTCAAAGAACTCAAATGTTTTCTTGGGTTTGCGGGATATTACCGAAGGTTCGTTAAAGACTTCTCTAAGATCATAAGACCTCTTAATGACCTTACCATTGGATATCCCCCTCTGCAGAAAAACCAAAGGCAAGACCCAAAGAAAAGTGTGCAGTACCGGGATCCCAAGGAGCAGTTTGGGGACCGGTGGACCCATGCATGCCAGCAGGCGTTTGATAGCATCATAGAGAACCTGACTTCAGCGCCAGTCCTTGGATTTGCTGATCCCAGACTTCCGTACGTGTTGACCACTGATGCAAGTATAACAGGACTTGGGGCTGCCCTATATCAAGAGCAGGAGGGTCAAATGAGAGTTATTGCTTTTGCGAGCAGGGGCCTAACCAAAAGTGAGACAAAGTACCCTGCGCACAAATTGGAGTTCCTCGCGCTCAAGTGGGCGGTCACTCAAAAATTCAGTGACTATCTGTATGGAGGAGAGTTTGTTGTAGTAACAGACAGCAACCCGCTCACCTACATCCTAACATCTGCCAAACTTGACGCGACCAGTTATAGGTGGTTGTCCGCCCTGTCTACCTTCAATTTCAAGATCCAATATCGTGCAGGCAAACAAAACTTGGACGCTGATGGACTCTCCAGACGTCCTCATGGAAGGCCCGTGGATGACCTTACCTCCCAAAAAGAGCGTGAAAGAATTAAACAATTCACTCTTCACCATTTAGCGGAATCGGAGCAGCCAACAATTCTCCCAGCAGCAGTGAAAGCCCTCTGTGAGAGACACCAAGTCTATCAGAACTGTGATGATCCTGACTTGTCATGTTTCCAACCCACTGTGTTTGAGTCACTGTGCATTAATACTAATGCAGTACCACTGGAGTTCCAGCAAGAAGATAACCACGGCCTTCCGATCCTTTCCCAAATGTCTGAAGAAGAGTTGAGAGAACGTCAAAGGGCTGATCCAGAACTCAAAGAAGTCATTAAGTACCTTGAATGCGGGCAAAAATCTGAAGGAAAGCTTGTACCTGTAAAGATAGCCTTATGGCTGAGAGAGTGGAACAGATTGGAGTTCAGGAATGGTGTGTTGTTTAGAAGGAGACAAGATCGAGGAGATGTGCTGTATCAGTTGGCGTTACCTGTGGATCTGCGGGAGACGGTCTTGACAAGCCTGCACAACGACATGGGCCATCTCGGAATTGAAAGGACTCTGGATCTGGCTAGGTCCCGTTTTTACTGGCCAAGGATGGCAATGACTGTGGAGGAGAAGATAAAGACCTGTGAGCGTTGTGTGAGACGGAAGACCCTTCCCGAGCGTGCCGCACCCTTGGTGAACATAGCAACCAGCAGACCTCTCGAGCTAGTCTGCATAGACTACTTGTCGCTGGAGCCTGATCGCAGCAATATTAAGGATATTTTAGTGATAACTGATCACTTCACCAAGTATTCCGTGGCAATGCCCACTAGGAACCAGAAGGCTCAAACTGTGGCCAAATGCCTGTGGGATAACTTCTTCATCCACTACGGGTTTCCAGAGAAAATCCTCAGTGACCAGGGACCCGACTTTGAGTCAAAGTTGATAAAGGAACTATGTGGAATAGCAGGAATCCGTAAAGTAAGGACAACACCTTACCATCCCGGGCAACCCAGTTGAGCGCTTTAACAGGACGCTGCTCCAGATGCTAGGAACCCTGGATGAGAAGGGGAAGACCTGTTGGAAAGACCATGTGAAACCGTTAGTCCATGCATACAATTGCACTCGTAACGACTCGACGGGATTCTCACCTTATGAGTTAATGTTCGGGAGGCAGCCTCGGCTACCGGTTGATCTGGCCTTCGGTTTACCTGCCAAGTCGTTCCCATCTCATTCAAGTTATGTCAAAAATTTGAAAGATCGCTTGCAGGAGAGCTACAGAGTAGCAAGTGAGAACGCCTCAAAAGTGGCAATACGCAATAAGAGGAGATTCGACGAGCGAGTGGTCGCCTCATCCCTTGAAATTGGAGATCGGGTCCTGGTAAGAAACGTCAAGTTGAGGGGAAAGCATAAGTTGGCAGATAAGTGGGAGAAAGAGGTATACATTGTGATCGAGAAAGCCGTTGACTTGCCAGTCTATACCGTTCAATCAGAGGGCAAAGATGGGCCGCTTCGCACATTGCACCGAGATTTGCTATTACCCTGTGGATACTTGCGAGAAAACACACCTGAGGAACCAGTAAGACCAAAGATACCCCGGAAGCCTAGAACTCGAGCAAACCTTGGTACAGAAGATCCTGAAAGTGTGACTGAGGACTCTGAATCAGAAAATGATCGTATGGATTATTATGCACCCAGGCACTTGCAAAGTGTTGGAAACAGAATTCTCTCCAATTCCAGACCTCAAAAGCAGTCAATTGGTGGAGAGACCGCAGAAGCTTCTCCTGAAATGAGAACTGTGATTAATACAGACCCTGAGCAACCTACTCCAGTGAAATTGCAAGTGAGCTTGCCTAACCTACCTGACGCTGGGGAGGGAATTCCACTGGATGAACCTGAGAGAGAGGATGTGCGGGTGATGGATCCCGTAACAGCAGATATGTTGAGTGACTTACCTGTTAGAGATGACCCAGCAGATATGTTGAGTGACTTACCTGTTAGAGATGACCCAGGACTGGTAGAGCAGAGAAAGGAGTCAGATGAGTCGGCACCTAAGATCTCCACGGAGGATAATAGGACTGATGTCCTGCCGCAAGACATTGTAGACGATCGGGCAAACCCTCAGAGTGATCAGGCAGTAGTTGACCAGGCTGGAGAAAGTATCCTAAGGCGTTCGCAGAGACTCCATGAGCCACCAAAAAGGCTACAGTACCCTCAATTAGGGAATCCCCTTTCCTTGGTCATGCAATCTTTACTGCGGGGACTCAGTACAGCGTTCACAGCATCACTGGAGGAGTCTGACTGTCTTTGGGAAACCCCTCAAGGAATAAAAGCTGGATCTCCCTCTGCTGTAATTGCACAGCCCGGACGATGCAGTGGGACCTGCATATCTTCAAGGCGGGGAGAGTGTAACCCGGGTAATCCAGGCTACTAAAAAAATAATATGAAAGCAGAAAATAAGTAAGAAAGAAACAAAGAAATCACATATCAAATGAGGTGATGGGCTCTTTAAGAGCTAGCAGCAGAGGAAGTGCGGGAGTGCGCTAAGCCCCGCCCATCTGTACTAGCGGGCAAGTGAGATGAGGCAGCTACACGGAGCGATCTTCAGGACCCCTTCATGTAAGTGATTAACTCAGAGAAAAGTGATCAAATACAACAGAAAACAGGATTTCTGAACTGATGCTATAATATGAAGGAGCTGATGCCAGAGTAAGACGCGGATGAGACGGAGGCTAGTGAAACAGATCGATGCAGATGGATAGAACATCAATGTGCCACAAATTAACTTCCTTGTAGGAAATATATAAAAATTCATCGCCTTGGTGAGTTAAAACCCAAGCATTAACTTGACATTTATATAAAAATGTGCTGCGGATCTGATAGAGATTCAAAACAGTGTCATATAGACTGTGCGAGCCGAAGTGGATAGCACATGGGCTAAAGCTGACGCACGTGTGAGAATGCTAATGAGCTAATGAAGTACGCTATTAAGTGTTAAAGTGTTATGTTTAATGTGTTGATTGAAGTGCATACATGTGTTTTGACGATGATATTGTTTAACTGTGGATTAATTATTGTTCTGCCTTGTGTTTTACAAGGCTGGGTTTTTTTGTGAGATTCAAGTTCTCCTGTGATGGTTTCCTGATTCGTGCTGGACGCACGAGGTGCAGATTGTAAATGGCGAGCCACCGGAACCATATTTTCTGTTGAACTGTGTTTTTTGAGCCATCAAACTGGTAGGAGAATTCTTTCTTTTACTATTGGACAAAACGGGACTTGGACTCATTGAGATCATCTTGCTTTCTATTTTTCCTTTTGATTTTCCAACAAAAGACATTGATCGTGATTCTGATTCATTCTAAAAGAATCAACAGTTCTCTGAACCCATCGACCGAGTTACGAACTCTGGTTAACCGAATCTAATTGTCAAATCTTAAGTCTCTGATTCACATTGGACAGACTATTAAGTTTAAAGAGAAAGTAATTTGTTTGTAACTGAAAGTGAAATTTCTGAATTTCATTCTGTGAACTGAATCAAACTGATTGTTCATTTGATTTGATTTTGAAGTATTTGAACTACTGATTGCAATACTTTGTGTGGAAGCATTATCCATTGTTATTTACTTTTATTGTATTACAAGGAATTTGACACAGAGGTTTATTTTATTTCTTTTATTGTTTTTCATCAATATGTGAGAGTCTGGTTCAATAGAGTACTGTCCAAAACTGAGTCCACGTATCTGGAAAAAAACAAGAGTGTGAATATTGTCATTTACCATATTTGATTTGTTATCTTTGTAATCCACACATTTTATGTAAAAGTATATTTCCTCTTAATACAAAACCCAAACTGAATTATAAAAAAGTCTTTGTATTGATTGTTCACTCACCTGTTGTGCTGTCTTCCTCTCTCCAGTAGTCGCACCTTTCTTCTGATTATTTGGCCTTATTGAATGTTACGCTAGTAAGACGCGCTAAACACGTGTCACACGCTACAATTACTTTGAGGTAGGCTTTTATTTGAGATAAAGTGGGTTAATAGGAGTTATTTCTCAGTGTTACAATTTCCCCCACACTGCATTTAATTGAATATTTTAGTCTTGTTCTTATAAGTAAAAATATATAAATTGTATTATTAATTAGTGCACATATATATGTTTCTTGTATCAAAAGATGACTAGTCTATCTCAAGTAGTTTGTGAGTTATTAAGGAAAATACGTTACAATTGCCCTGGGTCTCCCCTACAGACGATTGGTTTATGACATCACAGTCCTGATTCGAAAGCATACAGTATGATCTTGAAACAGCACTGTACAGAGTACAGACGATTGGTGTATGACATCACAGTACTGATTTGAAAGCATACAGTATGATCTTGAAGCAGCACTGTACAGAGTACAGACGATTGGTGTATGACATCACAGTACTGATTCGAAAGCAAACAGTATGATCTTGAAGCAGCAATGTACAGAGTACAGACGATTGGTGTATGACATCACAGTACTGTTTCGAAAGCATGTATGATCTTGAAGCAGCCGAACAACCAATACTTATAAAAGTAATTGGATCAAACATAAAAAAATTAAGTATTCCTAACTTTTCAACGTTTACTTAACATATGTGTGTAACAAAAAAATATAAGCTACTAGATGCACTTAAATGTATGCATAAATAAAATAATAAAAAAACATAATGCATGTCAACTACTACAATAATTGCATCAAAATTAAGTAAATCGATTATATCAGTTTAAGTAACTGTATGAGCCACGTGATATAGGCTATGCAATTTCCCGTGATGCCTATCCAGACAAAAAAAATATGAAACACATGTGAAGACGTTGAGAAGCGGTAAGCTTAATTTTTGTACTAGGCCTACACATGATCATTTATTGCATTTTTGGTCAAGAAATTTACTTTTAACTGAATTTCAGAATTGCTACAAATTTTGCATCAACAATTAGAAACGTTTCTTACGAATGCAAACATTTGTAGTCTACATGTTAACGAATGAAATAAGTGTTTTGCACGCGAGTAGCTATATATTGTGTTTTTTCAAAATATATGACCATGATGTTGGCTCGTATATGCATTAATGGTGTGTTCACACCGAACGCGAATTTAATTGCGATAGCAGAGTACATTCATAGTCAATGCAAAGACGCCAAGACGCATCATTCGCGCCGGGCGTCGCGAATTGGGTGACTCGTTTGCCGCGAACGTCTTTCTCAGTAGAAAATTTTGAACTTGAGCGGGCTGCAGAAGATTCAAGCGTCTAACTAGACTTGACGTGTTTGACGCGTTCGGTGTGACCAATTCGGACTGCGCTCTCTCTCCCCCACGGATAGATTATAGTCCTACTTTATTAGCGAGTTGTTTTTGGATAAAACTAATATACTTTGCATACTTACAAATTCCCATGTTCTCTATCTCTATTGTCTATAGGCCTACATGGATCGCGGGAAAGGGGGCCTTGGGCGCGGGTTAGCCTACTTTTGGTAACGTTAACATACAAATATTAAATTCGAAAGCACATTGCCTACAGCTCCGTGTGTGCACGATTTATCATTAAATAATGGCAATCTTGATTCTAGCACAATATTATTCCTAAATGACAGCGTTAATTCAGTAAATTAAACCTTCAAAATTATTATCAAAATAAGTAAATACCCTTTAAACAAAACTTTAGCTTCAAATAAAGATTGTAGATCTTTACTGTTTTCCAGTAGTTACTGCTAAAATGTTTTTGAAGAGATTCGTTCATAACCTCTGGAGGAAAGTCATTAATTAACTTCTGTTTTGTTTAAATTAATAGATATTATTTAATAGACTATTTTTTTATATTTATAGGCATTTAATAATGTACTAATTTGTTGCATTTAATTGTTTTTTTTATTGTTTTTTGAAAAAAATAATATATATATATATATATATATATATTATATATATAGACACACACACACACACACACACACACACTAAGATTGTTTAATATTTTTAAAAGAAGTCTCTTCTGCCCACCAAGCCTTCATTTCTTTGATCCAAGAAAAACTGTAATATTGTGACTATATTATTATTATTATTTTAACAACTATTTTCTATTTGAATATATTTTAAGATGCAATTTAAATAAATAATAAAGTGAAATGCTTTATTGTGTGTGATTTGCATGTTATTTATTTTAAGACATGTAAGCTGAAGATCTAAACTAAGTTAAAATGGTTGGTTCAACTGATTTAATTGTCTTATTTTATATATATAAATGAGCTTAAATTTTAAGTTAACATAACTAAGATTTATTTTGATCTCACATAGCCTGCACTGTGTTGGATTTACTTAAAAGATATGTGCACATTTTTTGATACAAAAATGGTGCATATATATTTTAAGTAAATCCAACTCATCATTTTTTAGAGTGTGGACAATATGAAACTAAAACGACATAAGCTTAATTTAAAATGTCTTAGGAACTACTGGATATTTAGAGGTGGATAAACGTAATTGAAAGGTGGATAAACGCACTTTGGAGGTGCAAACGCAATTCCCGAATATTGGGAGGTGGGTAAATGGCATTTACGTGCATTTAGCCTCCACTACATCCCTGGGTATGACATCACAGTACTGATTCGAAAATATACAGTGATCAACTAGAAGCAGCACTATACAGAGTACAGACGATTGGTGTATGACATCACAGTACTGATTCGAAAGCATACAGCAGACAGTGATCGACAGCACTGTACAGAGTACAGACGATTGGTGTATGCAGAGGTGTAGTTGAAGAGGTGGGTAAACTATAAATGCTGGTGGACCAAGACATGGTCACCAGGTAAGGTGGGCCACTGCCTACCGGTGTATGTGTGTCTCCTGATGACATTGCTATATAGGGAGGGCTCGACATTAAGCCTTTTCATACGCTAAGTAAATCTGCCTTTCACTTGTCCGAGTAAAAAAGTTGCTTGTTCAGATTTTTTAAAAATTTGACTTATTCTTAAAAAAAATATTCTTATCATTGATATATCAGCTTTGATATTTAAATCACCATATTGTAATTTCTGCACCTTTAAAGGGCACCCCCCTCCCCCAATATTATTAAATATATGCTTCATATTTCATTTTAAATTCCTAAATTTGATCAATAAATTCAATTATTTCTAATAATAAGACACCATAGGGCTGTTACCCTAGGGGTTGATCAAATTAAATCATTTACACTGAAAAATTACAATTGCATGAAATAATGTTATGAAATTGATTTTAATTTACATATAAGAAAGAATGATGCTACTTTTAAACATTTAACACTAAACCGCCAGTAGGTGGTGGCAGGCGACCGTCTTAATGAGTGAAAAAGTTCGCCTTAGGTTTAACAACCTATACTAAATTACCTAAATTAAAGAAACTAAATTAACGACATAAGCTTAATTTAAAATGTCTTAGGAACTAGGATATTTAGAGGTGGATAAACGCAATTGAAAGGTGGATAAACGCACTTTGGAGGTGGGTAAACGCAATTCCCGAATATTGGGAGGTGCGTAAACGGCATTTGTGCATTTAGCCTCCACTACATCCCTGGGTGTATGACATCACAGTACTGATTCGAAAGCATGCAGTGTACTTTGATCACCTTGACGAAGCACTGGGGAGACCGGGGGCAATTGTAACAGGGGGCAATTGTACCACACTCAATTCCTCCAATCAGAAACAAGCTAGAGTGATGACACTTAATCTGTACATGCCCAATAGGATTCTCTCTCTATCTGTGGAAAAGAAGCGTGACATTTTCAAATTTAGCAGAAGTTATTAACGACAAACTGATTTTGAGGTGTGAAAGTTATTTTTTGGATGTACCGTATTTTTCTTCTGCTGTCTAAAGTTTAGATGTCTGTCAATTTAAACTTGTATACATTTTATCCCTAGGTTATTGATTAAAAACGAACATAAACAACACTGTAACACTGTGTTACAGTTGCCCCCGAGCCACAAGGCCCATTGTAATAAGCTTGTTTGTGTGTGTTGACATACTTTTCTGTTAAAAAAATGAACATATTTCACTAAATTCTATTGTAAAACTTCATTTTAAAAGGGTGTATTAAAATAAATGTTTGTTCCAGTATTAACAAATCATCAATTAACATTTTTTATATAAAATAATGTGTGTTTTATATGTGCTTGACAAAGTGGGAATATTATATAAACTATTAAAATTAACAGCAGTAAAGTGATTACTTTGAGGTAGGCTTTTATTTGAGATAAAGTGGGTTAATAGGAGTTATTTCTCAGTGTTACAATTGCCCCCACACTGCATTTAATTGAATATTTTAGTCTTGTTCTTATAAGTAAAAATATATAAATTGTATTATTAATTAGTGCACATATATATGTTTCTTGTATCAAAAGATGACTAGTCTATCTCAAGTAGTTTGTGAGTTATTAAGGAAAATGTAAAATACGTTACAATTGCCCCGGGTCTCCCCTACAGACGATTGGTTTATGACATCACAGTCCTGATTCGAAAGCGTACAGTATGATCTTGAAGCAGCACTGTACAGAGTACAGACGATTGGTGTATGACATCACAGTACTGATTTGAAAGCATACAGTATGATCTTGAAGCAGCACTGTACAGAGTACAGACGATTGGTGTATGACATCACAGTACTGTTTCGAAAGCATGTATTATCTTGAAGCAGCCGAACAACCAATACTTATAAAAGTAATTGGATCAAACATAAAAAAATTAAGTATTCCTAACTTTTCAACGTTTACTTAACATATGTGTGTAACAAAAAATATAAGCTACTAGATGCACTTAAATGTATGCATAAATAAAATAATAAAAAAAACATAATGCATGTCAACTACTACAATAATTGCATCAAAATTAAGTAAATCGATTATATCAGTTTAAGTAACTGTATGAGCCACGTGATATAGGCTATGCAATTTCCCGTGATGCCTATCCAGACAAAAAAAATATGAAACACATGTGAAGACGTTGAGAAGCGGTAAGCTTAATTTTTGTACTTAGGCCTACACATGATCATTTTTTGCATTTTTTGGTCAAGAAATTTACTTTTAACTGAATTTCAGAATTGCTACAAATTTTGCATCAACAATTAGAAACGTTTCTTACGAATGCAAACATTTGTAGTCTACATGTTAACGAATGAAAAAAGTGTTTTGCACGCGAGTAGCTATTTGTGTTTTTTCAAAATAGGCTATATGACCATGATGTTGGCTCGTATATGCATTAATGGTGTGTTCACACCGAACGCGAATTTAATTGCGATAGCAGAGTACATTCATAGTCAATGCAAAGACGCGAAGACGCATCATTCGCGCCGGGCGTCGCGAATTGGGTGACTCGTTTGCCGCGAACGTCTTTCTCAGTAGAAAATTTTAAACTTGAGCGGGCTGCAGAAGATTCAAGCGTCTAACTAGACTTGACGTGTTTGACGCGTTCGGTGTGACCAATTCGGACTGCGCTCTCTCTCCCCCACGGATAGATTATAGTCCTACTTTATTAGCGAGTTGTTTTTGGATAAAACTAATATACTTTGCATACTTACAAATTCCCATGTTCTCTATCTCTATTGTCTATAGGCCTACATGGATCGCGGGAAAGGGGGCCTTGGGCGCGGGTTAGCCTACTTTTGGTAACGTTAACATACAAATATTAAATTCGAAAGCACATTGCCTACAGCTCCGTGTGTGCACGATTTATCATTAAATAATGGCAATCTTGATTCTAGCACAATATTATTCCTAAATGACAGCGTTAATTCAGTAAATTAAACCTTCAAAATTATTATCAAAATAAGTAAATACCCTTTAAACAAAACTTTAGCTTCAAATAAAGATTGTAGATCTTTACTGTTTTCCAGTAGTTACTGCTAAAATGTTTTTGAAGAGATTCGTTCATAACCTCTGGAGGAAAGTCATTAATTAACTTCTGTTTTGTTTAAATTAATAGATATTATTTAATAGACTATTTTTTTATATTTATAGGCATTTAATAATGTACTAATTTGTTGCATTTAATTTTTTTTTTATTGGTTTTTGAAAAAAATAATATATATATATATATATAGACACACACACACACACACACACTAAGATTGTTTAATATTTTTAAAATAAGTCTCTTCTGCCCACCAAGCCTTCATTTCTTTGATCCAAGAAAAACTGTAATATTGTGACTATATTATTATTATTATTTTAACAACTATTTTCTATTTGAATATATTTTAAGATGCAATTTAAATAAATAATAAAGTGAAATGCTTTATTGTGTGTGATTTGCATGTTATTTATTTTAAGACATGTACGCTGAAGATCTAAACTAAGTTAAAATGGTTGGTTCAACTGATTTAATTGTCTTATTTTATATATATAAATGAGCTTAAATTTTAAGTTAACAGAACTAAGATTTATTTTGATCTCACATGGCCTGCACTGTGTTGGATTTACTTAAAAGATATGTGCACATTTTTTGATACAAAAATGGTGCATATATATTTTAAGTAAATCCAACTCATCATTTTTTAGAGTGTGGACAATATGAAACTAAAACGACATAAGCTTAATTTAAAATGTCTTAGGAACTACTGGATATTTAGAGGTGGATAAACGTAATTGAAAGGTGGATAAACGCACTTTGGAGGTGCAAACGCAATTCCCGAATATTGGGAGGTGGGTAAATGGCATTTACGTGCATTTAGCCTCCACTACATCCCTGGGTATGACATCACAGTACTGATTCGAAAATATACAGTGATCAACTAGAAGCAGCACTATACAGAGTACAGACGATTGGTGTATGCAGTGGCGTAACTTTCACTGTAAAAAATTTACTGTAAAATTTACAGTAACTTACTGGCAACGATTAGCCAGTAAGTTACTGTGAATTCTCTTTACAGTAAGGGTACTGTACTTCCATTTACAGTATTTTATGTTTATACTGTGAATTCAAAAACAATTAAATACTGTGATTTTAGTTGTATTTACAGTAACTTACTGGCTAATCGTTGCCAGTAAGTTACTGTGAATACGTTTTACAGTAAGGGTAGTGTACTTTTCACAGTATTTTATGTAAACACTGTGAAATCAAAAACATTGAAATATTTTGATTTTAGTTGTATTTACAGCATTGATTGTTTTACTGTAGAAGAAAATTTCAATTTAATTTACATACAAAAAACATTAAGCACTGTTTTTTATGTATTGTATGCAACACAGTACTATAAACAGTAGATAACGGTTAAGCACTGTAAATTCAGTTTTTCACTGTACAATTTAAATACTATATCACTATCATTTAATATTAGCCATCATTAAAAGAAACACCCATTTTTCTAAAACATTGCAATCAACTGCAGACAATAAGAAAATTGTTAACAGTTATTTATTTAAAAAGATTTGGTGAACAGAAATGACAAAACAGGTACAACAAAGGGATAATGGACATTGGACAACATGCCATTATACCATCCAAAGTTAATGCACGTTCTATGCAAGTAATGTGGCCACAACACCCAGCGGAGTGTTAACTTTAGATAGTCTAATGGCGTGAAGTCTATTATCATGCTTATTCTACTGTTGCTATATTCAAAGGAACACTCCGACTTTTTGGGACTTTAGCTTTTTCACCGTATCCCCCAGAGTTAGATAAATCCTTACATACCTTTTTCATCTCCATGCGTGCTGTAACTCTGTCTGACACACCCACCGCTAGCCTATAGCTTAGCACAAAGACTGGATGTAAATGGCTCCAGCTAGCATACTAATCCCAATAAGTAACAAAATAACGCAAACATTTTCCTATTTATGTTGTGATTTGTATAAATCAGAGTGTACAAATAACAAGGTCATATGAGACACAGCCATCATTTAACCGCATATTGGGAACTATAGTCTCAGAAGGCGAACCACTGCTAGTGATAACCGCAGCACCTGAGACGCGCCGTGGAGAGGAGCAGAGAGTTCGTTCAGAGTTGGATTAATAGAGTCAGCAATTACTAGATAGTGAAAGCATAGTTTACAATCATGGGTGTTCGCTGTATTTTAAAAGAGCTGCGACAATAAATGGGAGACCAGGTAATGCCATGATGTTCATAGAATTCCAAACAAAAATGCTGACCTGTGATATTTATTAGTCAGGATGCATTTTTGTTCGGAATTCTTTGAAACATCATGGCATTACCTGGTCTCCCATTTATTGTCGCAGCTCTTTACAATACAGCGAACACCCATGATTGTAAACTATGCTTTCACTATCTAGTAATTGCTGACTCTATTATTCCAACTCTGAACGAACTCTCTGCTCCTCTCCATAACGCGTCTCGGGTGCTGCGGTTATCACTCCGCCCAAGTAGCAGTGCTTCGCCTTCTGAGAATATAGTTCCCAATATTTATACGGTAAAGATGGCTGTGTCACATATGACCTTGTTTTTTGTACACTCTGTGACTATACAAATCACAACATGTAAATAGGAAAATGTTTGCGTTATTTTGTCACTTATTGGGATTAGTATGCTAGTTGGAGCCATTTAGACCCAGTCTTTGTGCTAAGCTAGGCTAGCGGTGGGTGTGTCAGACAGAGTTACAGCATGCACGAGATATATCTAACTCTGGGGGATACAGTGAATATGCTAAAGTCCCAACAAGTTGTCGTGTTCCTTTAATTTACGACTGAAGAAAATTTTACAAAACGTTTTTTTAAAGTTACAGAGCAAATTGTTATTAGTTCATTCAATAGTTCTGTATGACAGGTTGCTATGACGGAACAATAGGCTAATACAAATTGATACAACGAGCCTATTTCATTACAAGATTTGTAAAGTTACAGAGCAAACTGTTACTAGTTCATTCACTAGTTCCGTATGACTAGTTGCTATAATGGAACAATAATGCAAATTGATACAATACAGTCAAAAAATTTAACTACTTTGAAGTTGTGCAAATAACTGATTACCCCATTCTAAAGAGCAATAAATAACATTATGGCAATATTGAAATAAAATAAAACATTGAACATTAAAAAAATATATATTTAACATTTGCATGAACATTTAAAACAGAAAGGAAAATAAACTTCCCCTGCCACTTGGCAAAGGTCTATGGCCTCTTGCATGCCTTGACCTTGGAGACAGAGAATCCTATTTGGAGCCCTGAAATTAAAGAAGAAAACACATTAAATCGACTGAATGGTTTCGAAAACGGTAAAACTCAACTGTTTAACTCTGGGAGAGTTGTAGAGCCAATAAAAAACAAAAGTGGAGTGTTCCTTTAACAAATACAACTTATTTAAATAATTTAGGCTACTAGTAAATGGTGAAATTAACATTTAGAAAGTTTAATAAATGCTGTAGAAGTGCAGTTTATTAATAGTTAATGTTAACTAATGTAGTTAACTAGAGTTTAATAAATGTAACCATATTGTAAAGTGTTACCAATTTGTTATACACCGATTCAGACGTCTCGTGACAGATCAGTTATTTTAACTAGAGCCCGACTGATAAAGGATTTTGAAGGCCGATACCGATACAAATATTTGTTGGTTTTAAAATCCGATATTCCTATATATCGGCCGATATATATATATATATATATATATTTTTTTTTTTAAGAAACACGCAACAAAACATAACAGATTACCCTAACATTAGTTATTTGTAGTTATTTATGAGTTTTAACTAGTATAGATGGTATAGCATGGTAAACGTGCGTGCCAGTGATGCAGAATTGACCACGCATGGTCAAGATCAACCTCTTGAAAGCAGATGGACTCTGACACAGTGGGCATCGCAATTCAACAGCCATACTGACACCTGTTAGCATTTCAAACCCGCTCTTCGCCCCAAACCACCACCGGGTGGTTACATAGCAACGTAACTTACATGGTGTTGCTCTACATAGCAACGTAACTTACATGGTGTTGACGAGACGGGAATATGATGGCAGACATCGTGAACAATGTTTGAACACGTGAACACAGTGCAGATTGTCAACATAACATTAGACATTGTCTTTTTGTCTAATAACTGTACCTAACATTAGTCGTCCGCGGTCAAAACACTGTGGTGTAAACAGTTTGATGTTGGGATATTCACTGCCCAAAGCCTATTAACTAAAGCCAACCAACCCCGTTACGTCACATGTTAGAATACTGCGCAATGGCGCCACCCTGGCGGCGAAAGATATTAAGTTTTTACTTTTTTTCTTTTATATGTTTACATTTGTCATGTGTCTTATATAATTGTTGATTATAGTGGAAATCCATCTAGTAAATCTTGTAAACTTGATTGACTGCTTAATTTTCCCTTTAAAGGATTAGTTCTTAAAGGAGAACTCCAGTGCAAAATTAACCTTTGGTCTAATAACATATTGGTACCTAGTCGACCATTCTCTGAGATTTGTTTTTATGATAATCGAATGTAAAGAGTTTTATCTCTAAAAACTGTTTAGTGTATAACGCTAGTATATGGGGGCATTGACTAAGTAAAAAGAAATCGCTAGTTAATACCACTAACAAGGCTCAAAATAGCCCCACACTAACATAGTAACATAATGAGGGTCCCTACATCCAAAACGAAGCATTGAGAACTTTGTAAGTGTACAGACAGTATAATAAGAAGATATTTTATCAAGACAGTCCACTTCGCGTATACAGGCAGGAGCCATCTTGGGAAAACAGTCTCGACAAGTCGAACCACGAATGCCGTTTGGTGTTAGTGTGGGGCTATTTTGAGCCTTGTTAGTGGTATTAACTAGCGATAGATCTTACTTATTATATGTCCCCATATACTAGCGTTATAATCTAAACAGTTTTTAGAGATAAAACTCTTTACATTCGATTATCATGAAAACAAATATCAGAGAACGGCTGACTAGGTAAAAATGTGTTATTAGACCAACGGTTCATTTTACGCTGGAGTTCTCCTTTAAATTCTTTTCCACTGAAGAAAGAAAGAGATGGATATCTTGGATGCCATTGGGGTGAGTTAATTATAAGGAAATTTACATTTTAAGGTGAACTAATCCTTTAGGTTTAAAATAAAAATGTTTAAATGTAATATATTTTTCTCATGGTCCTTATTTTAAATAGGTCATAAAAATATCAATAATTGTCGATATCAACCAATATGAAACACTTATATCGTGATACAGTTTTCAGACATATCGGAATCTAGTGTTAACGCGGAATTTCGTGGATTTTTACATATTTGGTTTGAAATTCTGTTTTTGTGTGGGAGAAGAACGTATGTCTGTTGAAAATGCAGACCGGGGGAAGCAAATCTGGGCGACTCAACCCCCCAACCCATCATTTCAGCTCCAATGACGAAATCAAAACAATGAAAGCATGGCGAAGCGGCTCTCCTTTCGTCGACTAAAAGTTAAGAAACTCAACGGTATAAGCCGTCAGTGCCGAGCAGTTCGCACGTGACTTATGCAGTGTTTCCCACACTTAATTCGCCGCCACATACTGCGTTTCGGTTTTTAACACTATTTAAAACACGCAGCGTATTCATTCAGTTGTATTTCCCCGCTCTCCCTCCGTCTCTCTCTCACTCACGCGTCTCTCACACACACACACACACACACGACGTGCACACCACGTCTGTCTGAGGCGCCGGACTGGACAAAGGCGAAGCGAACTCCATGAGAGACAGAGTGTGACTTTATTTAAACTTATAAACTAATATAATTTATATTACTGGACAGTTTAAAGCTCATAACCATATTTTGTTGTTACTTGAAGAGTGCAGTGTTATGTTGCATCATGCAGTATTTGTCCTGAAAAGGCTACTGAGTAATTGTCTGTATTACCTCAATAAATTTAAGGTCATTCCTAATTTATTTTTATTTTTTAATAGATTTTTATCATTAACTTTAAAAGCATACTATTTTTTACAACTAAATAACAGTCAAGGGTAAAAAAAAACCTAATTCCCTAAAATTAAAACGGAAAAAACGAAATTTGGGAAAAAATAAAACGGAATTTGGGAAAAAATAAAATGGATTTCATAGGGCCCTACCTATTACATAACATTTTAAAGGGAGAAGATGATTTTGAACAGCTTTTCAATTGTCAATGTGCTTTTACATTGCAATCAAATTATTTAATATAAAAATACCTCTGATCAAACTCCAGTGTTGTGCTGGCTTCCACCTAATACTGTAGGTTGAATACGTAACAGGCGAAGAGAGCGGCCAGGCAGTGGTGAAGTCCACCATGTGAGCACCAGGTGGGGTTACGACCCTCCCCTTGATCGACAGCATCCATTTTTTTTGCAGTCTCTCCTTAGTAAAGACC
>NW_024121313.1:91008-127761 GCF_016745375.1 Pimephales promelas | reverse complement strand
ACAGTATCTTGAAGCAGCACTGTACAGAGTACATACGATTGGTGTATGACATCACAGTACTGATTCAAAGCATACAGTATGATCTTGAAGCAGCACTGTACAGAGTACAGACGATTGGTGTATGACATCACAGTACTGATTCGAAAGCATGTATGATCTTGAAGCAGCCGAACAACCAATACTTATAAAAGTAATTGGATCAAACATAAAAAAATTAAGTATTCCTAACTTTTCAACGTTTACTTAACATATACAAAAAATATAAGTTACTAGGTTCACTTAAATGTATGCATAAATAATAATAATAAAAAAAAAACATAATGCATGTCAACTACTACAATAATTGCATAAAAATTAAGTAAATCGATTGTATCATTTTAAGTAACTGTATGAGCCAGGTGATATAGGCTATGCAATTTCCCGTGATGCCTATCCAGACAAAAAATTATGAAACACATGTGAAGACGTTGAGAAGCGGTAAGCTTATTTTTTGTACTTAGGCCTATACACATGATCATTTATTGCATTTTTGGTCAAAAAATTTACTTTTAACTGAATTTCAGAATTGCTACAAATTTTGCATCAACAATTAGAAACGTTTCTTACGAATGCAAACATTTGTAGTCTACATGTTAACGAATGAAATAAGTGTTTTGCACGCGAGTAGCTATATATTGTGTTTTTTCAAAATATATGACCATGATGTTGGCTCGTATATGCATTAATGGTGTGTTCACACCGAACGCGAATTTAATTGCGATAGCAGAGTACATTCATAGTCAATGCAAAGACGCGAAGACGCATCATTCGCGCCGGGCGTCACGAATTGGGTGACTCGTTTGCCGCGAACGTCTTTCTCAGTAGAACATTTTTAACTTGAGCGGGCTGCGGAAGATTCAAGCGTCTAACTAGACGCGACGTGTTTGACACGTTCGGTGTGACCAATTCGGACTGCGCTCTCTCTCCCACGGATAGATTATAGGCCTACTTTATTAGCGAGTTGTTTTTGGATAAAACAAATGTACTTTGCATACTTACAAATTCCCATGTTCTCTATCTCTATTGTCTATAGGCCTACATGGATCGCGGGAAAGGGGGCCTTGGGCGCGGGTTAGCCTACTTTTGGTAACGTTAACATACAAATATTAAATTCGAAAGCACATTGCCTACAGATCCGTGTGCACGATTTATCATTAAATAATGGCAATCTTGATTCTAGCACAATATTATTCTTAAATGACAGCGACAATTCAGTAAATTAAACCTTCAAAATTATTATCAAAATAAGTAAATACCCTTTAAACAAAAGTTTAGCTTCAAATAAAGATTGTAGATCTTTACTGTTTTCCAGTAGTTACTGCTAAAATGTTTTTGAAGAGATTCGTTCATAACCTCTGGAGGAAAGTCATTAATTAACTTCTGTTTTGTTTAAATTAATAGATATTATTTAATAGACTATTTTTATATATATATTTATAGGCATTTAATAATGGACTAATTTGTTGCATTTAATTGTTTTTTATTGATTTTTGAAAAAATTACACACACACACACACACACACACACACACACACACACACACACACACACACACACACACACACTAAGATTGTTTAATATTTTTAAAAGAAGTCTCTTCCGCCCACCAAGCCTTCATTTCTTTGATCCAAGAAAAACTGTAATATTGTGACTATATTATTATTATTATTTTAACAACTATTTTCTATTTGAATATATTTTAAGATGCAATTTAAATAAATAATAAAGTGAAATGCTTTATTGTGTGTGATTTGCATGTTATTTATTTTAAGACATGTAAGCTGAAGATCTAAACTAAGTTAAAATGGTTGGTTCAACTGATTTAATTGTCTTATTTTATATATATCAATGAGCTTAAATTTTAAGTTAACAGAACTAAGATTTGTTTTGATCTCACATGGCCTGCACTGTGTTGGATTTACTTAAAAGATATGTGCACATTTTTTGATACAAAAATGGTGCATATATATTTTAAGTAAATCCAACTCATCATTTTTTAGAGTGTGGACAATATGAAACTAAAACGACATAAGCTTAATTTAAAATGTCTTAGGAACTACTGGATATTTAGAGGTGGATAAACGCAATTGAAAGGTGGATAAACGCACTTTGGAGGTGCAAACGCAATTCCCGAATATTGGGAGGTGGGTAAACGGCATTTACGTGCATTTAGCCTCCACTACATCTCTGGGTGTATGTATGACATCACAGTACTGATTCGAAAGCATACAATATACAGTGATCAAATAAAGCAGCAGTATACAGAGTACAGACGATTGGTGTATGACATCACAGTACTGATTCGAAAGCATACAACATACAGTGATCAAATAGAAGCAGCACTATACAGAGTACAGACGATTGGTGTATGACATCACAGTACTGATTCGAAAGCATACAGCAGACAGTGATCGACAGCACTGTACAGAGTACAGACGATTGGTGTATGCAGAGGTGTAGTTGTAAAAAAAGAGGTGGGTAAACTATAAATTCTGGTGGACCAAGACGTGGTCACCAGGTAAGGTGGGCCACTGCCTACCGGTGTATGTGTGTCTCCTGATGACATTGCTATATAGGGAGGGCTCGACATTAAGCCTTTTCATACGCTAAGTAAATCTGCCTTTCACTTGTCCGAGTAAAAAAGTTGCTTGTTCGGATTTTTTTTAAATTTGACTTATTCTTAAAAAATATTCTCATCACTGATATATCAGCTTTGATATTTAAATCACCATATTGTAATTTCTGCACCTTTAAAGGGCACCCCCTCCCCAATATTATTAAATGTATATGCTTCATATTTCATTTTAAATTCCTAAATTTGATCAATAAATTCAATTATCTCTAATAATAAGACACCATAGGGCTGTTACCCTAGGGGTTGATCAAATTAAATCATTTACACTGAAAAATTACAATTGCATGAAATAATGTTATGAAATTGATTTTAATTTACATATAAGAAAGAATGATGCTACTTTTAAACATTTAACACTAAACCGCCAGTAGGTGGTGGCAGGCGACCGTCTTAATGAGTGAAAAAGTTCGTCTTAGGTTTAACAACCTATACTAAATTAACTAAATTAAAGAAACTAAATTAACGACATAAGCTTAATTTAAAATGTCTTAGGAACTAGGATATTTAGAGGTGGATAAACGCAATTGAAAGGTGGATAAACGCACTTTGGAGGTGGGTAAACGCAATTCCCGAATATTGGGAGGTGCGTAAACGGCTTTTGTGCATTTAGCCTCCACTACATCCCTGGGTGTATGACATCACAGTACTGATTCGAAAGCGTATACTTTGATCACCTTGACGAAGCACTATACTGCAGTGTACAGACGATTGGTGTATGACATCACAGTACTGATTTGATCACTTTGACGAAGCACTGGGGAGACCGGGGGCAATTGTAACAGAGGGCAATTGTACCACACTCAATTCCTCCAATCAGAAACAAGCTAGAGTGATGACACTTAATCTGTACATGCCCAATAGGATTCTCTCTCTATCTGTGGAAAAGAAGCGTGACATTTTCAACTTTAGCAGAAGTTATTAACGACAAACTGATTTTGAGGTGTGAAAGTTATTTTTTGGATGTACAGTATTTTTCTTCTGCTGTCTAAAGTTTAGATGTCTGTCAATTTAAACTTGTATACATTTTATCCCTAGGTTATTGATTAAAAACGAACATGAACAACACTGTAACACTGTGTTACAGTTGCCCCCGAGCCACAAGGTCCATTGTAATAAGCTTGTTTGTGTGTGTTGACATACTTTTCTGTTAAAAAAAATGAACATATTTCACTAAATTCTATTGTAAAACTTCATTTTAAAAGGGTGTATTAAAATAAATGTTTGTTCCAGTATTAACAAATCATCAATTAACATTTTTTATATAAAATAATGTGTGTTTTATATGTGCTTGACAAAGTGGGAATAAATATAAACTCTTAAAATTAACAGCAGTAACGTGATTACTTTGACGTATGCTTTTATTTGAGATAAAGTGGGTTAATAGGAGTTATTTCTCAGTGTTACAATTGCCCCCACACTGCATTTAATTAAATATTTTAGTCTTGTACTTATAAGTGAAAATATATAAATTGTATTATTAATTAGTGCACATATATATGTTTCTTGTATCAAAAGATGACTAGTCTATCTCAAGTAGTTTGTGAGTTATTAAGGAAAATGTAAAATACCTTACAATTGCCCCCGGTCTCCCTTACAGACGATTGGTTTATGACATCACAGTCCTGATTCGAAAGCATACAGTATCTTGAAGCAGCACTGTACAGAGTACATACGATTGGTGTATGACATCACAGTACTGATTCGAAAGCATACAGTATGATCTTGAAGCAGCACTGTACAGAGTACAGACGATTGGTGTATGACATCACAGTACTGATTCGAAAGCATGTATGATCTTGAAGCAGCCGAACAACCAATACTTATAAAAGTAATTGGATCAAACATAAAAAATTAAGTATTCCTAACTTTTCAACGTTTACTTAACATATAACAAAAAAATATAAGTTACTAGGTTCACTTAAATGTATGCATAAATAAAATAATAATAAAAAAAAACATAATGCATGTCAACTACTACAATAATTGCATAAAAATTAAGTAAATCGATTGTATCATTTTAAGTAACTGTATGAGCCAGGTGATATAGGCTATGCAATTTCCCGTGATGCCTATCCAGACAAAAAATTATGAAACACATGTGAAGACGTTGAGAAGCGGTAAGCTTATTTTTTGTACTTAGGCCTATACACATGATCATTTATTGCATTTTTGGTCAAAAAATTTACTTTTAACTGAATTTCAGAATTGCTACAAATTTTGCATCAACAATTAGAAACGTTTCTTACGAATGCAAACATTTGTAGTCTACATGTTAACGAATGAAATAAGTGTTTTGCACGCGAGTAGCTATATATTGTGTTTTTTCAAAATATATGACCATGATGTTGGCTCGTATATGCATTAATGGTGTGTTCACACCGAACGCGAATTTAATTGCGATAGCAGAGTACATTCATAGTCAATGCAAAGACGCGAAGACGCATCATTCGCGCCGGGCGTCACGAATTGGGTGACTCGTTTGCCGCGAACGTCTTTCTCAGTAGAACATTTTTAACTTGAGCGGGCTGCGGAAGATTCAAGCGTCTAACTAGACGCGACGTGTTTGACACGTTCGGTGTGACCAATTCGGACTGCGCTCTCTCTCCCACGGATAGATTATAGGCCTACTTTATTAGCGAGTTGTTTTTGGATAAAACAAATGTACTTTGCATACTTACAAATTCCCATGTTCTCTATCTCTATTGTCTATAGGCCTACATGGATCGCGGGAAAGGGGGCCTTGGGCGCGGGTTAGCCTACTTTTGGTAACGTTAACATACAAATATTAAATTCGAAAGCACATTGCCTACAGATCCGTGTGCACGATTTATCATTAAATAATGGCAATCTTGATTCTAGCACAATATTATTCTTAAATGACAGCGACAATTCAGTAAATTAAACCTTCAAAATTATTATCAAAATAAGTAAATACCCTTTAAACAAAAGTTTAGCTTCAAATAAAGATTGTAGATCTTTACTGTTTTCCAGTAGTTACTGCTAAAATGTTTTTGAAGAGATTCGTTCATAACCTCTGGAGGAAAGTCATTAATTAACTTCTGTTTTGTTTAAATTAATAGATATTATTTAATAGACTATTTTTTATATATATTTATAGGCATTTAATAATGGACTAATTTGTTGCATTTAATTGTTTTTTATTGATTTTTGAAAAAATTACACACACACACACACACACACACACACACACACACACACACACACACACACACACACACACACACACACACATAAGATTGTTTAATATTTTTAAAAGAAGTCTCTTCCGCCCACCAAGCCTTCATTTCTTTGATCCAAGAAAAACTGTAATATTGTGACTATATTATTATTATTATTTTAACAACTATTTTCTATTTGAATATATTTTAAGATGCAATTTAAATAAATAATAAAGTGAAATGCTTTATTGTGTGTGATTTGCATGTTATTTATTTTAAGACATGTAAGCTGAAGATCTAAACTAAGTTAAAATGGTTGGTTCAACTGATTTAATTGTCTTATTTTATATATATCAATGAGCTTAAATTTTAAGTTAACAGAACTAAGATTTGTTTTGATCTCACATGGCCTGCACTGTGTTGGATTTACTTAAAAGATATGTGCACATTTTTTGATACAAAAATGGTGCATATATATTTTAAGTAAATCCAACTCATCATTTTTTAGAGTGTGGACAATATGAAACTAAAACGACATAAGCTTAATTTAAAATGTCTTAGGAACTACTGGATATTTAGAGGTGGATAAACGCAATTGAAAGGTGGATAAACGCACTTTGGAGGTGCAAACGCAATTCCCGAATATTGGGAGGTGGGTAAACGGCATTTACGTGCATTTAGCCTCCACTACATCCCTGGGTGTATGTATGACATCACAGTACTGATTCGAAAGCATACAATATACAGTGATCAAATAGAAGCAGCAGTATACAGAGTACAGACGATTGGTGTATGACATCACAGTACTGATTCGAAAGCATACAACATACAGTGATCAAATAGAAGCAGCACTATACAGAGTACAGACGATTGGTGTATGACATCACAGTACTGATTCGAAAGCATACAGCAGACAGTGATCGACAGCACTGTACAGAGTACAGACGATTGGTGTATGCAGAGGTGTAGTTGTAAAAAAAGAGGTGGGTAAACTATAAATTCTGGTGGACCAAGACGTGGTCACCAGGTAAGGTGGGCCACTGCCTACCGGTGTATGTGTGTCTCCTGATGACATTGCTATATAGGGAGGGCTCGACATTAAGCCTTTTCATACGCTAAGTAAATCTGCCTTTCACTTGTCCGAGTAAAAAAGTTGCTTGTTCGGATTTTTTTAAAATTTGACTTATTCTTAAAAAATATTCTCATCACTGATATATCAGCTTTGATATTTAAATCACCATATTGTAATTTCTGCACCTTTAAAGGGCACCCCCTCCCCCAATATTATTAAATGTATATGCTTCATATTTCATTTTAAATTCCTAAATTTGATCAATAAATTCAATTATCTCTAATAATAAGACACCATAGGGCTGTTACCCTAGGGGTTGATCAAATTAAATCATTTACACTGAAAAATTACAATTGCATGAAATAATGTTATGAAATTGATTTTAATTTACATATAAGAAAGAATGATGCTACTTTTAAACATTTAACACTAAACCGCCAGTAGGTGGTGGCAGGCGACCGTCTTAATGAGTGAAAAAGTTCGTCTTAGGTTTAACAACCTATACTAAATTAACTAAATTAAAGAAACTAAATTAACGACATAAGCTTAATTTAAAATGTCTTAGGAACTAGGATATTTAGAGGTGGATAAACGCAATTGAAAGGTGGATAAACGCACTTTGGAGGTGGGTAAACGCAATTCCCGAATATTGGGAGGTGCGTAAACGGCTTTTGTGCATTTAGCCTCCACTACATCCCTGGGTGTATGACATCACAGTACTGATTCGAAAGCGTATACTTTGATCACCTTGACGAAGCACTATACTGCAGTGTACAGACGATTGGTGTATGACATCACAGTACTGATTTGATCACTTTGACGAAGCACTGGGGAGACCGGGGGCAATTGTAACAGAGGGCAATTGTACCACACTCAATTCCTCCAATCAGAAACAAGCTAGAGTGATGACACTTAATCTGTACATGCCCAATAGGATTCTCTCTCTATCTGTGGAAAAGAAGCGTGACATTTTCAACTTTAGCAGAAGTTATTAACGACAAACTGATTTTGAGGTGTGAAAGTTATTTTTTGGATGTACAGTATTTTTCTTCTGCTGTCTAAAGTTTAGATGTCTGTCAATTTAAACTTGTATACATTTTATCCCTAGGTTATTGATTAAAAACGAACATGAACAACACTGTAACACTGTGTTACAGTTGCCCCCGAGCCACAAGGTCCATTGTAATAAGCTTGTTTGTGTGTGTTGACATACTTTTCTGTTTAAAAAAATGAACATATTTCACTAAATTCTATTGTAAAACTTCATTTTAAAAAGGTGTATTAAAATAAATGTTTGTTCCAGTATTAACAAATCATCAATTAACATTTTTTATATAAAATAATGTGTGTTTTATATGTGCTTGACAAAGTGGGAATAAATATAAACTCTTAAAATTAACAGCAGTAACGTGATTACTTTGACGTATGCTTTTATTTGAGATAAAGTGGGTTAATAGGAGTTATTTCTCAGTGTTACAATTGCCCCCACACTGCATTTAATTAAATATTTTAGTCTTGTACTTATAAGTGAAAATATATAAATTGTATTATTAATTAGTGCACATATATATGTTTCTTGTATCAAAAGATGACTAGTCTATCTCAAGTAGTTTGTGAGTTATTAAGGAAAATGTAAAATACCTTACAATTGCCCCCGGTCTCCCTTACAGACGATTGGTTTATGACATCACAGTCCTGATTCGAAAGCATACAGTATCTTGAAGCAGCACTGTACAGAGTACATACGATTGGTGTATGACATCACAGTACTGATTCGAAAGCATACAGTATGATCTTGAAGCAGCACTGTCCAGAGTACAGACGATTGGTGTATGACATCACAGTACTGATTCGAAAGCATGTATGATCTTGAAGCAGCCGAACAACCAATACTTATAAAAGTAATTGGATCAAACATAAAAAATTAAGTATTCCTAACTTTTCAACGTTTACTTAACATATAACAAAAAAATATAAGTTACTAGGTTCACTTAAATGTATGCATAAATAAAATAATAATAAAAAAAAAACATAATGCATGTCAACTACTACAATAATTGCATAAAAATTAAGTAAATCGATTGTATCATTTTAAGTAACTGTATGAGCCAGGTGATATAGGCTATGCAATTTCCCGTGATGCCTATCCAGACAAAAAATTATGAAACACATGTGAAGACGTTGAGAAGCGGTAAGCTTATTTTTTGTACTTAGGCCTATACACATGATCATTTATTGCATTTTTGGTCAAAAAATTTACTTTTAACTGAATTTCAGAATTGCTACAAATTTTGCATCAACAATTAGAAACGTTTCTTACGAATGCAAACATTTGTAGTCTACATGTTAACGAATGAAATAAGTGTTTTGCACGCGAGTAGCTATATATTGTGTTTTTTCAAAATATATGACCATGATGTTGGCTCGTATATGCATTAATGGTGTGTTCACGCAACACATTCTCACACCCCAACTCGTCACATATGGACGCTTGGGCAGGACCCCTTGGCGTCATTTCTTGACGCACTGGGTATACCTTTGTCGTCATTTTTCAACGTGCAGGGTAGTCCGATAGACTTCTATAGTTCTCTCAACCGGAGCCTGTAGCGTTGCAATTTGACGTCTTGGGTAAGCTCACCGCAATGGTCTGCTGCGAATGGGTCGAGAGTCGAGACTGCAATAAAAATGAATAGGCTACAATAAATGATCTATGCCGGGGCTAGTATAGTGGTGGTGATCCAACTGTTACATGTTTAAAAACCCTCACAATCTGATTTCAAAGTGCCCTCAGTCTCCGCAAAGGTTTAGCGGCTTCATGTGCAACCGCATTCATCGATGAGTTTAACAACGCTCATTGTGTTGTACAACCATTCATCGGTGAGTTTAACAACACTCAACTGCAGGTAAAGCGGCATTCAGAGGGGAGTTTAACCAAATCAACGCTAAACTGCATGTAGAAAGGCATTTAACGGTGAGTTTAACAACGCTCCACGGCGTGTGCAAGTAAGCAGTTTAAGCGTTTTCTTGTCGAAGGTTAATGTTACTGGCATCCATGATGTACACGTGCTTTAGAGCATGCAGGATAACGTATTTTTATCGGAGTTTTGTTTATGTTAATAAATATATATATAATGTTTATATAAAATTTATAATGTTTTTTAATTTAAATTTGTATTTTTTTTAAATCATCTAAATTAATAACGCTGACGTCACTGTATGGTGCGATCCCGAGGTCCATTGCGATTTTCCACTCGGTAAGTAGAAGAGTTAATTTGAGATGGATACTATTCTTAAATGTACACATCAAAAACTATTGAATTAGGACAAGAAGTTGTGTTTAGAACCTTTAGATGTGTAAGGTGGCAATTTATTTTGACAGTAAATGATGGAAAGAGACAATATGAAAATATAGCTTGATGCTGCAAATGTGCAGGCCAGCAAAGTTAATTGAATTAAAGTTTTTGTCAAATTTTGTTGCATATAATCCTATGAAATAATCATGTAAGGCAATACTAGTGGAGATTTTAAGGTTTTCAGTATTACATTAGCACACAACTGTTATTCAACATTATAAATGTTCAGATGAAGAACGGTGTTGCCAGATTGGTTTGTTTTACAGCCTATTTGTTTAAAATCCACGCAAAATTATATAATTAACACCCAAACAAATCGTATAATTAATGTATAATTAATGTAATAAGTAATTATATCATAACTTATTGACTGATTCGTATATGAATTATATATAATTTAATTTTAGACAACATTTCTTGTCTAATTATTTTCTAAAATGTCATTAACAATATTAAATTCTAGTTTATTGAACTGTGTACAATGAATATCACATAAAATATAGCTCATTCTGGCAACACAGATGAAGAGAATACTGGTGTAAAATGTTCAATTCTGTTTTTTCTTTAGGACCCTCAAAATTGGCAGCTTCTAAAACGAGTTTTATTCTTACACACATACACACACAAAACACACACACAAACAAAGGCACTTTTAAGAGCCACGTCTGTCTTGTTAATCTGCACTTATCAGTCTCTCTCTAGCTCTCTCTCTCTCTCTCTCTCTCTCTCTCTCTCTCTCTCTCTCTCTCTCTCTCTCTCTCTCTCTCTCTCTCTCTACATTTATTTGTTTGTCTGTCATCTCTTCGTTGTGAGTCTTTCTGTCTGTTTGTGTTTCTGCCCATCACAATGTCCAAGAGTGATTCAGAAATCCAAGATCATCTCATGATCTTGGATAACTTGGTTGATGACCAAGAACTGAAAGATGAGCTCCAAAGTCTTGATGACCTTCTTGATGAGCTGCAGGAAGAGGAGGCAGCAGCACCAGTAAAGACACCTGAACCGAGGGTGGTTTGGAGAAAAAGAGACAATACTGGAAATATCGTTCATGCGAGGCCAAGATCAAGCAGGAATCATTCAGATAAGGGTCAGTATTGTTTTTCATTCAAGATATATTGTAGATTGTTTAACCACTTATGAGTGTATATGTTACAATACATGTATAGCGTAATATGGCAGGGAAACAGTCAACCCAGAATCAGTCATTTGATTTTTTGCATAAAAAGTAGATTAATGAAAGATATCATTAGTCTTGGATTAAGTGAAAGACACATTCAGGTTAATATTAGATATTACTGCAAAGCATAAAAAATAGTTTAATTGTGGGCTGTATTAACATTGTCAGGCATTCTTGTCAAAATGGTTAATATAACGTCAAATGAGATAGCCTGGTTACTATCATACTTAATCTCTTTCAAGTTATTGGTCTTGGCAAGGCTGTGTTTGAAACACTTTATTCTTCAGAGTGTGTTGTCAATTGCCAACCAACGTGTTTCTTTTTAATCTGCTTCTATATAAGGATTCATATTTGCTGTCATCATCTATATGACACCTTATATGCAGATAACCAATAGTAATTGGACTTTCCCCATTAGGGTTTGGAAAATAAGTGTACTAATATTTCTCTCTAGCTCTATGTTAAACAGTGAGCTTGCACCATTTTAGGCGGGCAACCAGGCATTGGGACAAGTTATAAATGTTGATTTGTGTTGTTTTTATCCTCTACAGCTGATCACATTCGGAAGACTGATCCTCCCTTCATTGCTCCTGACCCTAACTGTGAGGTGGCCTTTACTCCAGAGACTGTTGGTGTGTACTTCATTGTGTCACCATTAGCCCTTATATATATATATATGATATTTATGACAGTGGGTTAGAATGTAAATAAATGTTTCTACTTTAAACTTTGGTAGAATACTGATCCTTTCACAGCCAAATTGAGTACACTTTAATATTGTAAAAAAAAAAATAAAAAAAATAAAATATATATATATATATATATATATATATTTATATATATATATACACATACATGGAATGAATTTTTTTAATATTCCATACCATTTACAGAGTGTTTTCTACAAGATCTCCAACACTCACTAAGTGAATTCTCTGGTGATGAAGCATCACCTCTTGAAACCCCAAGAGATCCTCTTCTGGCTTCCTCAAACTGGAGCAAAAGACAAAGTCTCTTTTCAGAGAGGTGGAGGGCAGAGAGACCCCGCCTGGTAAACACGGCTGCGGAAAGGGAACATGTGGCAACACACATCTGCCAACAGTGTGGGAGTAATCCAGCGGCTGTCCGGTGTTGTGACTGTAGACCACGTCCCTTCTTCTGTGCTGAATGTGACGTCAGCATGCACACCAGACATGTTCTTCACAACAGAGATGCCATGACTGCTGGATTCTTCCAACCATTGCCTCCAACAACTTACGTGGTGGATAAGGCTCTTTCCCATTGTGGTAAGTTCTGGTTTGTGTACAACATATGTATAATTTTCAGAATAGTTAAGCTCATAAGCTTTATTATTTAAATTATGCCTTTTTTCCATTATTGTTTTATCTTGGATTTATCTTCATTGCCATTGATCTATTACAATCTCAGTCAATACAAATTGATCATAATTCAATTGTACCATATGTTCTTTTTCAGTCCGGCTTGTACCTGTGGAGATGCCTGACAAAATCTGTGGTTGCTCACCAGAGTCATTGAGGGTTAGTCCAGGAAAGACTGTTGCTGTGGTCACAATGAATGGTAAGAATGTGAAGAACTTTATTTTGTCCTGTTTAAGAAGCATCTACAAGTTTGACATTGATATAAAACTTTTAAAGTAATGTATAAATTGTACAAAGAACACAAATCCTGGTTTACATTACAGTGGATGTGTTTTTGATATTTCCAGGACGACATGATCTAAGCATGCCCGAGTTAATTTGCAACCCTTCAATTTGCCACAGTTTATGCCACAGATGTCTTTTTTTCATTTGAAGAAATGAAGATGGCGGCACCAGGACTGTCCTGCCAAGCATTTTTTTTTTTTTATCCCTTTATTTTCAATTTTCATGAAGACAACCTACATGCACAATGCCACCAAACAGTAACTATACAGTAGTACGGCTAAATATATTTCTTAAGCAATATCATTGTACATGTTACATTTGGCTGAATACTTAACAGCTTTTTAGAATTAGAACAGCCCTCCCCCTCCCCCCACAATATTGCAATGATTGTAGAAGGTTTCTTCAAGTGCTCTACAAACAAAAACTTTTATAAATAGGCAAAGAATAAACATACACAGTTTTATCCAAGTGAATGGCAACAACAGGAATCAAAATAACATATAACGCTTGATCAATCCATCTGTAAAAATTTTCTTACTGGTTCCCAAATCTTAATGAAAATGGATAATTTGTCTTTTAATGTAAATCTCAGTTCTTCCAAGAACAGCATATTTCCCAATTCCCTAGCCCACATCTCAAAAGTGGGGACAGCATCAGCTTTCCACATTTGTAAAATAAGTTTTTTTGCCAACATCATACACAATGAAATGGCCTGTGTCTGATATTTATTACAAAAAGCATTCTCTGCTCCTAAAAGTCCAGTGCAAGGCTCAGGCTCCAACTCAATAGAATTTGCTTCAGAAATAAATTTAAATATACATTTCCAAAATTGCTGAATTTTACTACATGACCATAACGAATGAAACAGTGTGCCTTCTGCCATTTTACACTTATTGCATAGTGGAGAAATTGTGGGATATATTTTATGAAGTTTTGACTTTGAATAATGAAGCCTATGTATTACCTTGAACTGAATCAAATTGTGTCTAGCATTCACAGAACATGTATGTATGTTTCTCAAGCATTCATCCCACACATTTTCATGAATGCCAAGACCAATTTCCTCCTCCCAGTCATGTTTTATTTTCTCTGTGTTGCTATCCAGATTTTCTAACAGTAATTTGTAAAAGTTAGACACACTACCATTCGAACCAGGATGTACATTCACGATTCTCTCTAAGGTGGGATTCAAATTCAAAACTTCAAAGTTTGGAATGTGCTTTCTAACAAAGTCTCTAACTTGCAAATAACGGAAGAAGTGTGCAGAAACAAGATTATTGTGGCGTATATTACTCAAATAAAACCAACCAAACAACTAAAACGCCACAGCAGGCTGAAACATGAGGATTCACACTGAAGACGCGTCACGCTGAACCTTTGTATGTATTGAGTCTCTTTATTACGCTATTTCACAAACATAAACAACCAATCACTTACTTTGAGCGATGCATGTTGTAAGCAGTGCAAAGGTACCTCAGAGACATCAGTAACGGATGTTAGTGATGATAACATTGATGGGAAAAACAGTGGTAAAGCCAGTGGTGACGGTCAACAGAAAGTTTCTCCCCATGCTCACCCTGCAGCCATGATCCAAACCCAAGCTTGCGCACAGGTGAGCACACTCACACATTAATACAGACATCGCACCCCCAGTAACACCCACAATCACCGATGACGTCACCATGCGCGTGCATGTACACAAGAGTGTAAGAAAAGGAGAAAACATAATAAAAGCCCAAACAAAACCCAGTGTATGGCTCCTACATTCCGGCCCCAAATTATTTTATAATAATAATTGACCACCATTACAAACCTCTTGTGGGAGACAAACACCAGTCAGAAATGCAAATTGAAACGTCATTCCTTTAAAAGTCCTGATAATGTCAAAGTTCATGTCTGATATATCCAAGGGTCTTCACTGATCCTCTGCTTCCAGCACATTTCCGAAACAGTATCCACGATTCTTCCTATAATCCACGCATTACGAGGTGCCATATCATCCACCAGCACCACAAGATTTCCAGGAACAAGGTTTCCTTTGGCAGCAATCCACTTCTGGCGTTCCCGAAGTCCAGGAAGATACTCCTTCACCCAGCACTTCCAGAACAAATTCGAGATATACTGCACTTGTTTCCAGCGACGACGACTATAAACATCCTCCTTCTCGAACAATCCTGGTGGCAACAACGGTTGCGACTTAAGCAGGAGCAGATGGTTAGGAGTCAAAGCCTCCAAGTCTTGAGGATCTGTTGATGCCTTGGTTAAAGGGCGGCTATTAACAATAGCTTCAGCCTCACAGAACACTGTCACCAAGCCCTTTTCATCCAGAGTCTGAGTCCTCAAAATAGAGTTTAGCACCTTACGGACTGAGCAAATAAGCCTTTCCCAAGCACCTCCATGATGGGATGCTGTAGGGGGGTTAAAAACCCATTTTACATTCCTTTGTAACAGCACGTCATTGATGAGGTTATGATTCAGATTCTCTATGGAATTCCTCAATTCACGCTCAGCACCCACAAAGTTAGTGCCATTGTCCAAATGGATTCCCAAGACTTGACCACGTCTCTCTGAAAACCGTCTCTTGACCAGAGCTCTTCCACGTTTGACTTCAAATGGTACATGTACATGATGGAGAATAAGATTGGAGATGTGCTTATCTTTTGCCAGTACAACTAAATGTTTTGCTTCAACTGGCACAGCTGCTCTACTAAGCCGTCCTCCGACTCTAATGAGATCACCATCCAGGATCGGGTTGAGCTTATAGAGGCGGCTCGTTCCTCCGGAAACATTGTTTTTTTGGCAAAAACGGATAATACTTGACTCCGCTGCGTCTATGTCCTCCATAGACAGAAGACACTTTGGCACTTGAGCCTTAAATCCTTTCATAAGGACCTGTAGCTCCTTTTCCAATTGCTCAGCACTTTGGTCCGATTCAGAAAGGGTTCTTCTCAGCAGCTTTCGATGTTGCACCAGAGACAGAAGTAAGGTCTTAGACTTGAGAAGCCAACCAACAGCCCTTTTGAGACGGAACCAGGAGGAAAAGTATTCAATGAGCTTCTCCACTGGACTGACCTGCTCAACCTGAGCCACATTCACCATCACAGCCTTGACCTCTAGGTCTCCAATCAGAATGTATTCCAAAGTCTCAGGATTTTGGGGCCACTTGCTCTCAGGCTCATGAAGAAAGTCAGGACCATGAAGCCATGCATCAGTCTTCAGCAACGACTGAACCTTAACACCTCTGGAGGCTAGATCTGCAGGGTTGGTTAACGCACTCACATACCTCCATTGAGATGCATTAACCAACATCTCAGACATGAATGCAATATAATTGGAGCGAAAAGATGGATCCTTATCCAGACGTCTTTTAAGACTCAGTGCACGTTGTTCTGCCACGGTCCTATTGTTTGGCATTTTGCGGTGACTTTGCTTCATCGGCAAACCGATACTATAATGACCATCAATGAGCTTAGTAGACTCTGAGACCAGCTCGATGAAGCGCTTATCCTCGACTGACAGACCAGGTTGTTCATCCTGCAAAGTTTCAGGGAAATCCACCTTCAGCTGCTTCTCCCAAAGCTCATCAAGCCTCGCCACTGAGATCCGATTAACTGTAATGTCGGGCTGCAATCCTTGTTCATTGATATGACAATCTCCACGGAGCAGGCCATTCACCGTCCAACCCAGGATGGTCTTAATTGCATAAGGGCCCCCGTTCTCTGCACGAACCACCTCCCACGGCTCCAGAGCTTGAGGAACATTAGTGCCAATCAGAAGATCCACATCAGAATTGATCTCTGGTATTTTTATGTGCCTTAGGTGCGGCCATCTTTGAAGGTCCTTTGAGCTTGGAATGTTACCTCGATGAACCGGCATGTTCTGCTGGGTGAAAATCTCAGACAGGCCACAGAAGTTGTTTAAGTCCAGCCCGGCGACTTCCAAGTCTGACAACTTGTAACTGTCAACCACTTTCTCTTGTCCCATAGTCCTAAGGAGAATTCCCAACTTCTTCCCTGTAAGATTGAGCCGAGTCATGAGCCGCTCCGTACAAAATGAGGCGGTACTCCCGGGGTCCAAAAATGCATATGTGACCACAGTCTCCTGTCCCCTCTTAGATTTCACTTGAACAGGCAATATGGAGAGCGTACAGTCCTTCTTGCCGGCCCCAGTCAAGCCACCAGACTGAGCAGACACCACGGCACTGTCTCTGGCCATATCCAAACCGCCATTGGCCTGAGTCGGACTCGTTGGTTTTGCTGTTGAAGATTCACAATCTCATCATTTTAATGTTGTTTTTAGTTTTTTATTGTTTTTATTAACAATTATAATCATTAGTATTATGCATGTGATTTACACTTTTCATATACATTTTTTATACTTTTCATATATATTCATAATCATTTATAATCTACATTTTTATGAATCAAACTTTTCTGAATTCTGTATGTGGAAGACTTTTAGAGTTTGGGGGACTTGGGGGGAAGTTGAGTGTATTATGTTTCTTTCCGTGGAGCAGAATATACATTTCAAGATTGATTAAGAGCAGATGTTCTGGAACAGCTATATGTACTGTGTAAGTTCTTTGTTTGAGACAGAGAGGGGAGAAAATACAGAGAAGCAGAAGGACGATCTTTGCTGGTCCACTCTCTCTCCCTTATGTCTTATATAAATTGGTAAAATAAATAACATATATTGGCAGAATGACTGGTGTCTTTTCATTAAATTAAATAACAAGGGGAAACGAAGATTTTAAATCTACATTTTTGGCGTCACGAACAGGATCGCATACCCAGGCATTCGTCTCAATCATTTCAGGTAAGACTTTTTTTCCTTTCTAAAAAGTTATAAGTCTGCCTGATGATTAGAGACAGTGACTGAAATGCTGAAAAGAACTGTGTTATTTTAAGTACCAGTTGTTTTGCCAATGAATATGGGACATAAGGAAAAATTATATAAAATTAATCAGATTAAATAATCAAATTGAATTAGGCTTATTTAAGGTTCTCTGAAAAGTAAACCTCAAACAATATTTGAAATGCTGGGATAGAGATGGATCTTTTTTAGAAAAAAGACCATCTAGTCAGAAATTTGGAATTAGCTGTAAAACGGTTAAGCTGGTAAAATTTGCTTGGTTATAACTGCGACGTGGTTGGATAGTGGCGGGACTGTTTAAAGAAGGCAGAGTAATCCCTAAAACATCCAGCACACCGAAGATTCGTTCTCAGTAGGAGACGAGGGAAGTTAACACAAGCGGTACTTGATTGACCAAAGCGGTTAAATGTGGCGGGACTGTTTTAAAAATGATGGCAGAGTAATCCCTAAAACATTGTAACACGCTAGAGTTATACAAGTATAAAAGGCGCCCTTGTAACTAGCTAGGATCGTGGGCATTCTGAACCTGACCGTAAAGCTGTTCAAATATTAGAGGAGACTGATCCGAGTTAACTTTAAGAAAAAAATAAATACCAAAGAAATTAACCTGAGATAAAATCCAAAATATTTGGAAAGAGGAAAAAAAAAAAGAAACAGTTTTGAGTTTTAAAAAGAAAACTAAAATACTGAAAAGCATTAGAGTTAACTTTTCTTTAAATTTTTCTTTTGTTCTGTGAGTGAGGGAGAAAGAGAGCGAAGCAGCCCCTCCCTTCAGAATTGCCCTGTACCTTCACACACACACATATAGTTGGAGAGGGGGAGAGGCAGGGAGCCCCACACACACATACTTAGACACACACACATAGGCTGCAGCTCTGAGCACACACACACATACATACACAGACAGCCTGCAGCTCTGAGCATACACACAGACGCATCACATAGGCTGCAGTTTCACACATACATACCCCTCCCGTATAATTCACACACACACATACATCCCTGCTGTTCTGAGTTAACAGACTTCTGAGTTAACAGACTGTTCTGAGCAGAGACTTTTAACACTTCGAAAATGGCGGCAAGTGTCTGTACCAGCAGCACAATAGCTGAATGGTATCTTGAAAAGAAGAAGAACAAGAAACTAACTAAACTTTTGAAAAAAGGACTGGACATTAATGCATCTATGAATGAGCAGTTAAGCTGGTTCGAGTCCCAAAAAGACAAGATAAAATCAAAAGCATTTCCAATTTTAGCAGCTAATTGGATTGTGAAACAAGGTGGAATTTGTTGCGACTTAAATGGTGGTCCGGTACCGCTTGTTGAAGTTATGAGGCCTCAGCTTGAAGCATACCACAAATTAAACAAAATCATGTCCATCACATGTCCAGAGAAGGAAAACACAACCAGTGATGATTTATTTGATCCAGATTGGACAAATATAATAACTGAAGCTGAAAGGAAATATTCACAAGCACCAGTGAAATCCGCAACAACAGTAACGCCTCCACCTTACAAACCAATTTATCCACCTTTGCCTGAACAATATACAAGTTCATCTAAACCTCTGACGCAGCCTCAAGCTTCAAGATCAAACGGAGGTCCAGTTGACAAAATGTATATTGCATCTGCACAAGCAGCTCCAATAATAACAAGATCTAAATCAGCCCAGCCAAGCAGAGACATGATGAGATGTACACCAGCTCATAATTATGGATCTGACTGGGGTGATGAGACAAGAGATGATGACGTGATTACAATTGACAAAATCGGTCCTGAATTTTCTTCACCTGTGATTAAAAGGGAAGAGTCGCAACCTGAGATGATGACCGAAGAAAGACCATTTACTCCGGGAGAACGACAAGCCATTCTCTCAGCCTTGCCTCCTCTGAAGAGACAAGATCCAAACACAGAGTTTTGGCGAGAATTAGACTCCCTGGTTGAAGCACATCAAATGACACTAAAAGACATTCACACCATTGTGAAAGCTAAAATCCCAAGAGACCGATGGGAACGCCTGCCAGCGTCGATAACAACAGCCCAATGGGTAGACTTGTGGGTTGATGGCCAAGGACGACCCCTGGGTCTTTGGCAAACATTAGATGTATTCCGAAAGGAAATCCAAGAAATCTTGGGAAGCGGTAAAATTCCATTCACTTCAGTGACATTGATTAAGCAAAAGGATGATGAATCTCCAGATGAATATGCTCTGCGTAAGTGGAACACTTATGAGAGATGGGCTCTCTGCGCTAAGAAACAACCTGACAGAGATGATGTACAATTCACTGACACACTTGTGGATGGGTTTAGCTCTAAATACCAACAAGCGTTATCACTTGGAGTCAATCCAGGCGAAACATATGACCAAATTATGCAATGGGCTGGCCGTCTAGAGATGGCGATGAGATCAAACAAGGAAGAAGGAAACAAGACAAATCGAAAAGGAGTGGCGACAGCTCAATACAACATGGATACAAAGAATAAGATTGTTGTTTGCGGCAATTGTGGAAAGCGTGGCCACTCAAGAAAAGACTGCTGGGCTAAAGGTGGTGGAGCAGAAGGTCAAGGTCCATCATTTAAACAAGTCACTGCGAAAAATCGTGATGAAACCTCTCAAGGGAAGACATGGACAGAAGCACAAGTCCGTCAACTCATAGAGGGGATTATGCGTCCGCAATAGGAATCAGCGGCCCCCTGTATTAGTAAGAAAAGAGACAATCGCCTTTTCATCAATGCATTAATAGGGGGCCACCCATGTGATATCCTGGTTGACACAGGAGCCTCAATTTCAATAACAGATCTGAACCTACCTACAACAGATGAAACTATGGAAGTTGAAGGAGTTGGAGGAGGTATCACAACATTTCATAAAAGTATCCAAGTTCCACTACAAATACATGAAGATGAAGTCGTATGGACATCTTTCTGGGTGGGACCGAATTCACAAGGAAGCCTCATTGGCATGGACATACTTCCATTGTTGAACATGATCATCTTCACTGACAGTCGTCAAATCGCTACAACAGCTGGGATAATACCACACGAAGATCGCACATGTAATTTGAGTTCAGTTGGTGCAGCAAAACCAATTATCAGAGACTGGACCAAAGACGGTGTGTGGGGTCTTCTGTGCAGTTTACATCCAGAAGTTTGGGCTAAACACAAATTTGATTGTGGCAAAGCCAACATTGACCCTGTTGTTATTGAAGGGCCGACACATGCCCCTCATAAACAATACCCTATCCGACCTGAAGCAAGACGAGCCGTGGAAGAGATAGTGGCAGACTTGGAAGCTGAAGGGATTATCAGACAAACTTCATCAACCACTAATAGTCCTGTCTGGCCTGTCAAGAAATCGGATAACTCATGGAGATTAACCATTGATTACACAAGACTCAACAGTGTAACACCAAAACCGCATCCTATTGTGGCCAATCCTGCCACCATTCTGAATGATATTCCAGGAAATGCAAGAATTTTCACAGTACTAGATGTACTGTCTGCTTTCTGGTCTATACCTATTGACGAAAAATCTCAAGAGAAACTTGCCTTCACAGTGGGTGCAAAACAGTATGTCTGGAACAGACTCCCACAAGGACTTAATATTTCTCCTGTGGTATTTCACAGAACTTTGGATCAGTTCTTAACGGAGCAAAAAGCTGAAATCGAGAGTTCAGGAAGTGTTTGCCTCCAATACGTGGATGACTTGTTAATTGCAAGCCCAGATGAAAACAGCCACATATTTGCTCTGAATATTGTCCTACAAGCCCTTAAGAAAGGAGGATTCAAAGTCAACCCCGACAAAGCACAGCTGGCCAAAACCAAGGTTATCTACTTGGGCCAAGAAATATCTGTCGAGGGAAGGAGACTGACAACAGAGCGTGTGGAGGCATTACGGCAACTTCCAAAACCTCTAACAGTTACAGGAATGAGGAAAGTGATGGGACTTTTCAACTATTGTCGTCAGTATATTCCTGATTTTGCCAGCATCACCAGTCCCCTCATTGACTTGTACAAGGGAGGAAAGCCTGGAATGGAACAGATAAACTGGACACCGGAAGCTGAGGAAGCATTTACTTCAATGAAAGAAAAACTGACTTCAGCCCCAGCCTTGGGACTTCCTGATGGACGATTGCCGTTTCATTTGTGGACCAGGGTGGGAGATGAGACGTACTCAGCAGTACTGTGTCAAAAACCAGGTGATCGATACAAACCAGTTGGATACTTTTCCACAAAGATTCCTGTTACAATGATTGGTCAACCACGATGTATACAAGCTCTCGATGGTGCCACATGGGCAGTGGATGCTGTGGAAAATTTGATAGGAGCACAAACAATCATATTGCATACTCCACACAGTATAGTGACGTTGCTGAACAACACAAACATCAAGACCATTACTGATGCAAGGAGAGCAAAATGGGAAGCAACTTTGTTGAACAAGGATTTGAGAGTGGAAATCATCAGAGACACATCCCTTAACCCTGCAACGATGATGATCGAACCACACGAGGGAACACCACATGAGTGTGAAAAACAAGTAGAAGAAGAAAGTCTTGGTCCTGTTAGTCCAACACCTCTTGAAAATCCAGACAAGGAGTTATGGGTCGATGGATCCAGTTACTATGTTGATGGAAAACGACATACTGGATGGGCTGTAGTGGAAGCTGATGGAAATGTCGTTTCGAATTATTGGAAGGACAACGAGTCAACATCTACACAGATAGCCGTTATGCTTTTGGAGTGGTCCATGACTACCTTGCCCTGTGGAAAAAACGTGGACTTATCACCAGCAATGGGAGCGAAATACAACATGCTTCCATAATTCGTCGTTTGATTGCAGCATGTCACTTACCTAGAGAAGCAGCCGTGATCAAAGTAAAATCACATCAATCTGACAAGTCCAAAGAAAGTCAAGGAAACACGGCAGCAGATGCAGTGGCCAGAGAAGCAGCACTACTTCCTCTTACTCCTGTTACCTTGGTACAGGAAAACAGCAAAGATAATCCTGAGCTCCGCCTTCTGTCATATCAAACTGAGACAGATGAAGAGAAAGAACAATGGATAAAAGCGGGAGCGAAAGAGGATGATCAAGGTATCTGGAGAATTCCAACAGGACAAGTGGTGATGCCTATCGGAACAAGAAGGGAGCTAATGCAGCTGTATCATGGAAAAGTACATGCTGGAGCAAAAGCAATGAAAGCTCAAATCAGCGAGACGTGGTGGTGGCCACAAATGATGAGAGACATTGATGATTACTGTAGAAGATGCTTGATCTGTCTGAAAGCAAATGTTGGAAAATCTGTGAAGGTGCGGATGTCACATGCACCCAGACCAACAGGTCCATGGACACATCTCCAAATCGATTTCACAGGACCTTTGTCACCCAGTGGAGGGTACCAATACATTCTAGTAATCATGGACAGATTTACTAGATGGGTGGAAGCATTCCCAACAAAAACCTGCACTGCTGAAGCAGCCGCACGAGTGATGGTTGAAGAAGTCTTTCCTCGCTGGGGTCTTCCATATGAACTTGATTCTGACAATGGAACTCACTTCACTGGAAAACTGATGAAGGAAGCAATGAAATTGATGGGGATTAAACAGAAGTTCCACATTCCATATAGACCTGAGTCTTCAGGCCTAGTGGAACGGATGAACAGATCGTTGAAAACCGCTCTTACCAAGGCCATTCTGCAAACTGGCCAAGGATGGCATAAGTTGTTACCCGCAATTTTGTGGAATCTGAGAGCAACCCCGAACAGAGTAACGGGACTGACTCCTTTTGAACTGATGACTGGAAGAGCAATGGTTCTGCCTCCTGATGCTCCGCCGCCTGCGGGAACAGGAGGAGACTCTACTTTGTTCCAAGAGAAGCTACGACGCTATCTTGCAATGCTGGACAAAGCAATCAAAGACAATAATAAGAAAGTGCGAGAAGCTCAACAGCAATGGGATGAAAAACATACCACTACTGACATTCCACACATTCCTGAGTTAGGCAGTTTTGTTATGGTCAAACGTATTCCCAGGAAAGGTTTAGAACCTAGGTGGGAGGGGCCATATGAGGTACTCTTAACAACAGATACAAGTGTCTGCCTAAAAGGGAAGGGTGTAGGAACAGATAGATGGTATCATTGGTCACAAGTTAAACCTTGCTTAGTGAATGAACAAAATGATGAAGGCTTAGGACCTGAGATTGAGCACTGTTCACTCATTAACTTTGGGAAAAAGGAGTGATGATTAATTATTTTTCTGCTTCCATTTCAGGAATCAATTCCATTGACATTGATTAGAGATGGTCGCAAGTTATTCTCGATACACAACGACAATGGTATGCTTGTTTTTAATTTTACTTGGCATTTACCAAGGAAGCCAAGCTTTATGGACTCCTCGAGTTCAGGAAATTACTCGGAATGCAACTCTGAAATCTGGCCAACGTTTTACCCTACCCTTTATTTCCAGATGGGGATTATGGGATTGGGTGCCACGTAATGATAAAGACCTTGCTAAATATCGAGTGGGCATCTACGGTGGATGTAACTTTCACCACCAATGTTACAAAAGCAGAGTAATTTGGCCGGTGAAAGATGGGGGGTATACCGGTAGTGCTCAAAGACGAGAAATTTGTTCAAAAGAACAATGTGAAATTGTGGGGTTAAACCTCATAACATCTACCGATGTGGAAATTAATTTCATTTTGAATCGTACCCACATGCTTACAATATGGGATTCATTAGCCCTAGGCTGTATCTATCCCATAGTGTTACCATGCGAGGGGTTTCTATGGGATGCTACCTCCAGGACAACTAGATTCAAGGGAAATTACATACGAGTTTGGCATTCGGAAGATGCGAATGAATATTGTGAGACTGAATTAGAAACTGGGGAAATTGGACGGTGTTTTTATCTTTCTGCGGGAAAGACAAACAAAGCTAAAACATGCCCAAGTACAACTATTGCACCAGCTCATGGTATATTGTTAGCAAAGGAAACCAAAACCTTGATAAACGAAGCTCATATGGTGTGACAACGCATTAATTATAACTTGATGTCTCTTCTTACTGTTTATGATCAGTCCTATTGTGGAAATTTCACAAAAATTAGGAGTTGGTTGGAAAAAGAAATTAAATATTATACCTCTAAGGATCCTCTTGGAAGTCGAAATCGTAAACCTCGAAGTATATGGGGAGACATAGCGGGGGTATTTGGCTCTGTCAATTCAATTAGTAATACTGCTCAGCTGAACCAATTAAGTGAGTATTCTCAGTGGGTGGGAACAATGACCGGCAAAGGACTTACTGAGACTCTTCAAGGTTCTCTACATATTATAGCAGCGGGTCAGCATCTTAATGACGCAGCGAGGGAATTGGCAGATGCATTAGTGAAATCGTCTAATTTTGAGACACATCGTGCAGCGTGTTTATTTTTGGCTCGGAACTGGAGGAGTTAATTAATTAACGAGTTAATTAATTAATGAGTCCAGGCACGGGCAGAAGACTTTTTTAGTTTTTCTTTTCTTAGATGATTGGGGTTCATTTTAAATGCTTACACATAGATGTTAAATGACACATAGTATGCGGGGACATAACATGGGTTGGGTTTTTGTTTGTTATTTCTTTTCTTTTCTGTTTCAATTCTTTTGTCTTCTATGTCTATGTCTTGGTCTACTATTTCTCCTCAGCACTATCACTTCAATAGGTTGGCCACCTGGAGATGATGGTGTGGAACTGACGGCCGTAGTTCCAGAGGAGGGACTGAAGATTCACAATCTCATCATTTTAATGTTGTTTTTAGTTTTTTATTGTTTTTATTAACAATTATAATCATTAGTATTATGCATGTGATTTACACTTTTCATATACATTTTTTATACTTTTCATATATATTCATAATCATTTATAATCTACATTTTTATGAATCAAACTTTTCTGAATTCTGTATGTGGAAGACTTTTAGAGTTTGGGGGACTTGGGGGGAAGTTGAGTGTATTATGTTTCTTTCCGTGGAGCAGAATATACATTTCAAGATTGATTAAGAGCAGATGTTCTGGAACAGCTATATGTACTGTGTAAGTTCTTTGTTTGAGACAGAGAGGGGAGAAAATACAGAGAAGCAGAAGGACGATCTTTGCTGGTCCACTCTCTCTCCCTTATGTCTTATATAAATTGGTAAAATAAATAACATATATTGGCAGAATGACTGGTGTCTTTTCATTAAATTAAATAACAAGGGGAAACGAAGATTTTAAATCTACACTGTGGGGTGGACATGCAACAACGTGGGATGCATATTGTTGCATACTTTACATGTCATACGTTTTCGGCAGTCTTTACTCATGTGTCCGACGCACAGACATCCAAAACACATACGATTCTCCTTCAAAAAGGACATTTTCTCATCTTGTGTTCTTCTATCCAAACTGAAACAAGCATCTAACGAATGCCCAGCTCCACAAAACAAGCAAAGTTTCGCTAGCGAGTTCTTCTCCCGTTTAAACCCAGGCTCCACCTTATTCTCAGCCGGTGCTACAGTAGTAGCGAAACTACTGCCTCCAACCTTTAAACTAGGTTGAGACCGGACCATTCCTGCTCCATTTCGTCCACCTGCAGATGTCTCTTGTATATTTCCAAAGAGAGGATCGCTCGCAATCTTGACTTGCCTCTCAACGAACTCTACAATATCTGAGAACGTAGCTCTACGATGAAACTTCTCCTGAATATCGAGGGCCACACTTCTCCAATGATCCCTCAGCTTATAAGGCAGTTTTTTTACAATGATTTGCATATTCGTAGGCACATTCAGATCACTTGCGGAAACTCCCATAGAATTGCAGCATTCTCGTAACAATAAACTATAGGCCCGTAAAGCCTTGATATCTTCAGCCTTAAGCATCGGCCAGGAAAGCACCTTGTCCATATAGGCAGAAGCCACTTTAAATGGATCACCAAAATGCTCCTGAAGTAGTGATTTTGCCTTACTATAACCATGGGATGCAGGCAGATGTTGACAACTTCGGATCAAATCCCTAGGCTGACCTCTCGTATACTGCTCGAGGTAATACAAACAATCCGTCTGACTCTGTGTTCTTGCCTCAATGTTATGTTCGAATCCTCTCATGAAAGTTTGATACTGCAGTGGATCTCCGTCAAAAACTTGTAGATCTTGCTTAGGTAAGAGGAAAAGTGACTGTTGTCCAACCAATAAAGACGTGATTTGATTTTGCCTTTCTAAAACTGTGAGAAAACGCTGATCGGAGTCACTTAAGGTTGCAGGTGAGGTTCCATGCTGAAAGTGAGTAATGGGTGGATTAGAAACACCCTCTGGCAAAGTGTGCTGATCAACTCTAGTCACAGCAGCAGAACGCTGGCTTTTGTTACACGTCTTGGGCCTCACAGGAGCATAACTTGGACGCAAAACTTCATCTACTGACTCTGAAGCCAATGGTTGAGTGTTAAACTCAGGCACAAAAGTTGCAGCTTCATGGCTCAACTGTGCGTTTTTCCCTCTTTCCAAATACGAATTCATCCCATCTAATTCCACAGAAACGTGAGACGCACAAGATCCTTCTGAAACCCTGAACACACTCACTTTAGCCATAGACGCTGCCAGCTCCATATCCATCTCCAGCACCTCCTTCTTTCTCCTCAACACTTCCTGCTGTTCCTCCAAAGCATGCTTCCTGCTCAGCAGCCTTTGACGAGCCATAAGGGCGGCAGTCTCAGCCTCAGCTCTTATTCTGGCTGATGATGTAGTAGACATGGGTTTACTCACTACTGTACTGGATTTCTTTGATCTCAACGACACATTAGACACACTATCACTTGGCCTAATGTCGTCATCTACATTTTCCACAGTCTTACCTATACATGCCTCACCACTGAAAACAGCAGGTTCTAAACATGGTGCAACAACCCCCTCTGCTGGTGCCTCTAGCAGCCATTTATTTGTCTCCTCCACAAAAGCAGTTTTATGGTCCTCAACACTGCAAAACCAAGCATTTTGTTTTTCTTGTTCCTCAGGTGGGAGCATAGAAACCACCAAACCATGAATGTGACTTGCTTCTGTGAACAAACTCGACAAACTTTCAAGACAAGACCGTATTTCTTCAGCATTTCCAACACTGTGCATTAATTTTTTTATTTCTCTTATTCCATCTTTAATTTTTTTTACCTTTGCTTTGCGCTCTTCTTGGAGCTGCTCCAATTTATATTCAAAAGCTTTAGGTGTAAGTTTTACTTGCCTTTTCTCAGTAGACCCGATACCAGTCGACTTCATTTTCGTTTACAAGATAATCCAATGATCACAAAAAATCTCTACTAGCAAAATGCTTAAAACAACACCCTTTTGTCACGTTTCCATATGAACAAGGTGCAATGCTGTCTTTGATTCCCTCTAACTTATTTACAGAAGCTAAACTAACTCAACCCTAGTCTTCTGTGCATACTAGCGGTGGGTATTTATGTACCTAATACCGATAGCCTTGAACCAGACAGACCGTCTTAGAACCAGAACTACGGCGGTACTCCCAAGCACAATGCTTCACCCGCTTGACACACGAACAAAAACACTACAAAAGGTCCCAAAACAAACAAACAGTACAATCACCTTATGTGAAAGTACCGCTAAGCCTAGCAGGGAATACAAATGTTTCTTATGTGTCTTAACAGACAATCCCCAATGTTCACTATTTATGCCTTGTGATAAAGACGATGGCGATGACGAATAAGCATAACAGCCAATTTATGAATGAATGGGCTTACGCGAATCTCAACGCGCTGACTCGTCAACATTCCAACACTGAAAGCGATCGCAAACATCCAACGTTATCCCTACAATACGTTTGAATCAACGCAACAACAACTTTCTGTTGACATAATATTGTGGCGTATATTACTCAAATAAAACCAACCAAACAACTAAAACGCCACAGCAGGCTGAAACATGAGGATTCACACTGAAGACGCGTCACGCTGAACCTTTGTATGTATTGAGTCTCTTTATTACGCTATTTCACAAACATAAACAACCAATCACTTACTTTGAGCGATGCATGTTGTAAGCAGTGCAAAGGTACCTCAGAGACATCAGTAACGGATGTTAGTGATGATAACATTGATGGGAAAAACAGTGGTAAAGCCAGTGGTGACGGTCAACAGAAAGTTTCTCCCCATGCTCACCCTGCAGCCATGATCCAAACCCAAGCTTGCGCACAGGTGAGCACACTCACACATTAATACAGACATCGCACCCCCAGTAACACCCACAATCACCGATGACGTCACCATGCGCGTGCATGTACACAAGAGTGTAAGAAAAGGAGAAAACATAATAAAAGCCCAAACAAAACCCAGTGTATGGCTCCTACAAAGATCATAGTTCTGTTTTAACTGTTCAAAAGAGCTAAATGTGCCTTCTCTATAAAGATCTAGAATTGTTACTATACCCATGTGTTTCCATTGAAAAAAGAGCTTATCATGTAACCCCGGAGGAAAAGCATGATTATTACAAATTGGTGTGTCCAGATATATATCTGGAATTTTCAAATATACCTTAATTTGTTTCCACACCTTAATTATATTAGAGATAACTATGTTTCCGTTGATACTTTTGGCGTCAATTTTAATGGGACTATTGAGCAGAGCCGTTAATGAAGTCTTATTACAACAAGCTTCTTCAATTGCTAACCATTCTGGCTTGTCACCTAACTCCACCAATCCAGATTTCCTCCACCATGCTAAAGAACATAAATTGGCTGCCCAATAGTAATATTTAAAATTAGGAAGCCCAAATCCACCTTGATCTTTAAGTTTGTTTAGATGTTTCTTATTAATCCTCGCAGTCTTGTTGGCCCATATGAAGCTAGTTATAATAGATTCTAGCTGTTTAAAATGATGAAGGGGGATAAAGAAAGGAATACATTGAAACACATACAAAAATCTTGGAAGTACAACCATTTTTACAGCATTTATTCTGCCTACCATGGACATGGGGAGTGTCTTCCAAAAAATTATATTCTCTTTAAGCTGATCAATTTTCTTTTTCCAATTAAATTTTAATAACATTTCGGGGTTTTTAGTGATCAACACACCCAAATATTTAAATGAATTGTTTGCAATTTTAAATTTGGTACTAGCTAAAAAATTTTTATCTAGATCGTCAGAGACTGGCATTAATTCACTTTTTTCCCAATTTATCGTGAATCCAGAAAAACTGCTAAATTTTTCAATAAGCTCAAGTATTGGTGGAATAGACATTTCAGGGTTAGAAATGTACAATATAATATCATCTGCATACAGCGAAAGATGTTGGGGTCTGCCCTTGATCGTTATAGGTGCTATGTTAAGATGTTGCCTGATACTTACTGCCAATGGTTCCATTGAAATGGCAAACAAAAAAGGAGATAGGGGGCATCCTTGTCGTGTGCCACGAGATAACTGAAATGGATTTGAAACGTCTTGGTTAGTTATAACTGAAGCTACTGGATGCGCATAAATCATTTCAATCCATTTAACAAATTCTGAACCGAATCCAAATTTCTTTAGTGCAGCATTCATATATTTCCACTCTATCTGGTCAAAGGCTCGTTGAGCGTCTAGTGAAATTACACATGTCTTTACGTTTTCTTTGTTATAAATTATGTTAAACAGTCGTCTCAAATTAAAATATATATGCCTATTGGGCATAAAACCTGTTTGGTCCTGATGAATTATTGAACAAATGTATTTTTTCAGCCTATTCGCAAGAATTTTGCTTATAATCTTAGATTCAATGGGAATAAGAGAAATCGGTCGATAGGAAGCCATCTGCTGTTTATCTCGTCCTGGTTTTGGAATTAATACTATACTCGCACGGTACATTGTTGGTGGAAATTTACATTGTGTTGTTGCATCTCTAATCAATCTTTGGATTATAGGAATAAGATTATTCCTGAATTTTTTAAAGAATTCAGCACTAAAGCCGTCAGGTCCGGCCGATTTATTATTGGGTAACTGTGATATTACTTCATTTATTTCTTCCAGTGTGATTTCTTTGTCTAAAAATTGTTTTGCTTCAGTGTTAAGAATGGGAAGGTCCAAACCAGAAAAAAAATCTTCTATTACTTCCGAGCTTGTTTCACATTTTGATTCATAGACTTCTCTATAGAAATCAGCAAAGCAACAATTAATTTCTTTAGGATCAACGATTATTTTCCCACTATCCGACTTTATTTTGTATATCGCACGAGTTGCCTGAGAATGCTTTAATTGGCGTGCAAGCAGTTTTTGGGGTTTATCACCTATTTCAAACTGCCTTTGCCTAATAGACACAAGTTGTCTTGAAATATTCTTAGAGAGAATTGAGTTATATTCGCTTCGCAGCACAATTATTTTCTTGAGTATAGTCTCACAACTGGTTGATCTGTATTCCATCTCTAAATTTGTTATTTGTTTGTCAATATTATTCAATTTGGCTCTATTCTCTCTATTTTTTGCAGTTTGATATGCTATAATATCACCTCTGATAACTGCCTTCATTGCCTCCCACAGGACTGAGTCAGATACATCTCCTTTATCGTTGTTTTCTAAAAATAGTGTAAACTTGTTAGAAATATATTCACAAAATTTGACATCATTTAATAACACATTATCAAATTTCCAGGCATAATCTCCCTTACTAAATTGTATTCTTAAATTAAGAGAAACAGGGGCATGATCTGATAATAATCTATTATGATATTGAGTTGAAACTACGCATTGCAACAGTCTGGAATCTATCAGGAAAAAGTCAATTCTTGAGTATGCTTTATGGACTGAGGAGTAGAATGAAAAGTCATGATCCGTGGGATGCAAAGCTCTCCAGCAGTCGATTAGATTTAACTTTTGCATGTAATTGCTTAGTACCCCAGATGATTTACTAGTTGCGGTTCGGCGGGGATACGTGTCTAACCTAGCATTTAACACGCAATTGTAATCGCCTGCTATGATAACTCGTGAATGCATAAAGTCGGGTATGATTTTAAAGACATTTTCAAAAAATGAAGGGTCATCAAAGTTAGGACCATACACATTCACTAAAGTGATGGATAATGAGTTTATCTCCCCACACACAACCTGCCATTCCTATCCTTAATTGTCTGCTTATGTATAAAGGGGACCGATTTCTTAATGATAATTGCTACTCCTCTAGTTTTAGTAGAAAAATTTGACTGGTAGACCTGAGACATCCATGGAGCCTTAATGCTAAACTTCGCTGTACTTTTGATGTGCGTTTCTTGAAGAAAAACTATCTCCGCATCCAATTTCTTAAGATGCGCATAAACCTTTCCTCTTTTAACTGGACTATTAATTCCACGCACATTCCAACTTAATAAATTCAGTGTCCCATCACTGCAAGTTCTCACTCCGTTACTCAGTGTATTGAATAAAACGTGTTTTGCCTGAACACATTAAATAAAAACTGTATTAAACCTTCCAATTTAAAACATGTAACCTTCCCATGAAATTGAACATTACGAACCTTGTGTATTAAAGCAGATACACCCTCCCATCCCACCCCCCACCCACTGCATCCCATTCCCATACGAACATTATGGATGCCCACCCCAAAGAAAATAACATTTGCATCTGTCAACTCACCCTCGATGCCACCTGGCATTCTTCCGTTAATATAACCCACCACTCATCTTAGCAAATACAACAAAAACAATACCTTGTAGTCTTTTCAATATATCAAATGGAATTATTTAAGCACAAGTCTCTTCTGACTCTGTTGTCCAACGTAGCAATTTCACCAGTTTTCCACCGCGCCCCGTAGAAATATTTCGGCCGACTCGGGTGAATCAAAAGTTTTCGTTTCTTTATCCCTCACGGTCACGATGAACTTGGACGGGAAACGAAATCCACATCTCACTTCATGCTGCCTGCATTTCTTTCGTATGTTGTCAAACTTCTGCCTCTGCTTCAAGATGTCCGCGGCGAGATCTGGAAAGATATGCATCGCTTTTCCATCAAATTGCAGAGGTTTCGATCTTGCCAGGCGCAGAATGCGTTCTTTCACTTGATAGTGATGAAGTCGTACAATGAATGCCCGAGAGCGGCCTTCTCTTATGGGTTGTGGCGAGCGGTGTGCCCTGTCAATCTGAATGGGTCGGTCGAAGTTCTCCTCACCCAACACCTGAGCCAGAAGATTGGTTACAAACTCAGTAGGTTTGCCATTTTCAGCGCCTTCCTTTATGCCGATAATTCTAACGTTTTGTCGTCGGGATCTTGATTCTAAGTCACAGGACTTTTCCTTAAGCTTTTCACATTCGGACTCCAGGTGTGCACATAACTTCTCCAGTGATTCGATGCGGGCCTCGTGAACTTTTGCTGCCTCTTCAGTCGTTGCTACTCTGGTGGAAATACTAGCAAGTGATACTTTCACCTCGGATAACGTAGATGAAAGGACATCGAACTTCATGTCGAAGGTGCTGCTCAATTTCGCTATTGCTTCCATTATGTCTGTGTTCGTCGGCACTGTTGCTTCAACGCTGACGTTAGCTTGAAGATTAGCCTTAGCCGGCGACGACTCGCGAACTTTATCTGTACCTCCTGGCTCCTCCGTATTCGATTTTTCAGTTTTCTTCTGCTTTGTCGGCATTGCTCAGGATGTTCAGAATTAATAACTTGTGATATTTAAGCGGCTACAAGGTATTTTCTCTGACAATACGACAGACTTGTGGAGAGCTATAAAAAACACGTTCACTCCATTCGGTGCCGGAAGCGCCCCCCTGCCAAGCATTTTTAAGAATGCTGAATTAGCGAACTGTCCGCTTTGGTCGTGTGAGCACTTAATTTATCTATCCTGCAGTGTTGTTGATATTTGTTGAGTTGTGGTTTGATAAACTGTTTGATGCTAATTTATTTGTTGTGCATTATTAGCTGTTGGTTTCCTTGTTTTTAATAGACTGGCAAGATCTCAGCGGACAGTTTTCTGAAAAGTTTTTTTGAGTGGGAGGCTGTGCGATTTGAGTTGGACAATATGTGCAAGGAAGAAACCTTTAACTGTCCTGCGTGCACTCCTGAAATGCTTGCAGTTTCAGTTGATGGAAACCGCAAGCATTATCGTTTCAAGAATGCTGCTAGGTACTCCAAACTGTGTATCACATTGTTTTTATTAATAGGAAAACATAACTCTTTAATGTGTGAACCATGAAATCTCAGATTATAAGTTATCATAAATTGTTATCCATCACCATTGTTGTTTTTTATTTTTTTAGATCTGAGGAACAGGCCATCTTTGAAGGCGTCTTCATTGCCAAGGATGAAGACGTGAAAAGATTTGTGGACCACATTCACAACACAACCAAACATGTAAAATTTTGTAAAACCTTTTTCCGAGGAGTTTGTTTATGAGAGTCTTATTTTCATCCACCATTTTTCTTATTGTAGGTCAGTGGAAGAGGTGTTTGTGGAGGTGAGTGGTCAGCAGCCAGAGAGACCTCACAAAGATCTGCCAGCAAGGTAGACGAGGAGGGATTGGAGCTTGCGGTGTGTCGGCACGGTGTCCTGCTCTCTGCCTTAAATATGTATCGGGGGGAAATTTTTGCCTATCCCCTGTACCTGCAGAAAAGCTGGCCAGTAGGCAAATCACTTTTTTTTGCATGGATGTGACCTGCAAATATTGGCCCTACCTCCAAAGAGTTGCGAAAAGCTGTCCAGAGCTCCAGCACCTTCTGAACATGAAGCCTTTCCTTCGGTATTTCATGCCAAAGCCCATGATTTTAAATGTGAGGTAAGGAAATGTGCTATATGATATAATTGTATTATCTAAATCTACAATCATCTGTTTTTTTCTTTTGTTGTTGTTTTTTTTTTATTGTTTTTTTTCTTTTTTATTCTTAACCAGGTGAAATGGAGTGGGGCATATCAGGATGGGCTGGTCTAACACTGGGGGAGGAGGTGGAACAGTGCAATGCCTTCCTCTCTAGGATTGCAGTGACCACAAAACATATGTCAAAAGCAGGTAAGGTGACATACTGCACTAGGTACATCCTAATTTGGAGGAATATGGTAACATCTTATTTTCTGTCTTTGCAGGACGCACAGACATGCTCACTCTCATGGCCATGCGCTGGAATCAGCAAAAGGTCAACAATTTGGCAATCTCACTGACCCGCCGATATCAAAAGGTAATGACATCAGTAGAATTAATTTTAGATGTTCAGTATTGCATGTTAGCAGTGTATGAAGCTGTGCATCGAACATTTGGTTCTTGTTTCTTACTACTGTTTGTTGATGTAGACCACAAAATCTCTGCAAAGCCAGTTACAAAACCTAGAGACCATGAAAGCCCAATTGACAGTGACAGCGAGCCAATTGGAAGACTGGGTGAATGATGTAAAGGATTGGGCTGACGGTAAGGAAATGATTACTTGTAATACATTTAGTCACAAATAATTGTAATTGTTACTGGTATTGTAAAGTGCAAACCACACCTATTTCTTCTCAGCAGCAACAACAGCAACAACAACTACGAATGATGCTGATGCCCTGGCCAGCAGAATTGAGGTGCTGGTAGCCAGTATCAAGAGACGTTCCCAGCGTCTCTATAAAGATAACGATGGCAACAAAGGTCGAGCCCGAATCCGCCGCAAGATCAGGGAGGAGAAGGGAATCCTGACATCTGTTGTGGAGAAATACAACAGAATGGTTCCAATCACAGAAACTCTTTGCCTAGACACCATTCTGTCTGGTGAGACAGCTTGCCATGGCAGCTCCCACACAGTGGTATGTACACTAGACTGTTGACTGCTACTGACAAATCTGATACATAATGACTTCAAATGTTATTCTGCAACCCCATACTATTTTAGAGGGTCTTTGAAGGTTGATGTTTAAAACTAATGATTTGTTTATTTATCATAATGCATTCCAGACTCTGTCGATCTAAGGACAAAGAGAAGAGCCTTTGACATCATCATGTCAGTAAGGAGGCTTGAGGAGGAGCAGAAGATTCTTGTTGCAGAGATGGACCACCATTGGAAATCTCTCTCAGCTCGTTCTGATACCCTCAGAGAGCTGTCCTGCTTATTTTCAAGTGAGACACTCTATATTATGTATTTTGTAATAAATTACATAACCATAGTAGCCTGGGAAAACCCATACAACTTCCGGCAAATTTAGATTTGCTCTGAAAGTTAGTCTGGCAAAGAGCTCATTCAAGCTCATTTCCAATCCGTCGAAATCGCGGCACAATCAGAAACGCTGGGCGGGCTTTTACACGATGACAACAGCGCTAGGATTTTGAAGCAGATTTTGTAGCCTACATTATAAAGTTGGGTGCCGCTGTCAAATCACTCGTTCGAATCAGCTATCGTGTCTGTTTTAAGCGATTTGAACGTTTCCTTTGTGTTAAAAACCGAGAAAGAACAAACACTCGGAGATGTTTCTCCACCGCTCTGCATACGTCATCTCCTTCATCACTCTGATTGGTTTTAGGTCTATCCGCGATGTCCGTTGGTGACGCCCCTTCTGGAAATGATTTGTCTGTGATGCTTTGCCAGACCATAACTCAATTATGAATGAATGGTCTGGTGCAAACCAGGCTATAGCCATAGGGTTGCACCGACAAAAGATTGCTATTAGGGGGCCCTAATAAATATACACACAACAATGATGACTGTTTATAACGTTTCTAAGGCTGGTATATATTCTTGTTGTTCCTCTTTTAAGATTCGCAATGTGATCTAAGTGGAGAGGGTTTGAAAGGTCTGCACAGCATCATCCTCAGAAAGCGGCATCAAAT
>NW_024121313.1:60943-90508 GCF_016745375.1 Pimephales promelas | reverse complement strand
CTGTTCCTTCATTTTTTTTTTTATCCCTTTATTTTCAATTTTCATGAAGACAACCTACATGCACAATGCCACCAAACAGTAACTATACAGTAGTACGGCTAAATATATTTCTTAAGCAATATCATTGTACATGTTACATTTGGCTGAATACTTAACAGCTTTTTAGAATTAGAAGCAGCCTCCCCCTCCCCCACAATATTGCAATGATTGTAGAAGGTTTCTTCAAGTGCTCTACAAACAAAACTTTTATAAATAGGCAAAGAATAAACATACACAGTTTTATCCAAGTGAATGGCAACAACAGGAATCAAAATAACATATAACGCTTGATCAATCCATCTGTAAAAATTTCTTACTGGTTCCCAAATCTTAATGAAAATGGATAATTTGTCTTTTAATGTAAATCTCAGTTCTTCCAAGAACAGCATATTTCCCAATTCCCTAGCCCACATCTCAAAAGTGGGGACAGCATCAGCTTTCCACATTTGTAAAATAAGTTTTTTTTGCCAACATCATACACAATGAAATGGCCTGTGTCTGATATTTATTACAAAAAGCATTCTCTGCTCCTAAAAGTCCAGTGCAAGGCTCAGGCTCCAACTCAATAGAATTTGCTTCAGAAATAAATTTAAATATACATTTCCAAAATTGCTGAATTTTACTACATGACCATAACGAATGAAACAGTGTGCCTTCTGCCATTTTACACTTATTGCATAGTGGAGAAATTGTGGGATATATTTTATGAAGTTTTGACTTTGAATAATGAAGCCTATGTATTACCTTGAACTGAATCAAATTGTGTCTAGCATTCACAGAACATGTATGTATGTTTCTCAAGCATTCATCCCACACATTTTCATGAATGCCAAGACCAATTTCCTCCTCCCAGTCATGTTTTATTTTCTCTGTGTTGCTATCCAGATTTTCTAACAGTAATTTGTAAAAGTTAGACACACTACCATTCGAACCAGGATGTACATTCACGATTCTCTCTAAGGTGGGATTCAAATTCAAAACTTCAAAGTTTGGAATGTGCTTTCTAACAAAGTCTCTAACTTGCAAATAACGGAAGAAATGTGCAGAAACAAGACCATAGTTCTGTTTTAACTGTTCAAAAGAGCTAAATGTGCCTTCTCTATAAAGATCTAGAATTGTTACTATACCCATGTGTTTCCATTGAAAAAGAGCTTATCATGTAACCCGGAGGAAAAGCATGATTATTACAAATTGGTGTGTCCAGATATATATCTGGAATTTTCAAATATACCTTAATTTGTTTCCACACCTTAATTATATTAGAGATAACTATGTTTCCGTTGATACTTTTGGCGTCAATTTTAATGGGACTATTGAGCAGAGCCGTTAATGAAGTCTTATTACAACAAGCTTCTTCAATTGCTAACCATTCTGGCTTGTCACCTAACTCCATCAATCCAGATTTCCTCCACCATGCTAAAGAACATAAATTGGCTGCCCAATAGTAATATTTAAAATTAGGAAGCCCAAATCCACCTTGATCTTTAAGTTTGTTTAGATGTTTCTTATTAATCCTCGCAGTCTTGTTGGCCCATATGAAGCTAGTTATAATAGATTCTAGCTGTTTAAAATGATGAAGGGGGATAAAGAAAGGAATACATTGAAACACATACAAAAATCTTGGAAGTACAACCATTTTTACAGCATTTATTCTGCCTACCATGGACATGGGGAGTGTCTTCCAAAAAATTATATTCTCTTTAAGCTGATCAATTTTTCTTTTCCAATTAAATTTTAATAACATTTCGGGGTTTTTAGTGATCAACACACCCAAATATTTAAATGAGTTGTTTGCAATTTTAAATTTGGTACTAGCTAAAATTTTTTATCTAGATCGTCAGAGACTGGCATTAATTCACTTTTTTCCCAATTTATCGTGAATCCAGAAAAACTGCTAAATTTTTCAATAAGCTCAAGTAATGGTGGAATAGACATTTCAAGGGTTAGAAATGTACAATATAATATCATCTGCATACAGCGAAAAGATGTTGGGGTCTGCCTTGATCGTTATAGGTGCTATGTTAAGAATGTTGCCCTGATACTTGCTGCCAATGGTTCCATTGAAATGGCAAACAAAAAAGGAGATAGGGGGCATCCTTGTCGTGTGCCACGAGATTAACTGAAATGGATTTGAAACGTCTTGGTTAGTTATAACTGAAGCTACTGGATGCGCATAAATCATTTCAATCCATTTAACAAATTCTGAACCGAATCCAAATTTCTTTAGTGCAGCATTCATATATTTCCACTCTATCTGGTCAAAGGCTCGTTGAGCGTCTAGTGAAATTACACATGTCTTTACGTTTTCTTTATTATAAATTATGTTAAACAGTCGTCTCAAATTAAAATATATATGCCTATTGGGCATAAAACCTGTTTGGTCCTGATGAATTATTGAACAAATGTATTTTTTCAGCCTATTCGCAGAATTTTTGCTTATAATCTTAGATTCAATGGGAATAAGAGAAATCGGTCGATAGGAAGCCATCTGCTGTTTATCTCGTCCTGGTTTTGGAATTAATACTATACTCGCACGGTACATTGTTGGTGGAAATTTACATTGTGTTGTTGCATCTCTAATCAATCTTTGGATTATAGGAATAAGATTATTCCTGAATTTTTTAAAGAATTCAGCACTAAAGCCGTCAGGTCCGGCCGATTTATTATTGGGTAACTGTGATATTACTTCATTTATTTCTTCCAGTGTGATTTCTTTGTCTAAAAATTGTTTTGCTTCAGTGTTAAGAATGGGAAGGTCCAAACCAGAAAAAAAAATCTTCTATTACTTCCGAGCTTGTTTCACATTTTTGATTCATAGACTTCTCTATAGAAATCAGCAAAGCAACAATTAATTTCTTTAGGATCAACGATTATTTTCCCACTATCCGACTTTATTTTGTATATCGCACGAGTTGCCTGAGAATGCTTTAATTGGCGTGCAAGCAGTTTTTGGGGTTTATCACCTATTTCAAAACTGCCTTTGCCTAATAGACCCAAGTTGTCTTGAAATATTCTTAGAGAGAATTGAGTTATATTCGCTTCGCAGCACAATTATTTTCTTGAGTATAGTCTCACAACTGGTTGATCTGTATTCCATCTCTAAATTTGTTATTTGTTTGTCAATATTATTCAATTTGGCTCTATTCTCTCTATTTTTTGCTGTTTGATATGCTATAATATCACCTCTGATAACTGCCTTCATTGCCTCCCACAGGACCGAGTCAGATACATCTCCTTTATCGTTGTTTTCTAAAAATAGTGTAAACTTGTTAGAAATATATTCACAAAATTTGACATCATTTAATAACACATTATCAAATTTCCAGGCATAATCTCCCTTACTAAATTGTATTCTTAAATTAAGAGAAACAGGGGCATGATCTGATAATAATCTATTATGATATTGAGTTGAAACTACGCATTGCAACAGTCTGGAATCTATCAGGAAAAAGTCAATTCTTGAGTATGCTTTATGGACTGAGGAGTAGAATGAAAAGTCATGATCCGTGGGATGCAAAGCTCTCCAGCAGTCGATTAGATTTAACTTTTGCATGTAATTGCTTAGTACCCCAGATGATTTACTAGTTGCGGTTCGGCGGGATACGTGTCTAACCTAGCATTTAACACGCAATTGTAATCGCCTGCTATGATAACTCGTGAATGCATAAAGTCGGGTATGATTTTAAAGACATTTTCAAAAAATGAAGGGTCATCAAAGTTAGGACCATACACATTCACTAAAGTGATGGATAATGAGTTTATCTCCCCACACACAACTAAGTACCTGCCATTCCTATCCTTAATTGTCTGCTTATGTATAAAGGGGACCGATTTCTTAATGATAATTGCTACTCCTCTAGTTTTAGTAGAAAAATTTGACTGGTAGACCTGAGACATCCATGGAGCCTTAATGCTAAACTTCGCTGTACTTTTGATGTGCGTTTCTTGAAGAAAAACTATCTCCGCATCCAATTTCTTAAGATGCGCATAAACCTTTCCTCTTTTAACTGGACTATTAATTCCACGCACATTCCAACTTAATAAATTCAGTGTCCCATCACTGCAAGTTCTCACTCCGTTACTCAGTGTATTGAATAAAACGTGTTTTGCCTGAACACATTGAATAAAAACTGTATTAAACCTTCCAATTTAAAACATGTAACCTTCCCATGAAATTGAACATTACGAACCTTGTGTATTAAAGCAGATACACCCTCCCATCCCACCCCCCACCCACTGCATCCCATTCCCATACGAACATTATGGATGCCCACCCCAAAGAAAATAACATTTGCATCTGTCAACTCACCCTCGATGCCACCTGGCATTCTTCCGCTAATATAACCCACCACTCATCTTAGCAAATACAACAAAAACAATACCTTGTAGTCTTTTCAATATATCAAATGGAATTATTTAAGCACAAGTCTCTTCTGACTCTGTTGTCCAACGTAGCAATTTCACCAGTTTTCCACCGCGCCCCGTAGAAATATTTCGGCCGACTCGGGTGAATCAAAAGTTTTCGTTTCTTTATCCCTCACGGTCACGATGAACTTGGACGGGAAACGAAATCCACATCTCACTTCATGCTGCCTGCATTTCTTTCGTATGTTGTCAAACTTCTGCCTCTGCTTCAAGATGTCCGCGGCGAGATCTGGAAAGATATGCATCGCTTTTCCATCAAATTGCAGAGGTTTCGATCTTGCCAGGCGCAGAATGCGTTCTTTCACTTGATAGTGATGAAGTCGTACAATGAATGCCCGAGAGCGGCCTTCTCTTATGGGTTGTGGCGAGCGGTGTGCCCTGTCAATCTGAATGGGTCGGTCGAAGTTCTCCTCACCCAACACCTGAGCCAGAAGATTGGTTACAAACTCAGTAGGTTTGCCATTTTCAGCGCCTTCCTTTATGCCGATAATTCTAACGTTTTGTCGTCGGGATCTTGATTCTAAGTCACAGGACTTTTCCTTAAGCTTTTCACATTCGGACTCCAGGTGTGCACATAACTTCTCCAGTGATTCGATGCGGGCCTCGTGAACTTTTGCTGCCTCTTCAGTCGTTGCTACTCTGGTGGAAATACTAGCAAGTGATACTTTCACCTCGGATAACGTAGATGAAAGGACATCGAACTTCATGTCGAAGGTGCTGCTCAATTTCGCTATTGCTTCCATTATGTCTGTGTTCGTCGGCACTGTTGCTTCAACGCTAACGTTAGCTTGAAGATTAGCCTTAGCCGGCGACGACTCGCGAACTTTATCTGTACCTCCTGGCTCCTCCGTATTCGATTTTTCAGTTTTCTTCTGCTTTGTCGGCATTGCTCAGGATGTTCAGAATTAATAACTTGTGATATTTAAGCGGCTACAAGGTATTTTCTCTGACAATACGACAGACTTGTGGAGAGCTATAAAAAACACGTTCACTCCATTCGGTGCCGGAAGCGCCCCCTTCCCTGTTCCTTCATTTACAGTTTTTCTCAATCGATTTGGTACATTTCTCCAAACTCAGGTAACTGCTCTTAAAACAGTTAGCACAGCAAAATAAACACACTCTTATGTTGGCGAAACAGCTAAGTATTCGCTGCACAATGAAACACAGCATTTTATTCTAGTAATGCATTTATTAAAAAACAATATTAACATCAAAACTAAAAGTGTGTTCTCTGTTGATTTGATAACAAATTCAGCTGAAGATACACAAAGCAATACATGGAAATACATGTTTTTCATTAAGTTCTTTAATGATGAGTCCATGTGTATTACAATGAGTTGTCACCCCACAAAATAAATAAATAAAATAAATTATGCGAAGAAATACATAGGTTTAAAAAAATGCATTCATTAAATCAATTTATTTATCATGCCTCTCAATTACATCTGGCCAGAGAATTTCATCAACATCACAGCAAATGTTTTTTTTTTTTCCTGCGAGTCATGCATCGCAGGAAAAAATGCCTTGAATGCAGTAGCCATCCTAGACACGTTTGTGCCCCAATATCTCCACAGGCCTCTTCCATCACTTGACTTAGTTGTATTCTTGTTATTTCCTCAATCTGATTCACACCACACCATTTGCTCCTGATCACCCTGCGGAAAGAGGATTTCATTGAGGAGATTTTAAAAATGTAGGAGCCTTGCTGTGTTGAATGGTCAAAAGAAAGCATTGTGTGCCATAACACCAGTTGTAGAATTTGTGGCACAGAGAGTGGTGTTGCCTCCTCGTTGTCCAGGGACATTGACTGTAGCATGATGGCCGATCACATTTCTCCCTCTTCTCCTCTTCCTACATCCTCAGCCCTTCTTTCTCTTTCTACGACATCCTCAGCTCTTCTTTTTCTTTCTCCTACATCCTCAGCTCTTCTTTCTCCAACATCCTCAGCTCTTCTTTTTCTTTCTCATACATTCTCAGCTCTTCTTTCTCCGACATCCTCAGCTCTTCTTTCTCCTACATCCTCAGCTCCTTCTCCATCTCCTCTTCCTCTTCTTTTCCCTCTATCTTGTCCACCACCTCTCGCTCTTACGCCTCTTCCTTTTCCACTGCTCATTCCCTTCTTTTTATTGTATTTTCTTCTCATTCATGTTTGTTCTTCTTCTCTTCCCCTTTTCTAGTTGTTATAATTAAGACAGCTGTGTGAACAATTGGGAAATTGGCTTTTTCTGTGTTGAGGGGATTATTACAGTTTTTGCCTATTGCTTGAACACATTTTGCAAAATTTCGCTCATTGTGCCAAAACCCTACACACAAGTAAACATGACACAACACTGGAAAATATACGTACCATTGACATCTGTGTCAAACTGAAACTCTACGATCAAAACCTAACATTCCTTTGTCAAAATGTAACTCTGATGACAAAATAACACATACTTGCACCTTATGCTAACACTTTTAGATCAGAGGAAACACACTATTCTACTTTATATAAAACACTGCAGTCTCTGATTTTGACTGTTTATTCAGAAGGCATATTTTCAGGAGAAACATTTTCAAACAACCAAAAAAGCAAACAGGCCTTCTCAATATTGTACATTGCAGCACTGTACATTGCAGTAAGATAAATTCAGATAAAGCAAAAAATATATATATAATACAGTAATACTGTAATAGAAAAAAAAACACTATATATATATATATATATATATATATATATATTACAGTATACATACATTATGGAGAGCATCTAGAAATGTGAGTATATGTTGGTTGTTGCAGTATAGAGCATATTGCTGCACTATAGTACTGCGCATACAGAACCCTCACCCCATCACAGGTACCTGTGAAGCTCTCCAAATGGATCCATGTGGTCCTGATATGGTACATATTCAGCTGGTACTGGATTTCACCAATACTGTATTGTACATGTAAAGGACAGTTACACTTACCCATATATATTCAGCTCGAAGTCCTTTGACCCTGTCACTGTTCCTCTCAAATGGGGCTCTGTAGAGCTGCTTCATGGTGATGCTGTGTTTTCCCAAGATGCATCTGATGGTGGTGATCCTCACATGGTTTATGTTGTTGAACACTGTTCTGTAAGCAAGTATTTTCTGGTGGAGACGGATGGCATTGTCTGCCCTCACTAGGTCCACAATGGTGAGTTCCTTCTGTTGTGTGAACAGGCGTTGGCGTCCTCTCCCAAAAGGTCTTCTAGTCATTGATGTGATATACACTATAGTGCTGTAAATACCATCTGAGTGGAGTAGAAGGTAGAGAGGTGAAGACATACCTGTTTTCTAGTCGGAATGTTCTTATTATAGATGTCACTGTGAAGCGCCTTATGTAAATGTGGCTGGACTCTCTGCCCAGCCTCCCTCATCGTCAGGCCATGGTTGTTTACGTGGTCCACCAAAGTTGCTCTTACAGTATATCATCAGAGTCCGTGCATGGCCTCTTCGACCTTGACCTCCTCCTCCTCCTCTTCCTCTTGCTCTCCCTCCCTCTATCCATGCTTGCAAAGTTCTTAAAATGGCTAAACTGAGGGCTTTTTGTAGCTGGCTGATTGGTGTTCAGTTTTGCAATTAAGTGCCTTCGGATGTGTATTTGAGTGGTTGCAATAACCCAATGTGTTTTGTATTTTGAATACATGTGTTTTCCAAATGGCACCCTGAGATTTCATTTTTGAACAAAGTGTCTTATGTATGAAATAGAGTGTAGTATGAAGGACCAAGTGTGTTGCATAAAGGAGTAAGTGTGTTGGAGAATTGCAACTAGAGTGCAAAGCAACACTTTTGTTTAAAGTATGGGTACATGTGTTTGAGGCATGGTAAAAAAAGCTTCAAGTTGTGTTACTTTAGTCTAAGCATGGTTCTATAGTGTTCAAGGAATGGGCAAAAACTGTAACTCATCAGATATCAATTCGGGGTTAATTGAGGACATAAGGTGTGCAACTGACTATTTTACAATTCATAGAGTTTTGTTTGTTGAGTTTTGAAAATGGTACAAAAATGTTTGTGATCTTTGTGAAGACCAATGAAAAAGTTGCAAAAGTTTTTCCTGATATATTAAAGATTCGGTTGGGTGTATGAACTGCTGTGATAACATTAGGGAATTTTGTGCACAGTGTTTTGAGAAAATTATGCTTTTGATTTGTAATTTGTATGAAATGAAGGAGAATTTACTATCTGTTTAGGACCATTACGAAGTGTACAGATCACTGTGTTACAGTTTTTCTCAAATGCTAAAACACAAAAGCCAATCCTCTAAACCAAATGACCAGTTGTCTAAACACATTTACTAAATCTAGCCATCATTTTCCAATATCAAAAACACATTTCACATGAAGACACAAGTCACAAAACACAATCCTCCGTTCACATAAATCTTAACACATTTTTCCTTGCTAAAACACAAGTTGCAAAAGAACTCTGCTCATATTCTCAAATGAAAGCTCATGTGATGCAAAATGCTTGCCACAGTCAGCAATATTTGAACAAAATGAACACATCTGGCGTCATTCATTACACACAACAACTCAAAATTGAAAACACCTGTTGCTAATGGTGGGAAACTCAGGTAACACAACAGGTATTGTACTCTATTGCTTTCTAAGTCACAATACAATTTTTCAAGCCTGCATGTGAAAGTAGTCTATTGGTTTCAAATCAGTTGTTACTGTATTGTAAAACATGTCAATTGACAACACGCTTCTTTCTTTAGAGTTGAAAGAATGCCACATAGAGGTGTGAGGGTTGCCATATTTACAGCGGCACAAGAAACCCTCATTGTGGATATGGTTCGTGAGAACAACCTCATCTGACTCCTCATCAGACTACAGTAAATGTCTGTCTGCCACCCTACTCCCCTTTCCTGAACCCTATAGAGGAGTTCTTCTCATCGTGGAGATGGAAGGTTTATGACAGACAACCATACACTAGAGAACCTCCTAAGGCCAATGGAACTGGCGTGTGTTGACAATGACATCCCAGTGGAGAACTTCCAAAGATGGATCCGCCATTCCAGGGCGTTTTTCCCGCGGTGTCTGGCAAGAGACAATATAGCCTGCAATGTGGATGAGGTGATGTGGCCCGATGCAGCTCAGCGACATGATGCCGCACAGAGATTGTGGTGTAAATAAAATAAATTACAGTAAAAAAAAACTTCACACCCTGATCATGTTTTCAAGAGTACTGTTGTGTGCAATAGATTCTGTTTTTGCATTGAGTTGTGTTACAGTAGTGTACTGAATTTACTATAGATTTATACTCTTCATATGAAACTCACAAATCTAAATGATTAATCCTCTGCAGAGATCTAAGAAGATCCATTACTGTAAAGTTTCTAAAAATATGCATTGGCAGTTATGATACAATGAACCTTCTCACAAATTGAGCATTGTGTTTTCAATTGTTTTCCTGTAGTGTGTAAAGATGTGTATAGTGTTTACATTTTTGAAAGCTTCGAGCTGCTCTTTTGGTGTGAAAGTTTGAGTTTTGAAGGGAGAAGGTGTGGTTGTGTTTATGTAGCTTTAGAAAAGGGTGTTGTGTTTAGACATTGGAGAACATGGACGAAACGTTTGTGAAATGTGTTTTAGCATTTGAGAAAAACTGTAAATGTTTTGAGAGCAGTGACCTGAGTTTGGAGAAATGTACCAAATCGATTGAGAAAAACTGTATTTGTGGATCCATTGTTCCAAAACTCAGATGAACTGACTCTGGCACTTTTGGGCATCTTGAAAGTTCTGACTGATGTGTGTTAAATTGTGATTCTTAGTGTTTTCATCTGGGTAATGGTGTGCTAATTGAGCTGAAACTATGGTGACTTGAGTGAACAATATTGAAAGCTAGTGCTTTCTAAATGACCACATGGTCTAGGCAATGAGAAATTAATGGATTTGTGTGTAGAGTTTTGCGGTGATTGTTCAACAATTCTGACTCATGTGTCAAAACAGGGAATAGTGTTTATATTTTAGGGAAATGGGTGTGCTTTTTGATAAATGGCATTATGGTTTTGAAATTTTAGTTCAAAATCCTGGTTATAGTGTTTATCAATTGAGAAAAACTGTAATCCAGTTCCATCTTGTTGAAGATTGGAGTCACGCTGGAATGGAGACCATTTGTTGAGGATCAGTGTTGATGGCTGTTGTGTCGACGAGGCCTATACAGGGAAGAGTCTAGTTGACCCACTCTAGCAGTCTAGCAGGTCAACCATCTGGGCCCAGTTCCCCAAAACGTTCTTATCGCTAAGTAGTTCTTAACCTATTCCTTAACCTTTCTCTTAACCTTATGGCACGGTTCCCGAAACGTTCGTATGCTAAGTATATCTTCTGTAAGTCACACTTTCGTAAGGTTGGTCTGGACCATTCGTAAGCTCTCTCTTAGTGTTGTTTGAGCTCAAGGCGTTAGTCGCCGCCACTGTGCAGCAGTCTTTAGAAACTTACACTTACAAACCAACAACATGTTTATTAGATCCAATACCCACTAAACTACTGAAAGAACTATTACCTGTAGTGGAAGAGCCTCTCCTCAATATTATTAACTCGTCTTTACCTTTAGGTCATTGTAACAAGGGCCCTCAATGTAGGTTGGAGCAATGGACCAGTTTCTAGGTCAGTGGAGAACAGAATATTGGCAGTAAATGAATCACAGACATCAAGTAAGGAAAGTATTTGTAATTTTAAATTGAACAGTCACATACATAAAATGAAACAACAATAATAACAAAACAATAAAATAATACACAAATTATAAACCTTCTGTGGTCTTTTGAATTTCTTATCTTATTCTTTCAAGGTTTAAATCCCCTTTTTTTCTTTTCCTTATATCAGTTTAATCAATGTTATCTATTTTGTCTCTGTTTACATATGTCTTTAGTAAGACTCTTATTAGATTGTTCTGTACTTCTTTTGGACAGCTCCCTGTCTTTCGTTTTTTTATTTTAGAGTTTAAGGTTCTTATTCTACTCTGCTTTTTGTGCCATAATTTCCTATACCATGTTTAAACAAACCAAAATAATCCCTTAAACAAAATAAAATGATGTAAACAATAATTTGACCAACTGAAACTTCTTGTCACAATGAAATGGTAAAAGGAAATTCAATATTCACATGTGACTCACATTCAATAACGTTAAATAAACAACACCCTTGTTTTAACTCTTTGTTTGAATTGTCTCTTGAATATCGTCCAGAAAATCCTTTAAGAGATCCAGTGGGTAAATGCACAATCAGTTCAATCCTACCAGTTCGAAGAAGTGGTCCAAACAGAACAGCAAAGTCCTCCTAACTGAAGAAATTGATGTCTCTGGCGCAACGAAAACCTTGTGATACAGCAAAAATGTCTTTTCCCCAGGCTCAGAAATCAGCATTCAATTTTGGGTGGCTCGCCATCTCAAATCCATGAGAGAATTTTTCCAATGAAGCAGTAAACCTGACCTGTTTTACCAAAACAGTGTCATTAACATTTAATATTACTTTTTTTATAACTTTTCTGCTCTTTAAACAATGTTTAAACATACAGTTTCACTTTCATGACGAACATGTGATATCTCACAGGCATATTAACAATGTGCAAATCAATATACATTCATAGCTAAGCAAAAATATATTACTCAACATTTCAAAAATCACATTAACATTCAGAAAATGTGCAATATAGACTTCACAGTGTGCATAATATGCATAATGACATAAAATACATCCCTTTTAGAAAATAAAACACAAATAAACTCACCAAATCCCGAGTTTCACAGGTTTTTTTTAAACACCCGTTTCAGATTCAAAGAAGCTTCACAATCGGCTAGCATCTGCACTCAAATCAGCAATCACCATTCTAAAATGATTCATCATCGTCAACCACAAAGTATTATAAAGTTGCTTATAACCTTATTAAATGAATTTTAACAATATTAACCTTATTAATCCATTTCTGCATCACTCATCTCGTGTTCAGCGCATCTCTCATCTCGCGTTCAGCGCGTCTCGCACACTTCCGTGTGTCATGCGCTGACGTCATACGCAACTTGTGTACGTGTAATACATCACGTGTTCGGTGCTAAATTACAATGCATATTATTTCAATTTATATTAATTAATTCACAATGTATATGAATAGATCGTTTCAACTTTTTAATTTAAAGTTTAGCTATTAGAACATGCAATTATATTATCCAAATTTAACATGGGTTACATCATGTTCCAAAAATATTCAAGATGGCCGTAATAAAACCTCTCATTAAGAAACAGCAATTAGATCCAAATAACTTGGCAAATTACAGACCCATTTCAAATCTTCCATTTATGTCCAAAATACTAGAAAAGGTAGTGTCCGCTCAATTGTGCTCTTTTTTGCAAGAAAATGATATCTATGAAAAATTCCAGTCAGGATTCAGACCGCATCATAGTACAGAAACTGCGCTAGTTAAAATTACAAATGATTTACTTTTAGCTTCTGACCAAGGCTGTATCTCAATACTAGTCCTACTTGATCTTAGCGCTGCGTTCGACACTATAGATCATAAAATACTCTTGGATCGACTACAAAACTTCACTGGTGTCCAGGGACAGGCACTAAGCTGATTAAGATCGTACTTATCGGACCATTTTTATTTTGTCTGTTTACGTAAATGGGAAAAAAAATCAAAGATAACGTCTGTAGACTATGGAGTACCGCAAGGATCGGTTTTAGGCCCTCTGCTATTCTCAATATATATGCTGCCACTTGGTAATATTATAAGAAAACGTGGAATTAATTTCCACTGTTACGCTGACGACACTCAATTATATATTTCATCACGATCAGATGAAAACACTAACTCATCTAAAATGACAGAGTGTCTTAAAGATATAAAATGCTGGACGACGCGTAATTTCCTGCTATTACAGTTTTTTTCGATTGCTTACACACTAAAATTAGAACTTTCCCACAATAAGCAAAACCTTACACTCAAGGAGCAAAACACCGGCCTAGATTTGCACAACTGTAAGCACATTGTCAGCTTCACACTTTTTGCAAAACATTACACACTGTAACGTCACCAGAGGGCACTCCACACCAGATGTTCATGTTTAACTAACTACATTTCCCAGAACTCACTGCCCAGACTCATCATCACTGATCACATTCACCTGTACCTCATTCACTGATTGCATTCACTTGTGTCTCATCCTGTTAGTCTGTCCATATACCTTGTGTTCACATTCACTGTTTGCGAAGTCTTGTTTAAGTGTTACACTGCATTTCTGAGCGTTTTCCGTGTTTGTTTTCTGGTTTTTGACTTTGGATTGTTCTTGGATTCTGATTATTGCTGTCTGCCCTGACCTCTGCCTGTTTCTTGGATTCCCACTGTGTATTCCCCCTTGTCCTGTCTGCCGATTCTCGACCCAGCATGTACGACTATTCTCAATTAAAGCTGCATTTGGATCTTCATCTCTATGTCTCGGAGCAGTTCATAACACACACAGTGATTTGCAAAACACTAAACACACTTGTATGTGTAGCAGGCATAGTTGCCTAGTTAGGTGGAGTAACAGCCCGAGTGCCGATTGCACTGGTAATTGCCTAATTCGAGTCAGGTGCGCTATAGGTGCGGGAGCACGCATAAATGGTTCTGTGTATTGAGAGCGTAGGCTGTTGTAAGTTCTGTTGCTGCTTTCCTGCTGAGCGGTTCTCGTATGGGGATTCTGGAGCTGAGTCGCACATCCATTTGGGTACGTTATCGAGTAATACGAGAGTACGAGAGTAATACTGTTATTCGTGGTGAGCTGCTGGCTGTATGTATGCGCTTTGTGCTTTTAATATGCGTGACGGGCTGTGTTTACCTATCGCGGCTTGACAGTGGGAAGACTGATTTGTGGAAAATCAGGTGGGTAAACTAGTATTGACTTCATGGGAGAATATTTACGAAAAGACATCATTTACGTTGTGTTCCTCCTCTGTTCTAGTGGACGAGCGAGTAATATCGCCATGAGTGCAGCAAGTTGATTGGGACCGTGACCTGGCTTCCCCTTCTCTGTTCCTTATTTAATTATTCCCCTTGGGATTTCGTTCTTCTTCGTCCCGTCTCTCTGCCGTGCGCTGCTTTTGCCCCGCTTCTTCTGTGCCTGTGACGACCTGTATCCAGTGGACTCGACGCTGGGGAGCGCGAGACTCGCGCAGCCCGCTCTCATTGGTTGCTGCTGATCGCCCCGCACTGTTTCAACTGAACTGGACGAGTGTTTGTGGATTTCGGGTGGTGTATGAATGAACCCATAAAATAGTGCGAGTTGGGTGAGTGGTTGTCGGATGTGCGTATGGATATGTGTGTAAATGCCCTTGCAAGAAACGCTTACTGACATTGGTGTGTCTTTTAAGGAGTGAGTGTGTGTGTGGTTTATGGATCGAGAGTAATGTGACTTGTATTTGATATCTCTGGTTGAGATTTGTATTTTTCTTTTGAGTTGAAGTATAATTTGATTGTATTTTCTTTTTTTTTCTTGTTTAGTTATGATTTGAGTGTATTTTCTTTTTCTTTTTGATTGATTTATCATGTATGATGTGATTGTATCCTCTTTTTTTGTTGTTGTTTATTTGTGATCTAATCTGTGAGCTTCGTCAGATTGGCTAGGAGTGTTGACTGCTCAGGTCCGAACTAATGGGTACCCTTGTTCACTGAGTGATTTTTGATTCTTTGAATTTGTTTGTCACTGAATTGCACGTGTGCTTGTGGTGAAATGAGTATATTAAACATACGGTTGAAGTGCTTGTAGTGAAGTAGAATTGAGTAGGTTTGTTACCTCTGCTGCCATCTGACCTGTCGCCTTGGATTGTTTGATTGATTTTTGTTGATGTTCTTTATTTTGATTTGTTTGTTTTCTATTTTGATTTGAAGTCATATTGATCTGTGTGTTGAACTATGTGTGTGTGTGTGTGGAGCTTTAATTTTTAGTATAATAAAGTATTATTATTTTTTTCAAATTCACGTCTCTGCTCTATCTTGTGGGAACGAACCTGTGTCCTTAATGTCCTCATTTCCTGGGGTGAAATTCCCAGGGTGGCGTAGTCGTGCTGTATTATAGTTGAGTCCAGAGCAACGAAACCCATTCTTTAGGTGCCACATATGCATTTGACACAGAAATTTATCATGATGTAATTTCCTTGCAATTTTAAAGCAAAGGCTTTCAAATAAACACACACATGAACCAATTGGTTAAACACAGCCACCAGGTGTGCACACACACTGGTGCTTAACTGTAGACACACCATTCAGGTTTAAGTACTATAAAAAGGCAACAGGTAAGTTCACCTGTCTTCAAAATGGACGGTGTCAGAGGAAGAGGAAGAGGGAGAGGAAGACCTGGAGGAGTGATAGGACATGCACAAAGAAGAAGACAACAAAATTCAGTCAGGGTCAAGGTCCTGTGGCATGAATATGTGGTGGTATGTTTTATTCACTGACTGTATTGTGTACTGCACACATAACCTTTTTACGTACTGTACATGTAATTTTTAATATATACAGACCTACAGTATATTGATCTACACAATGTGTTCTTGTATTTCAGAGAGTTTTGCAAATGGATGCGGAGGAAGTCCTGCATGAGTCCCACATTTCATCAATACGAGCAATTTACAGTTCAGTATTTCCACCATACTCCCTTCTTCTTACAGTAAGGGACTATGTTGAGTTCTTCTCAACATGGCGGTGGAAGGTTTATGATCTCTGGCCCTATGTCCAGATGCCCCTCATTTAAGCTATGAAGGAAGCATGTGATCAAATTGAAGCAGCATCCATGGATTCGTCACTCAAAAAGATTCTTCCCATGTTGCCTTGCAAATGAAAATATACCATAATATATATGATGTTTACGAGGCCCTGTGGCCAGAACCAGCTTGGCGGAGAAATGTTTAGTACTGAACTGGATATGTATCTGTATTACTGTAAGCTTACAGTACAATGGTACGTTCAGTAATACTGTATGAAAACTGGAAAATGTTTTTTTTTTGTTGTCATTGAAATGTTCAGTATTGACTGACTTGAGTACATGAAAAGAAATAAATATTTTCATTAGTCTGCAAAAATTTGTGTCATGTGGTGTTGGTGAATTAATTTTTTTCACTTTCTCTGTAAATGCTAAAAGTGTTTTAGGTTGAGCATAGGAGTGTTTAACTGATTCAAACAGAGTCAAACCATATGATGGTTGTGTTCATGTTATGACAGCAAAATAAGGTTTTTATAAGATGTTGAATAGTTTTGACAAAAGTGTTCCATTTTGCAAATGATCTGAAGTGTTGTGCTACTTTGGTGTAGGGTTGTGTTAATTGTGTGTAGTGTTTTGACAAACCGGGCCCTGTTTTAAAAATTGTGCTTAAGCAATCGAAAAAAAAAACTGTAAATTCAAATAAAACGGAGGTATTACTTATTGGTCCAAAAAACTACTCACAAAACCTCTTAAAATACAACTTTAATATAGACGGATGTCCTGTTGCTTTGTCCACTACAGTAGGGGACCTGGGTGTTGTACTGGACCGCAACTTGTCTTTCGAAAATCATATTTCGTATGTTACGGAGACGGCCTTTTTCCACCTTGGAAACATTGCTAAGCTACATGGCATGCTGTCTGTTTCTGATGCAGAAGAATTGGTTCGCGCATTCATGACCTCGAGACTAGATTGCTGTAGTGCTTTGTTGGCTGGTTGTCCTGCATCCTCAATAAACAAGCTGCAGTTGGTACAGGGTGCAGCTGCTGGAGTTCTTGCTGGGTCAGGAGAATATGATCATATAGCACCGATTTTATCATCTCTGCACTGGTTACCTGTTGAGTTCCGTATCAACTACAATGTACTACTACTGGCCTATGGAGCCCTAAATGGTTTAGCTACTGTGTACTTGACGGGCCTTCTTTCGACCTACAATCCGCCGCGTTCCTTAAGATCACTAAATTCGGGGCTTCTGGTCATTCCTGGGATATCTAGGTCCACTAGAGGAGGGAGGGCGTTCTCGCATTTGGCTCCAGGGCTCTGGAGTGGCCTTCCCGATACGGTCCGAGGCTCTGACTCGCTGGCACAGTTTGGGGCTGGATTGGGGACGCATCTCTTTAGGCAAGCGTTCACATAAAGCATTCACGTGCCGTTTTATACATAAACAATATTTATATTTAATATATATATATAAACAATATGAATGTAAGCCAGAGGAGAACTGGCCCCCGACTGACCCTGGGTTCTCCCAAGGTTTTTTCTCCATCCAATCTGATGGAGTTTTAGTTCCTTGCCACTGTCGCCTTGCTTTTTGGCTTGCTTAGTTGGGGTTATTTAATATTTAATATTTAACAATATTATTGATCTGTGTTGTACTAGGGGTTTCACAACTACTGATTTTTGCTAGTCGACTAGTTTTGCATAACAGTCGACGACTAGTCGACTAGTCGTTAAATTCTAGGGGTGTGCGACAACACGAATAGTAAATGTCTCCACGATCTGCTTTTGAAGAAATATGGTAGTAGTATCGTGTTACAGTGCATTCTATCAGTTCTGGCGCCTCTCAACTGCACAACGTGACGTAGCCTAAACATCACACGTTAAGGAATAGGTACGGGACACTGCAATTAACAAAAGTTCATTGTTTGCATAAGCCTTGCCGGTTAAACATTTAATTCACGCGCTGTTCTAACGTGCGCTTTCCTGAGCGCGCGGCATATCCCCGACGCTCACAGGCAGAAGCCTGTCGAACAGCGCCTGAATACTGGACTAAGTTATCTTTCAAGTCTTATTATGCCAATACTGTTAAATACACACAATGTTTACATAAACAGAATTGGCTATGTCTAAAGTGCAGCCTCCCCATATAGAAAGTGAAAGCAAACATTTGAGAGAAAATCTGGTGTAGGCTAATATGCGGCTATATTAAACACGTCGCGTGCTGGTCTAAAAGCGAGAGTAGTACGCGTATTTTCCGAACTATAAAGCACACTTAAAAGCCTTTAATTTTCTCAATCTGGCCTTTTCTCAAGCTTTATAATCCATCCGCTTTCTTTGTCACACGGCCAGTTCAACCTCGTATAAAATATCTCCCGCTCACGAGCGCTCTCTCTAACACACACACGAACAGACACTGCTGTCAGCAGGCTGCGAATGTAAGTTACGTGCCCGCCCCAGCGCGCTCACGCTTACTAAATAAACGCCTCACCTCCGACGCCGCGCACTCGCTGCATTCCCTTTAGCACATCTAGTGGATGCATAACGCAAACCCAGTCAAACGTTTGAAAAATGTTCTAAAATAGGTCATTGAAGGTGCGCCTTATAGTGCTTATAGTATATAGTACTGCCGCTTGTATTTAAAGGGATAGTTAACAAAAAAAATAAATCTATATATATGTCATCATTTTGTTTCCGACTAGTCGACTAAGGCCAACAGCGCCAACTAGTGGTTGTGACAGTCGACTAGTCGACTAGTCGACTAGTCGACTAGTTGATGAAACCCCTATGTTGTACTACTTTCATGTTATCACTGTGAAGCTGCTTTGATACAATCTGTATTGTGAAAAGCGCTATATAAATAAATGTGACTTGACTTGACTTGACACATTTTCAAAACTATGTCACCTTTTTTGTCCATTGCTCTGTCCATTGTTGGCATCCATTGTTCAAAACAGGTAATCTGACCTTTGACCTATTATAGGCTTGTATTACAGTAAAATCAGTGATTAGTTAGTGATCAGTAAAGCAATTAGTGTTTGGATATATAAGGAGTGTGTTTGTGACCTGGTGAATAAGTGTAGCATTTTGATTGGTGTGTTTGGAAAAGGATAGCAAGTCAATTCCTGCTAGACGTTTTGTGTTTTAGGAAGAGAATTGTGTGTAGTGTTTTGAAAAAAAGTGTTTTATGCAATTGAAAACTGAGTCAAAGACTGATATATAGCTTATGGTTTTGGAGATTTGGTAAGGTTTGCACTTTGAGTGAGAGGTTTCAGGGCTGGAGTGGGACTCATTTTACCTACATGCCCACTTTAGTTCCCCACTGACTATATTACAGTTTTTTACAATCACTTTGCTACTATTTTCAGAACCTTGATGTCATTTTTCAAAACTCTAGACACAAAACTCAAAATCAAAACTCAAAAAAAATTTCAAAAAACAAATTTACTGTGAAACACCATTGAAACATAACTATACACACACACACACACACACACACAAGCAACCGATAGTTACACTGTGTCATTGTTCATACAATCATTATATATATTGTAGAACAAAATAGGTGATAAAAGTTTTATTATAATACTACATATACAGTAAATATACATCTCTGTAAAACTACTGCAGTTGTAGTGAGAATACACACATAGTGGAATCATTGAACAAAGTTTGTAATATAATCATGCAAAGCACTAGTACAGCTGTACAATCACAACATACAGTACGTTTATTGGAATCAAAGCAAAAATCTAAAATATTACAGTAGGCTACATCCATGGATGTTGTTGTCTAATTGGTTCATGCTCCATGCTAATTGGTGACAATGAATCTTGTAATTTTGAAACTTTCATGATTTACCAACCCGATCTCACGACCAAGTCGTACGAATTTGACGAATGATTAAAAAGTGGCTAATTCGTAACAATTCATACGACCTCACTCGTACGAATTAATACGATTTTGCTAAATCGTACATATTTTACGAATTGGCCAATTCGTATGAATTCGTACGAATGACCTACCCCTTACCCCGCCCCTAAACCTAACCATCACGTGGGTTTAGACAAATCGTACGAATTAGTACGAGTGAGGTCGTACGAATTAGTACGAATTAGCCACTTTTTAATCATGCGTCGAATTCGTACGAATTGGTCGTGCGATAGTGTTGGATTTACTGTAAGCATGGAAGGTTGTGTGTCTGTTTCCATACAACTATGCATTAAGAGTACTGCAACAGTTACTTATCATTTTGAGCAGTTGTATCAATTGATAGTTAGATCATTGTAAGGAAATGAATAGACACTCATTTGAGATGTGTGAATTGCCTTTTGAAATAGTAGTACTGTGATGTTAAATTGTGTCAGTATGTGGATACAATTATCCAAGCAATTGAGAAATGAGAGGCTGGACACAAAACTGGACATGACGAACGCCATTTTTCTCGGGACAAGCGTCCCGAGATAACAGCAGAAAGGCAGATGGGAAATAATTAGCATAGCTGATGTTCATAATGATTTCCATTATACGGGAGTCTGTGTTAGAAAACCCCTATCTCACAAACTCTCCGCAACCCAAACTCTCCGCAACCCAACCATACGCGCCGACCCATTTGTCTAAAAGGCTGTCGAGCCCCACTGGTGCGTTAAGCAGTTTCAGTGGCAAACGGTTCCGTATGGCATGTTTGCCATGCAATGGAATAATAGAAATGTATAATGTTGTGTATGCTATGTGTATGCCAGGTTAAAGGGATACTCCACTTTTTTGGAAATAGACTAATTTTACAACTCCCCCAGAGTTAAACAGTTGGGTTTTACCGTTCTCCAATCCTTTCAGACGATTTTCTGATATTTAGAAGAATATCAGTAACCAGACAGTTTCTGGTCTCATTAACTTCCATAGTAGAAAAAAATATACTATGGAAGTCAATGAGACCAGAAACTGTCTGGTTAGTGATATTCTTCTAAATATCAGAAAATCGGCTGAATACATTCGAAAACGGTAAAACCCAACTGTTTAACTCTGGGGGAGTGGTAAAATGAGCCTATTTCCAAAAAAAGTGGAGTATCCCTTTAAAGAGATGTGTTTTTAGTCTAGATTTAAACCGACCAAAATATATTTGAATATCATTATTAATAATGATGAAAGATCTCTGTATAATATCAGTCTTTAAATGCAAGATATTTAAAGTGTACCTTAAATATACTTTTTAACACAATAAAATATACTTAAGTATATCTTTAGTTGAACCTCAGCCCTACTTCTGCACAATTGAGTACAAAATTAGTTGTTCCAATGTAGCAGACTTAATAGTATACCAGTTTAGTATAACAAATGTTCAATTGCAGGTTTTTTATTAAGTTTTTACGTATTTTATTTTTTTATATAACAGTTTTTTTACATTTTTTTTTTCACTTTCAAAAAACACTAACACTGTATTCCTAATGAGGACCAAAAATGTCCCCATGCACAAGGACAAGGATTTCGGATATTGCCATCTTTGTGCAAGGTTTATCAGGCCACACACACAAATGCACACGCACGCACGCACACACGCACACACAAATACATATGTGCTTTTATTGACCTAATTTCTTCACAGAGGAAAATTGTTACTTACAGTTGTTCTTCATTAGATCTGGATAGATATATGTTAAAACTACAGGGAATACACATATGAGATTCCTTGGTCTTTTTATAATTCTTCATTTGCCAGGAAAAACCAATGGGATATTAAAGACATTTTATTTTATTTCTCGCTATCTTAAAAAATAATGGTCACAATCACAAATAGTTTTGCAGTCTGATGTTAGATGAACCTTCTTAAGTTTTACTGTAAACTGTGCAGCATGCTGCCAAAAGATGGCAATGTTGCTGTGCTGAATTCTACAATTAACTTGTGTCTCTGTCCGTTTTTCTCTTGTCCTGTCTTTCCTTCTTCAGTTTGACCCTCAGGTTGACAGAGAACTGAGGACATTGTGGTGTTCTGTATTCCTTTCACAACACACCACCCACTCCTACTTTACAAATCTTTCATACATACAGTCACATAACACAGCACAGTCTGCCCACAATATTATGAGATGACTACTTAGTCAGCGAGGAAGTTTGATTCAGAGAAAGAGTGAATTAGTGCACAGCTACATTTTCCAAATTGACTAATGAATTATCAAGAAGACTAGTCTGTCTTAAAAAAAAAAAAAAAAAAAAAAAAAAACACTGTGTAATGGTGCTAATTTAGGGTCCAGATGCCATTTAAATGCTTACAGAATGGACCGAATGCAAACAAATGCAACAATGCCAAGGAGACATGTTTTTAAAAGTTTAAAATAAAATTGTTTTGAATTTTGTTTTAGCAAATTTGTTAGAAAAGGCTTTGATGGCTATAGTGAGTTCTTTAACTGCATAGCTGCAACTTTTAGGTAGTGATGACAACTTGTTAGCAAAACCCTCTCAGAGAAGCTGGGTCTCTAAATTCATCCCAAAAGACTATATATATATATATATATATATATTAATAATAAAACCCTGAAAAACTCTCTACTCAACCTCAATAATAAACAAGTGGACCAGTCTACCAGTCCTGCATCAAAATATATGTCACAAGTAGAGTAAACAATGCAAATTCTTTACTCTCGTGGAAAACAAAAGAAGAGATTTTGTGGCAAAAGTGCAATAAATGTGGTCCAAAGACTTACTGCATGAACAAAAACAGTTTTTTTCTCTTGACGGAAGATAAAAAGTGCCATGCGGGTTTGAAACAAAAAGAAGATGAGAATATTATAACAGAATTTTCATTTCTCTTGAACAGCAGACGTATATTGTGTCTGGATAAAAATGAATAAATCCAAAATGATGTAAAAGTAACAAAAGTCTTATTTCTGCCAGTAAGGCAACTGCTCCCTAAATAAACAACATACAGTATATTACTCATCAAGCTTCTCTTCTCTTCTCTTCTCTTCTCTTCTCTTCTCTTCTCTTCTCTTCTCCAAAGTCTGTCCTCATGTGTAATTACATAGCATGAGGGTGCATTGCCATGCGTTTTAGAGCAGCCAAATGGACCACCAGCAGGCTAGCAATTCAGCCACTATTACCCCGAAATGTGTGTCTCTTAATGGCTTATGAGGCAGCATCCTGCAGGGGAAGGGTTAACAGAGCTTTGTCCATCCTAAAGAAATTGCCACTCTCCACAAAATTATATCCTTCTGAGAATCTTACAGGTAAGCGGGATATATATATATATATATATATATATATATATATATATATATATACAGTCATGGTCAAAATTGATGGCACCCCTGGTAAATATGATCAAAACTGGCTGTAAAAAAATAAATCTGCATTGTTTATCCTTTTGATCTTTCATTAAAAAAATTCACAAAAATCGAACCTTTCATTGAATTAAAAGAATTGAAAGTGGGGGTAAATCGCATTATTAAATAAATGTTTTTCTCCGAAACATGCTGGCCATAATTATTGGCACCCTGTTATTAAATACCTTTCGCAGCCTTCTTTTGCCAAGCTAACAGATCTGAGTCTTCTTCTATAATGCCTGATGAGTTTGGAGAACACCTGACAAGAGATCGGAGACCATTTCTCCATACAGACTCTCTCCAGATCCTGCAGATTCACAAGTTCATGTTAGTGCTTCTTCTTTTCAGTTCACTCCACTCTTCAGGTCAGGAAACTGGGACGGTCATGGCAGAAGCTACCATTTGTGTTCAGTGACACATGTTTGTGTTGATTTTGATGTTTGTTTTGGACCGTTGGCCTGATGGAAGATCCAACCACGGCCATTATAAGATTTCTAGCAGAAGGCGTCAGGTTTTGATTTTTTATCTGTTTGTATTTGAAAGAATCCATAATACCATGTATCTGAACAAGATGTCCAGGACCTCCAGCAAATAAATAGGCCCACAACATATAAGATCCCGCAGTATATTTAACCGTAGGCATGGGGTACTCTTCATCCCTGTTTGTACCAAACACATCTGCTGGGTTTTCTGCCAAAAAGCCCATTTTTTTCGTTTTATCTGACCATAGAATCCGGTCCCTTTTGAAGATCCAGTCGTGTCTGACAACTGAACTTGCTGGAATTTGTTTTTGGATGAGCGAGGAGGATTTTTCTTGAAACCCTCCCAAACAACATGTGGTGATGTACTGTAGGGGTTGTTTGAATTTTTTTTTTTTTTTTTTTTTTTTTTTTAGGTTTTCTGACCCCAAGACTCAACCAATCTCTGCAATTCTCCATCTGTGATCCTTAAAGAGACTTTGGCCACTCAAACTCTCCTCCTCACCATACATTAAGGCAATATAGACACACGTCCTCTTGCTGGCAGATTCGTAACATCTTTAGTTGATTGGCACTTCTTAATTATTGCCCTGATGGTCAAAATGGGGATTTTCAATTCTTTAGATTTTTTCTTACAGCCACTTTGTATTTTGTGATGGTCAACAATCTATTGCTGTACATCAGAACTATATTCTTTGGTTTTACTCATTGTGATGGATGAATAAGGGAATTTGGCCTTTGTGTTTCCTCATATTTATACTCCTGTGAAACAAAAGGTCATAGCTGGACAATTTCATGTTCCTAGTCACCCTGGTGTGTTTAAAAATTAAAATATTAATGGGAATGTACTTCAGAGATATTTTCCTCAAACTCTCAAAAAAAAAAAAAACTTAGGGGTGCCAATAATTATGGCCAGCATGTTTTGGAAAAAACAAACAAAAACATTTATTTCATTATGTGATTTACCCTCACTTTCAATTCTTTTACTTCAATGAAAGGTTAGAATTTTGCCAATTTTTTGAATGAAATATCAAAAGGATAAACAATTCAGATTTATTTTTTTACAGCCAGTTTTGTTCATATTTACCAGGGGTGCCATCAATTTTGACCATGACTGTATATATATATATATATATATATATAGGTGTAAGGATGTCAAATTTCCACAATTGTATTAATTGTCAAAGAAAGAAAGAAAGAAAGGAAGAAAGAAAGAAAGAAAGAAAGAAAGAAAGATTTTTTTTAATGAAAATAACTCGCAGAAGAGGAAGAATTAACTATCTAATCTAAAATGTGTGAGCAAGAATCATCAGTAAAAGAGAAAAGCAGAGCATGAATGGTTTGCAAATGGTCTGTATTACCAATCTCACGAGAATTCGTATGAATTTTACGAGGTGGCTAATTCGCAACAATTCGTACGACCTCACTTGTACGAATTAGCACGTTTTTGCTAAATCGTACATATTTTACGAATTGGCCAATTCATATGAATTTGTACGAATGACCTACCCCTGACCCCGCCCCTAAACCTACCCATCACGTGGGTTTGGACAAATCGTACGAATTCTTACGAGTGAGGTCGTATGAATTAGTACGAATTAGCCACTTTTTAATCACTCGTACGAATTCGTATGAATTGGTCATGAGATAGTGTAGGTATTACTGGTTTGTATTCTTAGACTGTTCACATTTGAACATTTGGATCATTTTCTCTCTGCTTTTTGCTGGAGCACACAGTGTGTTCAATGTCAAAAGGTGTTCCTGGATAGTTTCGCTAAGTCTGCAAGTCTTGTGTCTTGGCTCAGGATTTTTTAAAAGAAATATTAAAAACATAAATTACATATACAGTGCTGATGCTTTAGCTATTTATATTTTATAATTAAGAAGGAACAACCTACTCATTGTATAAAGAAACACAGTTATACACATTACTGGAAATAAGCAGTGGTGGAGGAAGTACTGAATCTCAGTACTTAAGTAAAAGTACAAATACCCAGATAAATATTTACTTTAGTAAAAGTAAAAGTAACACAATGACAACCATACTTAAGTAAAAAGTAAAAAGTACTTTATTTTAAATGTACTTTAAGTATTAAAAGTAAAAGTACTTGCATAACAATTGCTTCTCTTAATGTCTATTTTCTAATGATTAATAAAACATTTAATTCTAACTCATTCAACCTAATAGCCTACTCCTATAATGATGTTCAATAAGGATGGAAAAAAAATGTCACCATTTCTGAAACAAGCCTGCAATTAGGCAATATCATGCTTATCCTTATATGTTAATAACTACAGTATGTTTGGCAGTACACGCGATTCATTTATGGTGTAATTCTGAACCTCTTGGCTTGCCATAATCCTAACCAAACCAAACATATATTACACACGGTGTGTTTCCTATGCACGTAAAAACTAATTTTCGCGTATGAGTTGCATGATAAACCACACTGCGTGTGAGACGCATTTAGTGACCGGGTTGATTTACTGTATCTATGGCAACCAAACGTCACTGGTGAGACAAATGTGCAACGAACGGACGGTCAGATTACGTTTTGGCAGGGGAAAAACTGATCAGAAAATGTAACGAAAATGTAACAGAAGTTGTATAAATGTAGTGGAGTAGAAAGTATAATAATTGCTGCAAAATGTAACGAAGTAAAAGTAAAAAGTAGGCACTATTTATTGTACTTAAGTAAAGTAAAGATACGTGAAAAATGTACTTAAGTAAAGTAACGAAGTATTTGTACTTCGTTACATTCCACCGCTGGAAATAAGATGAGTCATCAATTTTTTTGGCCCCTTTTCCAGGGAAGAAATAGACACATATACAAATCACTGATCCAGCAAATCAGTCCATCTTTCATCTTTCCGTGACAGGCTGAGACACATTTCATATGAGCTGTTTTAGCATGGTGCAAGGCCAAACCATTACAGTGGTGTGAATAAGTTTTGACCCCCATGCTAAATTTGCCTAAAAATAGGAATAAAAAAATCATCTTTTGGATGTTGATCTTAATGCCTTAATTAGAAAAATGAGGAAAACTCCAACCTTTAAGGACACAAATTTTCTTTGTGGATGAATAATGTATCATAAATAAATAAATAAATGCATCCTGATAAAGTTCCCTTGGCCTTTGGATTAAAATAGACCCACATCATCACACACTTTCCACCATGCCTTGAGATTGGCATGGTTTTACTTCAGTTAGCCTAATATCTGGTTTGATTTGCATTGAAAGATGATCTTATGGAAAGTAGCCCATGCCAATCTCTAGGTGTGGTGGAAGGTGTGTGATGATGTGGGGATATTTTAATTCCAAAGGCCAAGGGAACTTTATCAGGATGCATATTATCCTGGATCCATGAAATAACTGGCTTTTAAAAATAAAAATCTGCCTGACTCTATGGGAATTTAACATAGGGGTGCCCTGACTTATGCACCCTGTATTTTAAGGAAAAACATTTATTTATTTATGATACATTATTTATTCACCAAGAAAATTTGTGTCCTTAAAGGTTGGAGTTTTCCTCATTTTTCTAATTAAGGCATTAAGATCAACATCCAAAAGATGATTTTTTATTCCTCTTTTTAGGCAACTTTAGCATGGGGGTCAAAACTTATTCACACCACTAATTGCTATATTGAGTTACAGATACATTTACACAGGATAGTTTGTAGTTTCCAGTAGTATGAGGGGAAAAGGTAAAAAGTGCACAATGATCTGAGAAATGTTGATTTATTTATTGATTTTTTTTTTACATTATTGCAGGTTCTTAAAGACATTTGAAGAAGAACAGAAGAACAATGAACTATTTTTCTGTTACAATAAAATACTAATGCAACTATATATATATATATATATATATATATACGCACACGCACACACACCACACACACACCACACACACACACACGCACACACACACACACCACACACACACATATATACAGTAGTAAAATAAACAATTAGAAATCTAACATATAGATAATTTCAAAAAATCCAAACTGTTTTGTTATCCAAATCTTTTTGAGCGTTTTATGCATATTTATAGTGTTGATGTCATTTTACACTTGGTGGTTCTATTACACTGGTTACTCTTTGTCATGACAGGATTTTACAAACCTGGCAGCCAGGTTTGGGCTTTCTGAGGTTTCTCCAAGCTAATGTGAGAGTTTTTTGTGGCGTCAGAGGCCTGCACAATGAAGCTAGCTAAAACACTCTGGTTTACATTCAAATTGACAAAACCAAATGAATCCAATCAGGCTTTGTTTAGAGTATCAAGACGCTGATCATCAACTTCTGTCCCTGTTTCTTCCTCATGCTTTGATCCTGAGTTCATGTGGTAGGTCTGCACATGAAATTGTGACATCATAGAGATTGTAGAGTATGGACTGATCGATATGGGGAATTTGCATCCAATAATTAATAATTGATAATTAATAATTATTCAATCAGGTTTGGACCAGATCAACATTTTATTAAATCTCCCAAGAAGGGATGATATGAAGAGTTCAGATGCAAAAGCCTCTAAGTGCCGTTTGAAATTTTCTTCTAAAATGATAATTTTTATCAAGCTTGTATATTTAAAGGGTTAGTTCACCCAAAAATGAAAATTAAGTCATTAATTACTCACCCCCATGCTGTACCAACCCCGTAAGAACTTCGTTCGTCTTCGGAACACAAATGAAGATATTTTTGATTAAATTTGAGAGCTGTATAACTACCACATTGGCTGCCTAAGGGACTGCCTCTTGACGGCCCAGAAAGTCAATGAAGAAAATGTTTAAATATCCCAAGTGACTTCCTTGTAGGCCAGAAAAGAGACTTCCTTAGATTTCCACGACGCATGCGCGAGAATTGCGATCTGCTTACACCAGCTTACACTACTTTAGATCGCAATTCTCGCGCATGCGTCGTGAAAATCTAAGGAAGTCTCGTTTCTGGCCTACAAGGAAGAAAAGAATAGTCGAATAAACTCGTTATTTTTGTTTGTTTTTTCGCACAAAAAGTATTCGTGTCGCTTGATAAACATATAGTTGAGCCACGGTAGTCACTTGGGATATTTAAACATTTTCTTCATTGACTTTCTGGGCCGTCAAGAGGCAGTCCTTAGGCAGCCAATGTGGTAGTTATACAGCTCTCAAATGTAATCAAAAATATCTTCATTTGTGTTCTGAAGACGAACGAAGGTCTTACGGGGTTGGTACAGCATGGGGTGAGTAATTAATGACTTAATTTTCATTTTTGGGTGAACTAACCCTTTAAGTTCAGTAATTTCACTTAAATGGCAATGAAGATTACCTATTAATTGTCATTTAAGTGAAATTACTGAACTTAAATATACAAGCTTGATAAAAATGACCATTCTAGAAAATTTCAAATGGCATTTAGAGGCTTTTGCATCTGAACTCTTCATATGTTACCTGCATCTGCATGCATGTGTACCTCAGCAATCAACCACAAATTGATTGTAATTAATTGCATAGATCACGTTTTACAGACAGGTAAAAATGAGCTCAAATATCAATATTTAATCAAAGGGATTATAATTAAATATTAATATGACACTTATTATCTATCATATGTTTCCTCCGACGATATCCCTGTGAATCAATTTGTGATC
>NW_024121313.1:35579-60443 GCF_016745375.1 Pimephales promelas | reverse complement strand
ACACACACACACACACACACACACAAGCAACCGATAGTTACACTGTGTCATTGTTCATACAATCATTATATATATTGTAGAACAAAAATAGGTGATAAAAGTTTTATTATAATACTACATATACAGTAAATATACATCTCTGTAAAACTACTGCAGTTGTAGTGAGAATACACACATAGTGGAATCATTGAACAAAGTTTGTAATATAATCATGCAAAGCACTAGTACAGCTGTACAATCACAACATACAGTACGTTTATTGGAATCAAAGCAAAAATCTAAAATATTACAGTAGGCTACATCCATGGATGTTGTTGTCTAATTGGTTCATGCTCCATGCTAATTGGTGACAATGAATCTTGTAATTTTGAAACTTTCATGATTTACCAACCCGATCTCACGACCAAGTCGTACGAATTTGACGAATGATTAAAAGTGGCTAATTCGTAACAATTCATACGACCTCACTCGTACGAATTAATACGATTTTGCTAAATCGTACATATTTTACGAATTGGCCAATTCGTATGAATTCGTACGAATGACCTACCCCTTACCCCCGCCCTAAACCTAACCATCACGTGGGTTTAGACAAATCGTACGAATTAGTACGAGTGAGGTCGTACGAATTAGTACGAATTAGCCACTTTTTAATCATGCGTCGAATTCGTACGAATTGGTCGTGCGATAGTGTTGGATTTACTGTAAGCATGGAAGGTTGTGTGTCTGTTTCCATACAACTATGCATTAAGAGTACTGCAACAGTTACTTATCATTTTGAGCAGTTGTATCAATTGATAGTTAGATCATTGTAAGGAAATGAATAGACACTCATTTGAGATGTGTGAATTGCCTTTTGAAATAGTAGTACTGTGATGTTAAATTGTGTCAGTATGTGGATACAATTATCCAAGCAATTGAGAAATGAGAGGCTGGACACAAAACTGGACATGACGAACGCCATTTTTCTCGGGACAAGCGTCCGAGATAACAGCAGAAAGGCAGATGGGAAATAATTAGCATAGCTGATGTTCATAATGATTTCCATTATACGGGAGTCTGTGTTAGAAAACCCCTATCTCACAAACTCTCCGCAACCCAAACTCTCCGCAACCCAACCATACGCGCCGACCCATTTGTCTAAAAGGCTGTCGAGCCCCACTGGTGCGTTAAGCAGTTTCAGTGGCAAACGGTTCCGTATGGCATGTTTGCCATGCAATGGAATAATAGAAATGTATAATGTTGTGTATGCTATGTGTATGCCAGGTTAAAGGGATACTCCACTTTTTTGGAAATAGACTAATTTTACAACTCCCCCAGAGTTAAACAGTTGGGTTTTACCGTTCTCCAATCCTTTCAGACGATTTTCTGATATTTAGAAGAATATCAGTAACCAGACAGTTTCTGGTCTCATTAACTTCCATAGTAGAAAAAAATATACTATGGAAGTCAATGAGACCAGAAACTGTCTGGTTACTGATATTCTTCTAAATATCAGAAAATCGGCTGAATACATTCGAAAACGGTAAAACCCAACTGTTTAACTCTGGGGAGAGGTAAAATGAGCCTATTTCCAAAAAAAGTGGAGTATCCCTTTAAAGAGATGTGTTTTTAGTCTAGATTTAAACCGACCAAAATATATTTGAATATCATTATTAATAATGATGAAAGATCTCTGTATAATATCAGTCTTTAAATGCAAGATATTTAAAGTGTACCTTAAATATACTTTTAAAACACAATAAAATATACTTAAGTATATCTTTAGTTGAACCTCAGCCCTACTTCTGCACAATTGAAGTACATTGAGTACAAAATTAGTTGTTCCAATGTAGCAGACTTAATAGTATACCAGTTTAGTATAACAAATGTTCAATTGCAGTTTTTTTATTAAGTTTTTACGTATTTTATTTTTTTATATAACAGTTTTTTTTTTACATTTTTTTTTTCACTTTCAAAAAACACTAACACTGTATTCCTAATGAGGACCAAAAATGTCCCCATGCACAAGGACAAGGATTTCGGATATTGCCATCTTTGTGCAAGGTTTATCAGGCCACACACACAAATGCACACGCACGCACGCACACACGCACACACAAATACATATGTGTGCTTTTATTGACCTAATTTCTTCACAGAGGAAAATTGTTACTTACAGTTGTTCTTCATTAGATCTGGATAGATATATGTTTAAAACTACAGGGAATACACATATGAGATTCCTTGGTCTTTTTATAATTCTTCATTTGCCAGGAAAAACCAATGGGATATTAAAGACATTTTATTTTATTTCTCGCTATCTTAAAAAATAATGGTCACAATCACAAATAGTTTTGCAGTCTGATGTTAGATGAACCTTCTTAAGTTTTACTGTAAACTGTGCAGCATGCTGCCAAAAGATGGCAATGTTGCTGTGCTGAATTCTACAATTAACTTGTGTCTCTGTCCGTTTTTCTCTTGTCCTGTCTTTCCTTCTTCAGTTTGACCCTCAGGTTGACAGAGAACTGAGGACATTGTGGTGTTCTGTATTCCTTTCACAACACACCACCCACTCCTACTTTACAAATCTTTCATACATACAGTCACATAACACAGCACAGTCTGCCCACAATATTATGAGATGACTACTTAGTCAGCGAGGAAGTTTGATTCAGAGAAAGAGTGAATTAGTGCACAGCTACATTTTCCAAATTGACTAATGAATTATCAAGAAGACTAGTCTGTCTTAAAAAAAAAAAAAAAAAAAAAAAAAAAACACTGTGTAATGGTGCTAATTTAGGGTCCAGATGCCATTTAAATGCTTACAGAATGGACCGAATGCAAACAAATGCAACAATGCCAAGGAGACATGTTTTTAAAAGTTTAAAATAAAATTGTTTTGAATTTTGTTTTAGCAAATTTGTTAGAAAAGGCTTTGATGGCTATAGTGAGTTCTTTAACTGCATAGCTGCAACTTTTAGGTAGTGATGACAACTTGTTAGCAAAACCCTCTCAGAGAAGCTGGGTCTCTAAATTCATCCAAAAGACTATATATATATATAATATATATATTAATAATAAAACCCTGAAAAACTCTCTACTCAACCTCAATAATAAACAAGTGGACCAGTCTACCAGTCCTGCATCAAAATATATGTCACAAGTAGAGTAAACAATGCAAATTCTTTACTCTCGTGGAAAACAAAAGAAGAGATTTTGTGGCAAAAGTGCAATAAATGTGGTCCAAAGACTTACTGCATGAACAAAAACAGTTTTTTTCTCTTGACGGAAGATAAAAAGTGCCATGCGGGTTTGAAACAAAAAGAAGATGAGAATATTATAACAGAATTTTCATTTCTCTTGAACAGCAGACGTATATTGTGTCTGGATAAAAATGAATAAATCCAAAATGATGTAAAAGTAACAAAAGTCTTATTTCTGCCAGTAAGGCAACTGCTCCCTAAATAAACAACATACAGTATATTACTCATCAAGCTTCTCTTCTCTTCTCTTCTCTTCTCTTCTCTTCTCTTCTCTTCTCTTCTCCAAAGTCTGTCCTCATGTGTAATTACATAGCATGAGGGTGCATTGCCATGCGTTTTAGAGCAGCCAAATGGACCACCAGCAGGCTAGCAATTCAGCCACTATTACCCCGAAATGTGTGTCTCTTAATGGCTTATGAGGCAGCATCCTGCAGGGGAAGGGTTAACAGAGCTTTGTCCATCCTAAAGAAATTGCCACTCTCCACAAAATTATATCCTTCTGAGAATCTTACAGGTAAGCGGGATATATATATATATATATATATATATATATATATATATATATATACAGTCATGGTCAAAATTGATGGCACCCCTGGTAAATATGATCAAAACTGGCTGTAAAAAAATAAATCTGCATTGTTTATCCTTTTGATCTTTCATTAAAAAAATTCACAAAAATCGAACCTTTCATTGAATTAAAAGAATTGAAAGTGGGGGTAAATCGCATTATTAAATAAATGTTTTTCTCCGAAACATGCTGGCCATAATTATTGGCACCCTGTTATTAAATACCTTTCGCAGCCTTCGCCAAGCTAACAGATCTGAGTCTTCTTCTATAATGCCTGATGAGTTTGGAGAACACCTGACAAGAGATCGGAGACCATTTCTCCATACAGACTCTCTCCAGATCCTGCAGATTCACAAGTTCATGTTAGTGCTTCTTCTTTCAGTTCACTCCACTCTTCAGGTCAGGAAACTGGGACGGTCATGGCAGAAGCTACCATTTGTGTTCAGTGACACATGTTTGTGTTGATTTTGATGTTTGTTTTGGACCGTTGGCCTGATGGAAGATCCAACCACGGCCATTATAAGATTTCTAGCAGAAGGCGTCAGGTTTTGATTTTTTATCTGTTTGTATTTTAGAAGAATCCATAATACCATGTATCTGAACAAGATGTCCAGGACCTCCAGCAAATAAATAGGCCCACAACATATAAGATCCCGCAGTATATTTAACCGTAGGCATGGGGTACTCTTCATCCCTGTTTGTACCAAACACATCTGCTGGGTTTTCTGCCAAAAAGCCCATTTTTTCGTTTTATCTGACCATAGAATCCGGTCCCTTTTGAAGATCCAGTCGTGTCTGACAACTGAACTTGCTGGAATTTGTTTTTGGATGAGCGAGGAGGATTTTTCTTGAAACCCTCCCAAACAACATGTGTTGATGTACTGTAGGGGTTGTTTGAATTTTTTTTTTTATTTTTTTTTTTTTTTTTAGGTTTTCTGACCCCAAGACTCAACCAATCTCTGCAATTCTCCATCTGTGATCCTTAAAGAGACTTTGGCCACTCAAACTCTCCTCCTCACCATCCATTAAGGCAATATAGACACACGTCCTCTTGCTGGCAGATTCGTAACATCTTTAGTTGATTGGCACTTCTTAATTATTGCCCTGATGGTCAAAATGGGGATTTTCAATTCTTAAGATTTTTTTCTTACAGCCACTTTGTATTTTGTGATGGTCAACAATCTATTGCTGTACATCAGAACTATATTCTTTGGTTTTACTCATTGTGATGGATGAATAAGGAAATTTGGCCTTTGTGTTTCCTCATATTTATACTCCTGTGAAACAAAAGGTCATAGCTGGACAATTTCATGTTCCTAGTCACCCTGGTGTGTTTAAAAATTAAAATATTAATGGGAATGTACTTCAGAGATATTTTCCTCAAACTCTCAAAAAAAAAAAAAAACTCTAGGGGTGCCAATAATTATGGCCAGCATGTTTTGGAAAAAAAAAAAAAAAACATTTATTTCATTATGTGATTTACCCTCACTTTCAATTCTTTTACTTCAATGAAAGGTTAGAATTTTGCCAATTTTTTGAATGAAATATCAAAAGGATAAACAATTCAGATTTATTTTTTTACAGCCAGTTTTGTTCATATTTACCATGGGGTGCCATCAATTTTGACCATGACTGTATATATATATATATATATATATATATATATATATATATATATATATAGGTGTAAGGATGTCAAATTTCCACAATTGTATTAATTGTCAAAGAAAGAAAGAAAGAAAGAAAGGAAGAAAGAAAGAAAGAAAGAAAGAAAGAAAGAAAGAAAGAAAGAAAGAAAGAAAGAAAGAAAGAAAGAAAGAAAGAAAGATTTTTTTTAATGAAAATAACTCGCAGAAGAGGAAGAATTAACTATCTAATCTAAAATGTGTGAGCAAGAATCATCAGTAAAAGAGAAAAGCAGAGCATGAATGGTTTGCAATTACCAATCTCACGAGAATTCGTACGAATTTTACGAGGTGGCTAATTCGCAACAATTCGTACGACCTCACTTGTACGAATTAGCACGTTTTTGCTAAATCATACATATTTTACGAATTGGCCAATTCATATGAATTTGTACGAATGACCTACCCCTGACCCCGCCCCTAAACCTGCCCATCACGTGGGTTTGGACAAATCGTACGAATTCTTACGAGTGAGGTCGTATGAATTAGTACGAATTAGCCACTTTTTAATCACTCGTACGAATTCGTATGAATTGGTCATGAGATAGTGTAGGTATTACTGGTTTGTATTCTTAGACTGTTCACATTTGAACATTTGGATCATTTTCTCTCTGCTTTTTGCTGGAGCACACAGTGTGTTCAATGTCAAAAGGTGTTCCTGGATAGTTTCGGTAAGTCTGCAAGTCTTGTGTCTTGGCTCAGGATTTTTTTTTAAAGAAATATTAAAAACATAAATTACATATACAGTGCTGATGCTTTAGCTATTTATATTTTATAATTAAGAAGGAACAACCTACTCATTGTATAAAGAAACACAGTTATACACATTACTGGAAATAAGCAGTGGTGGAGGAAGTACTGAATCTCAGTACTTAAGTAAAAGTACAAATACCCAGATAAATATTTACTTTAGTAAAAGTAAAAGTAACACAATGACAACCATACTTAAGTAAAAAGTAAAAAGTACTTTATTTTAAATGTACTTTAAGTATTAAAAGTAAAAGTACTTGCATAACAATTGCTTCTCTTAATGTCTATTTTCTAATGATTAATAAAACATTTAATTCTAACTCATTCAACCTAATAGCCTACTCCTATAATGATGTTCAATAAGGATGGAAAAAAAATGTCACCATTTCTGAAACAAGCCTGCAATTAGGCAATATCATGCTTATCCTTATATGTTAATAACTACAGTATGTTTGGCAGTACACGCGATTCATTTATGGTGTAATTCTGAACCTCTTGGCTTGCCATAATCCTAACCAAACCAAACATATATTACACACGGTGTGTTTCCTATGCACGTAAAAACTAATTTTCGCGTATGAGTTGCATGATAAACACACTGCGTGTGAGACGCATTTAGTGACCGGGTTGATTTACTGTATCTATGGCAACCAAACGTCACTGGTGAGACAAATGTGCAACGAACGGACGGTCAGATTACGTTTTGGCAGGGGAAAAACTGATCAGAAAATGTAACGAAAATGTAACAGAAGTTGTATAAATGTAGTGGAGTAGAAAGTATAATAATTGCTGCAAAATGTAACGAAGTAAAAGTAAAAAGTAGGCACTATTTATTGTACTTAAGTAAAGTAAAGATACGTGAAAAATGTACTTAAGTAAAGTAACGAAGTATTTGTACTTCGTTACATTCCACCGCTGGAAATAAGATGAGTCATCAATTTTTTTGGCCCCTTTTCCAGGGAAGAAATAGACACATATACAAATCACTGATCCAGCAAATCAGTCCATCTTTCATCTTTCCGTGACAGGCTGAGACACATTTCATATGAGCTGTTTTAGCATGGTGCAAGGCCAAACCATTACAGTGGTGTGAATAAGTTTTGACCCCCATGCTAAATTTGCCTAAAAATAGGAATAAAAAAAAATCATCTTTTGGATGTTGATCTTAATGCCTTAATTAGAAAAATGAGGAAAACTCCAACCTTTAAGGACACAAATTTTCTTTGTGGATGAATAATGTATCATAAATAAATAAATAAATGCATCCTGATAAAGTTCCCTTGGCCTTTGGATTAAAATAGACCCACATCATCACACACTTTCCACCATGCCTTGAGATTGGCATGGTTTTACTTCAGTTAGCCTAATATCTGGTTTGATTTGCATTGAAAGATGATCTTATGGAAAGTAGCCCATGCCAATCTCTAGGTGTGGTGGAAGGTGTGTGATGATGTGGGGATATTTTAATTCCAAAGGCCAAGGGAACTTTATCAGGATGCATATTATCCTGGATCCATGAAATAACTGGCTTTTAAAAATAAAAATCTGCCTGACTCTATGGGAATTTAACATAGGGGTGCCCTGACTTATGCACCCTGTATTTTAAGGAAAAACATTTATTTATTTATGATACATTATTTATTCACCAAGAAAATTTGTGTCCTTAAAGGTTGGAGTTTTCCTCATTTTTCTAATTAAGGCATTAAGATCAACATCCAAAAGATGATTTTTTATTCCTCTTTTTAGGCAACTTTAGCATGGGGGTCAAAACTTATTCACACCACTAATTGCTATATTGAGTTACAGATACATTTACACAGGATAGTTTGTAGTTTCCAGTAGTATGAGGGGAAAAGGTAAAAAGTGCACAATTATCTGAGAAATGTTGATTTATATATTGATTTTTTTTTTTACATTATTGCAGGTTCTTAAAGACATTTGAAGAAGAACAGAAGAACAATGAACTATTTTTCTGTTACAATAAAATACTAATGCAACTATATATATATATATATATATATATATACGCACACGCACACACACACACACACACACACACACACACACACGCACACACACACACACACACACACACACATATATACAGTAGTAAAATAAACAATTAGAAATCTAACATATAGATAATTTCAAAAAATCCAAACTGTTTTGTTATCCAAATCTTTTTGAGCGTTTTATGCATATTTATAGTGTTGATGTCATTTTACACTTGGTGGTTCTATTACACTGGTTACTCTTTTGTCATGACAGGATTTTACAAACCTGGCAGCCAGGTTTGGGCTTTCTGAGGTTTCTCCAAGCTAATGTGAGAGTTTTTTGTGGCGTCAGAGGCCTGCACAATGAAGCTAGCTAAACACTCTGGTTTACATTCAAATTGACAAAACCAAATGAATCCAATCAGGCTTTGTTTAGAGTATCAAGACGCTGATCATCAACTTCTGTCCCTGTTTCTTCCTCATGCTTTGATCCTGAGTTCATGTGGTAGGTCTGCACATGAAATTGTGACATCATAGAGATTGTAGAGTATGGACTAATCGATATGGGGAATTTGCATCCAATAATTAATAATTGATAATTAATAATTATTCAATCAGGTTTGGACCAGATCAACATTTTATTAAATCTCCCAAGAAGGGATGATATGAAGAGTTCAGATGCAAAAGCCTCTAAGTGCCGTTTGAAATTTTCTTCTAAAATGATAATTTTTATCAAGCTTGTATATTTAAAGGGTTAGTTCACCCAAAAATGAAAATTAAGTCATTAATTACTCACCCCCATGCTGTACCAACCCCGTAAGAACTTCGTTCGTCTTCGGAACACAAATGAAGATATTTTTGATTAAATTTGAGAGCTGTATAACTACCACATTGGCTGCCTAAGGGACTGCCTCTTGACGGCCCAGAAAGTCAATGAAGAAAATGTTTAAATATCCCAAGTGACTTCCTTGTAGGCCAGAAAAGAGACTTCCTTAGATTTCCACGACGCATGCGCGAGAATTGCGATCTGCTTACACCAGCTTACACTACTTTAGATCGCAATTCTCGCGCATGCGTCGTGAAAATCTAAGGAAGTCTCGTTTCTGGCCTACAAGGAAGAAAAGAAATAGTCGAATAAACTCGTTATTTTTGTTTGTTTTTTCGCACAAAAAGTATTCGTGTCGCTTGATAAACATATAGTTGAGCCACGGTAGTCACTTGGGATATTTAAACATTTTCTTCATTGACTTTCTGGGCCGTCAAGAGGCAGTCCCTTAGGCAGCCAATGTGGTAGTTATACAGCTCTCAAATGTAATCAAAAATATCTTCATTTGTGTTCTGAAGACGAACGAAGGTCTTACGGGGTTGGTACAGCATGGGGGTGAGTAATTAATGACTTAATTTTCATTTTTGGGTGAACTAACCCTTTAAGTTCAGTAATTTCACTTAAATGGCAATGAAGATTACCTATTAATTGTCATTTAAGTGAAATTACTGAACTTAAATATACAAGCTTGATAAAAATGACCATTCTAGAAAATTTCAAATGGCATTTAGAGGCTTTTGCATCTGAACTCTTCATATGTTACCTGCATCTGCATGCATGTGTACCTCAGCAATCAACCACAAATTGATTGTAATTAATTGCATAGATCACGTTTTACAGACAGGTAAAAATGAGCTCAAATATCAATATTTAATCAAAGGGATTATAATTAAATATTAATATGACACTTATTATCTATCATATGTTTCCTCCGACGATATCCCTGTGAATCAATTTGTGATCTGATGATCTGCTTGTCCAGCAAGCTAATCATGTGATCATTATTGATTCTCATACAGAAATACTTTCAGAGACAGGAAAGGGAATTTCTGGCCGTAAACTAACCTTCCTGTTTCACAAAGACAGCCTGTTAACATTAAAGTACTTTTATACTTTTAAAGCTTTGTGGCTAGTATCACACATTAAAGTGACTGGTATATGAGCAAAAGACGTGAATAAATCAATGAATATAAATTAATTTAATAAAGGCAGACTAAATATACAATTACTAAGGTTATATGGGTTATACAAATGTCACAGTCTCGTCTGCACCGTTCTGTCTGCGTCTTCTGCACTACACTTCCCATGATCCTCTCGTCTGCACACCTGAACTCACTCCCTCATCAGCCTCCCATTCAGTGTCCTGTTCATCTGTTACACCTGTTTTCCACCTCGTTATGGTTAATTCCTCCTTGTATTTAGTTCCCTCTGTTTGATTCAGTCTTTGTCGGTCGTTGTTTGATGTTAGCCTGTGTGGTGCCCTTATTTCTGTCTTCCTGCATGTTTTATATATTAAAAGTGATCTTTATTGTTACTCTGGACTCCTCTGGTTCCTCTACCAGCACCACACCCTGACACCAAACAGATAAACGAACAAAACATGGAAAGGAGTTTTAACCCTCTGGGCTTCTTCGTCCGAAAACGGACGAAAATGTTTACGTTTTGAATTGTTTAATTTTTTTCCTTCATCGGATGGGGCTGAAACTTGGTGACTTTTGTTGTATTACCTTTATGAACACACAAAAAATCAAGGAGATGATTCTGATTTGTTAAAGGGTCGTAAAAAAAAAGTCACACTAAGCTTCCTCTCAGTCAAAAACGGACGACATAGGAAATGAATGGGAAATACGAAAAAACAGGAAAACTCAGAAAAACCTTTGGTGGTACAAGCTACATATCAGCATCTGTGCAGAAAAAAAGTGTACAGCAATGAAGGGGTGACACTCTAAAACATCAAGAGTGCAAATAAGACCCCCCCCCCCCACACACACACACAACACACCCACGCACACAAACACACACATAGATATGTAACAACAAATTTGTAGAATATGCAAAATATAATCAACAAATGAAAAAAAAAAATCTTGCTCTAATGCACACACACACACGCACACACACACACACACATATATTTAAAAAAAAAATCACTTGTTCAACCGGAATAGCACAAGACGGAGTCACCGTTTATCACTAGTCACCAATTAGGTTATTCTGTCTCGATATTCTATAAATTATGTCTGTTGGCAGGATCCATGTACATTAGGTTGTGATGCACGGTAACACTTTATTTTACGACCCGCAAACAACTGTGTAAGTACACTGAAATTACGGTGTACATTTTTGTAATTATAGTGTACTTCCGTGTAGGTATAAGAGAACAATATGTTAAGTTTTGGGTAATAAAGGGGTAACAAACACCACTTTAATTTACAGCCCTCAGGAGTTACACTTACCCAGTAACTACACAGAACAAGGGGGTAACAAACGCTACTTACTATGTAGCAATACGAAACAACATTATTTGCGCTGTAATTGCAGAGAAAGGTACTGTTATAAAAAAACAAACAAAAAAATCCTTTTAATTACACAGTATATTTGCCCTGACATTTAAGTGTTATTGCAATTCAATGGTATAAGGTAAGTACTAATTACCACATGGTACCGTCTAAATTAAAATCATAGCAAAAACAAATTATTTTGACTTAACATTAAGTAATCTAGTAAGAAAAGCCAATAAATTTAATTTTTATCATAGTATATATATATGTGTGTGTGTGTGTTTAATGTTTAACCCACAGATGTCAAAATTACCCTGTAACATTGCACAAGAACATATTTTGCCAGAAATGTAATACATTTTATAAACAACAGACGTACAATTTTTGTCTGGAATATATTAACAGAATAGGTACCTGTTATTTTTTACCAATTAAATAATTAGCTTACATATCTGCTTGTTACCCCTTTATTACCCCAAACTTAACATATTGTTCCCTATGCTTACACGGAGGTATACTATAATTACAGAAACGTACACCATAATTTCAGTGTACTTACAAAGTTATTTGCAGGGTGTATATCTGTTTGTTACCCCTTTATTACCCCAAACTTAACATATTGTTCCCTTGTACTTACACGGAAGTACACTATAATTAGGCTACAGAAAAGTACACCGTTCAGTGTACTTACACAGTTGTTTGTGGGTCGTAAAATAAAGTGTTACCGAAAATTCAATGTTTTTTTATTGCTTATAAAGTCACAGTTGTTCCATAGTGGGGTGAGATTAGATGGAGCTAATGTAGAGTTTGTGATTTGGTGAAATTTCCATCAGGCTGTCAGAGTGGTGGCTATAGGTACTGCATTAAAACATGTGTGTTGTTTGATTGATTTGGTGAGGAACGGTTTGTCAGCTATATTTAAATCTTTGCATAGTGATTGTTCTATATCTAGCCATATAATATCAGATTGGGTGGGGTGAATCCATTTGTATATGTATTGCAGTTGGTTAGCCATTGAGTAATATTGGAAATTTGGTGCTTCTAGTCCTCCTTGAACCTTACTCTTTTGTAGTGTAGTGAGTTTTATGCTTGGCGTTTTATTTTTCCAGTAGAAGCGAGTTATAATGGAGTCCAGCGATTTAAACCAAGTGAGTGTGGGGTGGGTTGGAATCATTGAGAATAGGTAATTAATTTTCGGTAAAATCGTAATTTTTTATTGCTGCTATCCTGCCGATTATGGAAATTGGGAGGTTGAGCCACCTGAGCAAATCGTCTTCTATTTTTTTTAGCAGTGGTGTGAAGTTGAGTGTTACCAACTCTGACAGTCTGGAGGAAATCCTAATGCCTAAGTAAGTGATGTGATCATGACATATAGGTATAGGTGATTGATGGGGTGCCACATCCCATTTGGTTTTATGTAAAGGGAGGATGGAAGATTTATTGCAGTTTATTGCATAATCGGATATTTTTGAGAAGGACTGGTTTGTTTTAATTATTTCTTGAGTAGATGTTAGGGGTTCTTGTATATATAGTAGGATATCATCTGCATAGAGTGAGATTTGATGTGTTTGTTGTGGTGTTTCAATACCTTTGATTGCTGGGTTTTGACGGATAGCTGCTGCTATTGTTCAATAAAAATCGTGAATAGGGATTGAGAGAGTGGACATCCCTGCCTTGTCCCCCTGTGCAGTGTGAAGCTTTGTGATGTTAGTCCATTCGTTGTGACTGTGGCCGATGGTGATGTGTATAAAATCTTGATCCAGTTAATAAATGACTCTCCAAAGCAGAATTTTTGTAAGTGGTGAATAAAATTTCCAGTTGACCCTATCAAAAGCTTTTTCGGCGTCTAATGTGGCAATGAGAGTATCTTTCTGTTGTGTTGATGAGTAGTGCATTAAATTGTATAATATGCGGGTATTATTAGATGCATGTCTACCTTTTATGAAGCCGGTCTGATCAGGATGGATTATATACGGTATATTTTTTTCAATTCTATGGGCTAAAGCTTTGCTTATAATTTTTATGTGGACATTTATAAGTGAGATAGGACGATAGTTGGATGTGAAGGTGTGGTCTTTGTTAGGTTTAGGAATGAGTGATATAAGTGCTGTATTCATGTGGGAAGGGAACTTTGCATTGTGTTTTATTTCTGTTATGGTTCTGCTAAATAGTGGGTATAAGGTTGACCAAAAATGTTCGTAGAACTCAGCAGGGAAGCCATCCGGACCTGGTGCTTTATTATTTTGCATGCTTTTCAATGCGGAGTGAAGTTCTTTTTCTGTGATTGGTAAATCTAGTGTGTTTATTCGTGTTAAGTTTTGGTAGAATGATGTTATCGAGGAATTGGGTTATGTCTTCTTGGTTTGGGTCCAGATCAGATGAGTATAATTTTGTATAGTATTCTTGAAATATATTGTTTATCTCAACTGGTGAATTGGTGCTTCCCTGCCGAGTTTCTGATGGAGGTTCTTTCTTTATTTCTTTTAATTTGACTGGCTAAATATTTTCCGGATTTATTGCTATGGTGAAAAGTTTCTTGACGGAGCCTGTGAATCAGAAATTGGTTTCTTTTGATTATTATTTCATTAAGCAATTTTTTTTCTTTAATTTCTTTATAGATGCTTTCTGATTGATTATTTGCATGTAAAATTTCTAATTCTTTTATTCTTTCTTTCAGTTGGACTTCTTTTTCTCTTTCCTTTTTTTGTTTATGTACTGAACATGATATAATTTTCCCCCGTAAAACTACTTTCCATGTTTCCCAGAGCAGTGATGCTGATGACTTTGGAGAGTCATTTATTTCAAGGAAGGATGTCCACTCTCTTTTGAAGTAGCGGTCAAATTCTGGATCTTTCAAGAGTGACGTATTAAAACGCCATCTGGTGGGGTGCTTCTGTATTGCAGATGGGTTCCATGTGAGAGTTACCGGAGAGTGGTCGCTGATAATGATCGGATGTATTTTGGTTTCTAAAATATTTGGTATGATTGAATTACTGGTTAGAAAGAAATCAATGCGGGAATAGGTTTGGTGGACATTAGAATAAAAGGTGTATTCTCTGGCGAGTGGGTGTTGTAGCCTCCAACCATCGCAAAGACCAAAATCACTCATGAACTGTTTTATTGTTTTGGAGGACTGCCAAGATTTTCCTGTATGTTTTTACCTGTCAAATGATAGATTGATTACAGCAGGGGTTCCCAACCTTTTTTTTGTGCCAGGGACCGGCATATTCATAAAAAAAATTCCAGGGACCAGCTGTCAATTTGAATACCTCAATTTTAAGATGCATCGTTTGGATTTGGAACATATCAGATATCACTGTGCAAAACAGTAACAGGATATAATTAATTTGCATGGACTAGGTGGCAAAAAAGGCTCCTTGCATACCAATCTTTTTAAACTTTCAGAACGGTTCACAAAAAGTTTCTCTTTTCTCCCATTCAATTAGGTCTACTTCAAAAGCAACTCACATAGCACTCACTCACTAGCAGGTGCATAGACGTTGAAACCCTCACCCCCGGCCGCCCCCTAAATTCAACTAAGGATTCAATAAGGATTATGCATTACCATGCATTGTGTATTATCATGCAATTTATACGCGAAAATTCGTTTTTACGTGCATTTGATAGGGAGAAAACTTAATAATTGGTCAGAATTATGTCTGACCCATTCCAAATGTTTTCAGATATATGGTGACCCAAGCACTGATGGACCAAAGAGCGCACATTTCGACATGTGCAGTAAAAACTTGAAATATAAATTCTCAGAAAGTGCATAAAATTGCTGCATTTTTTTAACAGCAGTAAATACTGTAATACAGAGTAGAATAAGTATCTGCATTAGAAACAATGAGCAAAGAATAAATTATTTTTTTCTAAGAAAAAATCCACAATTAAAGGAGCTAAACGCAAGTCTCTGAGTTTTTGCAGAACTACGCCCCCTCTGGCGACAAGCAAAACTGGAAACAGAGCTGTGCGCGTTCATGGAGGAACACACACACACGCACGTTTGCACGAGCTGTTCATAACCTAAGGAGCATCAGCCGCACACTGTGCGGCACACATCTTTTGTTACAGTCATAATGAGGTAATACAGTAATAAATCTGCAAGTCATTTAAAATATATGAAAGGAAAGGCATTCGAGTAAATTACACACTTATGTGTGTGAGAGGGGGAAACGGGGGTAGTAGAAAACTTCGGTTTTTGTTTCCATCTATCTCCCTGTGCTTACTGTATCCACTTATGATTGAAATATTATGGAAACACGTTCAGTTATCACTTTGTATAGGACCCGTTTGAGCCCTAGAGCAGACCGGAGATCTCTCCGTTTGTTGAAAGCTTCCCGATGTTGACTCTCGTCTTATTCCGACGCTTGGCACTGGACAGACTGAAGTTTTATTTTCTTTGTCTCACGCGGAGTTTGCGTTGGGGTTTGTAATGAACTACAAGCCGGTCTCTTTCCGCGCCATATACAGATTTAATGAAGTGCACGTCACCGAAAGCAACAGATATGAGCTGGATTTTATTAATCATCGGCTAATTTCAAAATCAGCAAAGACAGCAATAAGAGAGATCGGCAACAGGCCTGGTAAGATCATTTCATTTCTTTACTTTTAATGAAGATGGTAGTGTTAAGCGTCTGCGACTTACTTTCACTTTGCGATAGATTGCGGTGCGCTGGCTTGCTCAGCTCAGCTGCTCATCTGAGGTGATGCGCGTCGTCATATATGACTAAAATAACATGACATATAGCTTGGTTTCAACAACCAGATGCATTTACACTTGTCCAGTTTTGTCTGGAATGCAGCCCAGACCACGTCCTCAAGTGGTTTGAGCGATCGGATTCATCCGTCTCTAACGCGTTTCAGAGGGCATTTACACCCTGGTCTTTTCACGATCGAATAGCTATCCGATCACAGAAAACATATGAAGTGACCAGGTGTAAACAGCCATCTACTTCGTATCCATCGTCTACTTTTGTGGAAAGCTGACTAGAGTTGTGTCGCTCGAGTTGTCTTCTCTGATACGGAGAACGGCGGCGAATAGCTACACGAACCTGCCAGACATAGCCAGGCGAGCGTGAACGCGCATGACGTCACGCCCAGTCTCAGATTTGAGCCCGAATCCCTCTTATATATTTCACTGTACAGGATTATAGAGGCGATCTCAGTGATCAGAGAAGGGCTCATTCAGCTCATCAGGCGATTGTTTAAGCATGTATGGGTTAGAAAACGGCTATTTTTAACATGAAATGTTGCGCAATGCACCTTTAAGGCAACAGGATTACAACTTCATATGGGCCTATATGACAGTTTGGGGGACTTTGAATTGTTTGTTTTGCATCAGCATTTCCTCAGAGCTCTAACTTAAATTATCATCAACTGGAGATATGTCCATCTGAAACAAGTATAGGCCTACAGGTCTTTATTTTCCAGATCATTCCCACAAACGCATCTCCTGCTTTCTTTCATTGCATGATTAATTTTAAACATAAAATTAACTCTGGAAATATAGCTGTGATATGACGTGGCATAAGGGCAGCCCTGCTAGTGTCCATAAATCATGAAGATTATTTTTTCTTTATATCGGCCACGCACACTCATGAACTGACTGAACGCTGTGTTGATTTGTGTGTGCATGCAACCAGTCGCATGTGAAGATTGTTTTACAAAAGTCTGGCGCGCGCACCCTCGCGCAGCGGCACTGCAGGACAGCTTGCTTTTAAAAAAGATCGCTATATTATCACATTAAGTTAATAATTAAACACAGATGAAAACAGCCTTCAGTCCGACGGCCAGACCGCGAGTTTAATCTTCTCTAATTGCAATTTGTTTGTTATGTCAGATGTCTTTTGACAAGGCTACAATGTTTCAACACGCCAAAGTGGCTAGTAGACGCGACTGTGTTTGTTTCATTTGGTGGGTTGGCGGGTGTTAATGTCAAGCCCTGCCTATATAGTAACAGTTTCAGAATACAATAGCAAACACACCGTGATTTGGATGTTTGGTGAAGTGCCGCTGCAGTTTTGACGGCTTCATTGCTTGATTGGAGACTAGAGTTTTTAACCACAAATTACACACAACAGATTTGACGCCACGGAATCGCCTGTTTTCCTGAATCTATACCTAATGTATGAGTTATTGTATTTACGATTGAAGCTTTGACTTTTGCTTTCTCTATATTTCAAGTTGGTCATCGCCTTTCCTTTTACCGGAACTGTCCGCAATGAAATTAGCCATTAAAGTCTGCTGAGTCCGTGCTCATCTCTCCGCATACTTCTGTCACTTCAGCTCCCATGCACCCATGCACGCACCGTGCTCAGTCTGTTTAGATATGACGTTGCTAAGCAATCGGAAGTCGCCCAATGAAACACGTTTTAATATTTTTACTTATTTGGATCTGAAATGGTTGTATGGTGGTTAAACTGTATTTTTTTGTTTATTAAGATGCATAGTCCTCTTTGTTTTGAATTATAGTGGGAGGAAAAACAGTGGTTCCCTTTCGTAGTCACTCCGAGTTACGTCAGAATGATGGAGAATGGGGGTTTCTTATAGAAAGCCAATCCTCTTCGAGTATTTAACAACAAATGGCATGAAAATGCCTTGGGGCTGCGGAATTTGCATAGCGAATCTCCGCCCCACCTCGTGGGTATAAAAGGAGGAAGTGAACGCAACCCCAGTATGTTTTCGCTTCGGAGCCAAGAGACTTCTTCACTCCTCAAGCCATTTTTTTTTGTGAGTACAACTCTTCGAGACAAGCGTCCTCTTCAGTGTTGGGGTGACGGCGGTACCCAGCGAGATTCTGCATTGCCTGCGATCTGAGCAGTGGTCTGCCAGACTTTGCGCTTGTCCCTGGTCGCCTCAACGCTGAAACAGTGAATTTCCTCCTCTCTACTGAAAGAGCTGCACGTGGCACGTCTTTGTAAAGATGGTTCGCCCGTGTTCTTCTGGGTGCGGTCGATTCATGTCATCTTCTGATGGTCACGATCGCTGCTTTGTGTGTCTGGGCATTCAGCACGCAGCAGCAGCGTTCGTGGATGACTCATGTTCCTTCTGTGGGAACATGACCATCTCAACACTGAAATTGAGACTCAATGATCCGCCACTCGTTCTGCTTCTTCCACGAGAAGCTCTTCGACTCGCGGACAGGGTGATCTGACGGTGACTGTGTGGAATAAACCCCCGACGCTGGTTCCTCGGGCCACACCCACTGCTCCAGTGTTAGAGCCAGCGAGCACCGAATCGCATCAGGCGTCTGCCTCTTCGCAGGTACCGTCTGTTTCGTTCGGCGCTCCAGAGAATGATGCGATGTCGATCGCAGCATCACAAGGCGGGCTTGACTCCTCGGGAAGTGACGATGCGGCTGCGTTGCCTCCCTCGGGAGCGCCAGCGTTGCCCGTGTCTGATCCCGAGATGACGGCCATACTATCTCGGGCTGCCGTGAGTATCGGGCTGGAGTGGAACCCTCCGCCCTGTCCCGATCTCTCGTGGATGGACAATTGGTTTTTGGGCAAGGCTGCCGCCTCACGGCCACAGCCGACCCCAATTCCCTTTTTTCCCGAGCTGCATGCGGAACTGACACGCACTTGGAAGGCTCTTTTGACCTCCCGAGAGCGTTCGTCAGCTTCCCCCGCCTTTCCTCCCCTCGACGGCGCGGTTGCCCGTGGGTACGCTGGGATTCCCCCGGTGGAGCGCTCTTTTGCGATGCAACTGTGTCTGCAGAGCGCATCCTACCGCGGTACTCCCAAGCACCCGTCCAAAGCCTGTAGGTTCTCGTCGTCTATGGCGGCGCGATCCTATAGAGCGGTGGGACAGGCAGCCTCCGCCCTGCATGCTATGAGCACCTTGCAGGTTTTTCAAGCCAAGCTGCTCAGGGATATGCACGAGGGGGGGACTGACCAAGGGGCTTTTAACGAGCTGCGAGCTGCCTCCGATCTCGCTCTCCGGGCGACAAAAGTGGCCGCTCGCTCCATTGGTCAGGTGATCGCTCCCAGGTTGGCTTTTTCGGCGGTGCGGTCGAGGACTTTGCCCAGCAGTTTTCGACTGCCCAGAAGCAGACGGAGGCGATTAAACACATCCTGCCCCGACGGTCAGCTGCTGCCTCAACCCAGCCGTCGGTTCAGATGCCTACGCCTGCTCGCCGCCGAGGACGTCCCCCTGCGGCTCCCCTCCCTCCCACGCGGCCCCAGCAGCAGCCTTCATCCGGGTCGCGCCGCGGAGGAGGCCGCAGAAGAGCGTCACAGCCCCTCTCAGGCCGCGCGCCCGCTAAACGCCAGGCGAAGCGGCGTCCCTGAGACGGGCTGCTCAGTGACGGAGTCAAGTTTTTCACATGAGGTGGTAGCAGGCCCCCTCCTTCCCCTAAGGCCTTCAACAGCCGTACAACAAACCCATCTAATCTGGTGCCCATTACACGCCAAACTAAGACTGCTGTGGGGACAAAAAGTAAGACTATAAAGTTAGCACTTTTAAACATCCGCTCCATTAAAAATAAATCACTTCTAGTCAATAACTTAATAAACACACACAACCTGGACTTTATGTTTCTAACTGAAACTTGGCTAGAAGACAGCTGCAGTGCAACGTCCTAAACGAAACATCCCCTCCAAATTGTACTTATATGAGTGTCTGTAGAGCGGGTAAGAGAGGCGAGGGCTTAGCTGTTCTTTTTAAAGATGTTTATCAATGTAAGCAAATATCATTTGGGAATTACCCCTCTTTCGAATATCTGGGTATTGTGTTAAAAGGTGCTCCACGTATTTTTGCCTCCAAAATACTCTCCAGCCTTTGCTGAGGACTTTACAGAACTGTTATCAACAATTGCCTCTGAGTTTGACTGTTTTGCCATTGCTGGAGATTTTAACATTCACATAGATAATGCAGAAAACAATATGGCAAAAGAAATCAAAACTGTTTTAAAAACTTTTGATCTGACACAGCATGTACACGGTCCCACACACAATCGTGGACACACTCTAGATTTACTTATCAGTACGGGTTTAAATATGTCATCGATTGTTATTAAGGATGTAGCACTGTCTGACCATTTCTGTATTTTCTTTGATATATTAATCTCTCCTGCCATTGAAGCTAGAGCTGTGTCTGTCAAGAAGAGATGCTTAAATGAAAACACTGGTGTGCTATTTATGAAGGCTATATCTTTAAAACCAAGCATATCTGCTGACCCTGTTGATTTTCTCCTTGATTCTTTTAACTCAAAAGTTAAGAGTGTAATTGATGATATTGCTCCTGTGAAAGTCAGGAAGAATAGTGGCAGACAAAAAGCACCTTGGAGAAACTCAACAGCTGTGCAAAATATGAAAAGACAATGCAGAAGCGCAGAACGCATGTGGCGGAAGACAAAACTTGTAGTCCATTATAACATCTACAAAGACAGCATCCACACTTTCAATAGGGAACTAGGCAAAGCTAGACAGACTTTCTTCTCAAATATTATAAACAGCAATATAAACAACACACGCACTCTTTTTGCTACTGTAGAGAGACTGACAAACCCCCGAGCCAGATTCCCATAGAAATCTCTCAGAAAGGAAATGCAGTGAGTTTGCTTCTTTCTTCTCTGAGAAAATCAATAACATCAGAAAGGTGATCAGCACATCCTTGAGTTGCTCTGGGGTCAGGCAGATCAGACCACAGCCTGAGAAAGTAGTTACTATGTCTGATTTTGAAGAAATTGATGGCACAATTTTGGTAGAAACCGTACAGCACCTTAAAACATCAAACTGTGCCCTTGACACACTTCCCACATCTTTTTTCAAAAGTGTGTTAAACTGTTTAGAAGCAGATCTCCTAGAAGTAGTAAATGCCTCACTTCGCTCTGGGAGTTTTCCGAACTCCCTGAAAACTGCAGTTGTCAAGCCCCTCCTGAAAAAGAGCAATCTGGATAAGGCCATCTTGAGCAATTATAGACCGATCTCAAATCTTCCTTTCATAGGCAAGATTATTGAAAAGGCTGTCTTCAATCAGCTGAACACATTTTTAAGCTCAAATGGATATTTTGACAATTTTCAATCTGGTTTCCGATCGCATCACAGCACGGAGACAGCGCTCATAAAGATAATAAACGATATTCGCTTAAATACTGATACAGGCAAATTATCCGTGTTGGTACTACTCGACCTCAGTGCTGCATTTGACACTGTTGATCCAGTTAAGACTTAGAGAAACTTGTACATGCTTCCATCACCAGCAGGGTGGATTACTGTAATGGCCTCCTCATTGGCCTTCCCAAAAAGACCATAAGACAGTTGTAGCTCATACAGAACGCTGCTGCCAGGATTCTGAGCAGGACCAGAAAATATGAACACATCACACCAGTCCTCAGGTCTTTACACTGGCTGCCAGTTACATTTAGGATTGATTTTTAAAGTATTATTACTGGTATATAAATCATTTAATTGGGTTAGGACCTCAATATATTGCAGATATGCTAACTGAATATAAACCCAACAGATCACTCAGATCATTAGGATCACATCAGCTAGAAATACCAAGAGTTCACTCTAAGCATGGAGAGTCTGCTTTTAGCCATTATGCCAGCCGCAGCTGGAACCAGCTTCCAGAAGAGATCAGGTGTGCTCCTACAGTAGTCACATTCAAATCCAGACTCAAAACACATCTGTTTAGCTGTGCATTTACTGAATGAGCACTGTGCCACTGTTCGTCCGACTGTTACTGCACTTCATTTTATTCTAAATGGTTTTAATTTACTGTATTTTATTTTTATCATAATTTTTATTTTTCATTATTTCTTATTTTTTATTCTAAACTGTTTTAATTATTCTGATTTCTTTTTTGAATTATTTTAATTTCTTCTATGTAAAGCACTTTGAATTGCCATTGTGTATGAAATAAGCTATATAAATAAACTTGCCTTGCCCTGGTGGAGGGCCGGGGGAGAATCTTTTGTTCTCAGCTCACCCGTGGGTGAGCAGCGGGGGGACGCTGCCCCTCCGGGGGGACGTCTGTGGTTCGCATGACCCCGCTGGATCAGTTCCTGGGAGCTTGGTTAGAGCTCCCCGGCCTATCCCGCTGGGTCATCAGAACCATCAGACTCGGCTATGCGATTCAGTTCGCACGGTCTCCTTCCCGTTTCAGGGGAGTTCGCTTCACTATGGTCGGGGGCAATGCCCTGGTCATGAGAGCGGAAATTGCAACCCTGCTGGCGAAGGGTGCAATCGAGAGGGTCCCTTCAGCCGAGATGAGGTCAGGGTTTTACAGCCCCTACTTAATTGTCCCCAAGAAGACCGGTGGGTTACGACCGATCCTGGATCTGCGCATTTTGAACCGTACTCTTCATCGATTGCCGTTCACAATTCTTAACAGCCAAACGCATTTTCGAATGCGTCCGGCCTCAGGATTGGTTTGCAGCGATAGACCTGAAGGACGCGTACTTTCATGTCTCCATCTTGCCTCGACACAGACCGTTTCTTCGGTTTGCTTTCGAAGGCCAGGCATATCAGTACACGGTTCTCCCATTCGGGTTAGCTCTGTCACCTCGCGTCTTTACGAAGATTGTCGAGGCAGCCCTTGTTCCCCTTCGCGAACACGGGGTTCGCATCCTGAACTATCTCGACGATTGGCTGATCCTGGCACACTCTCGAGAACAGGTTTGCGAACACAGAGACCTGGTGCTCCGGCACCTAGCCCGTCTGGGCCTTCGGGTCAACCGGGAGAAGAGCAAACTTTGCCCCGTGCAGAGGATCTCTTTTCTCGGTATGGAGATAGACTCGGTCGCCATGTCCGCGCAGATCACGAGCGAGTGCGCGCACTCACTGATGACTTGTCTTCGACAGTTCGAGGGCAAGTGTGCGGTTCCACTGAAACTTTTTCAGAGGCTCCTGGGGCATATGGCATCCGCAGCCGCGGCAACGCCCGCTCGGATTGCTTCATATGAGACCACTTCAGCTGTGGCTTCGCGATCGAGTCCCGAGGTGGGCATGGCATCGCGGCTCGCTCCGAGTTCCAGTGACTCCAGCGTGCCGCCAAACCTTCTTCCCGTGGTCAAACCTCAGCTTTTTACGGGCCGGGGTCCCTCTTCTGCAAGTTTCCAGGCATGTCGTTGTCTCCACGGATGCCTCTACCACGGGTTGGGGTGCCATGTGCAATGGTCATGCAGCCGCGGTTTCCTGGACAGGACCCCAGCGCCTCATGCACATCAATTGCCTCGAGCTGCTGGCAGTACGCCTGGCCCTGCACCGCTTTCGAGCACTGCTCAGGGATCAACACGTACTTGTCCGTTCGGACAATACCGCTACGGTAGCGTATATCAACCACCAGGGTGGTCTACGCTCACGTCGGATGTCGCAGCTCGCTCGCCACCTCCTGTTATGGAGTCAGAAGCACCTGAGGTCCCTTCGTGCAGTTTACATTCCAGGAGACCGGAACCTGGTGGCCGACGAGCTGTCACGGGTCCGCCCAATCTCCGGCGAATGGCGACTCCATCCCCAGACGGTCCAGCTGATTTGGACCAGTTCGGGGAGGCACAGATATACCTGTTCGCTCTCTGGGACTCATCCCACTGCGCCCAGTTTTATTCCCTGTCCGAGGGCATGCTCGGCAACAGAAGCACTGGCGCACAGCTGGCCGCAGGGCCCACGCAAGTATGCGTTTCCCCCAGTGAGCCTTCTTGCACGGGTGTTGTGCAAGATCAAAGAGGACGAGGAGCAGGTCTTGTTGATAGCTCCTTACTGGCCCACCAAGACGTGGTTCTCCGAACTGATGCTCCTCGCGACAGCACCTCCTTGGCCTATTCCTCTGAGGCAAGATCTACTCACTCAGAGACGGGGCACCCTGTGGCACCCTCGTCCCGAACTCTGGAGGCTACATGTGTGGCTCCTGGACGGGTCGAGGCAGGTTTGAGTTCGCTGCCACCTGCGGTGGCGGCAACCATCACTTCTGCTAGAGCACTTCGTGCTTTCCTTCCTGCAAGAAGGGTTTGGAGCGTAGGCTGTCACCCTCCACCCTTGAGGTTTACGTCGCGGCCATTGCCGCGTCTCATGATGCAGTGGAAGGTAAGTCTGTGGAAAAGCACGACCTGGTCATCAGGTTCCTGAGGGGAGCGAGAAGACTGAATCTGCCTCACCCTCCCCTCGTTCCCTCTTGGGACCTCTCTGTAGTTTTAAGTGCTCTGCAGAGGCCTCCCTTTGAGCTTTTGCAATCGGTAGAGTTAAAGTTTCTGTCCATGAGACAGCACTCCTGGTTGCATTGGCCTCCATCAAGAGGGTAGGGGACCTGCACGCATTCTCCGTTGACGAAGCGTGCCTGGAATTTTGGCC
>NW_024121313.1:17626-35079 GCF_016745375.1 Pimephales promelas | reverse complement strand
ATTGCAAAGGCTCAAAGGGAGGCCTCTGCAGAGCACTTAAAACTACAGAGAGGTCCCAAGAGGGAACGAGGGGAGGGTGAGGCAGATTCAGTCTCCTCGCTCCCCTCAGGAACCTGATGACCAGGTCGTGCTTTCCCACAGACTTACCTTCCACTGCATCATGAGACGCGGCAATGGCCGCGACGTAAACCTCAAGGGTGGAGGGTGACAGCCTACGCTCCAACCCTTCTTGCAGGAAGGAAAGCAAGAAGTGCTCTAGCAGAAGTGATGGTTGCCGCCACCTCAGGTGGCAGCGAACTCAAACCTGCCTCGACCCGTCCAGGAGCCACACATGTAGCCTCCAGAGTTCGGGACGAGGGTGCCACAGGGTGCCTTGTCTCTGAGTGAGTAGATCTTGCCTCAGAGGAATAGGCCAAGGAGGTGCTGTCGCGAGGAGCATCAGTTCGGAGAACCACGTCTTGGTGGGCCAGTAAGGGGCTATTAACAAGACCTGCCCCTCGTCCTCTTTGATCTTGCACAACACCCGTGCAAGAAGGCTCACTGGGGGAAACGCATACTTGCGTGGGCCCCGCGGCCAGCTGTGCGCCAGTCTGTGCACCGTCTGGGGATGGAGTCGCCATTCGCCGGAGATTGGGCAGACCCGTGACAGCTCGTCGGCCACCAGGTTCCGGTCTCCTGGAATGTAAACTGCACGAAGGGACCTCAGGTGCTTCTGACTCCATAACAGGAGGTGGCGAGCGAGCTGCGACATCCAACGTGAGCGTAGACCACCCTGGTGGTTGATATACGCTACCGTAGCGGTATTGTCCGAACGGACAAGTACGTGTTGATCCCTGAGCAGTGCTCGAAAGCAGTGCAGGGCCAGGCGTACTGCCAGCAGCTCGAGGCAATTGATGTGCATGAGGCACTGGGGTCCTGTCCAGGAAACCGCGGCTGCATGACCATTGCATATGGCACCCCAACCCGTGGTAGAGGCATCCGTGGAGACAACGACATGCCTGGAAACTTGCAGAAGAGGGACCCCGGCCCGTAAAAAGCTGAGGTTCGACCACGGGAAGAAGGTTTGGTGGCACGCTGGAGTCACTGGAACTCGGAGCGAGCCGCAATGCCATGCCCACCTCGGAACTCGATCGCGAAGCCACAGCTGAATTGGTCTCATATGAAGCAATCCGAGCGGGCGTTGCCGCGGCTGCGGGTGCCATATGCCCCAGGAGCCTCTGAAAAAGTTTCAGTGGAACCGCACACTTGCCCTCGAACTGTCGAAGACAAGTCATCAGTGAGTGCGCACACTCGCTCGTGATCTGCGCGGACATGGCGACCGAGTCTATCTCCATACCGAGAAAAGAGATCCTCTGCACGGGGCAAAGTTTGCTCTTCTCCCGGTTGATCCGAAGGCCCAGACGGGCTAGGTGCCGGAGCACCAGGTCTCTGTGTTCGCAAACCTGTTCTCGAGAGTGTGCCAGGATCAGCCAATCGTCGAGATAGTTCAGGATGCGAACCCCGTGTTCGCGAAGGGGAACAAGGGCTGCCTCGACGATCTTCGTAAAGACGCGAGGTGACAGAGCTAACCCGAATGGGAGAACCGTGTACTGATATGCCTGGCCTTCGAAAGCAAACCGAAGAAACGGTCTGTGTCGAGGCAAGATGGAGACATGAAAGTACGCGTCCTTCAGGTCTATCGCTGCAAACCAATCCTGAGGCCGGACGCATTCGAAAATGCGTTTGGCTGTAAGAATTGTGAACGGCAATCGATGAAGAGTATGGTTCAAAATGCGCAGATCCAGGATCGGTCGTAACCCACCGGTCTTCTTGGGGACAATGAAGTAGGGGCTGTAAAACCCTGACCTCATCTCGGCTGGAGGGACCCTCTCGATTGCACCCTTCGCCAGCAGGGTTGCAATTTCCGCTCTCATGACCGGGGCATTGCCACCGACCATAGTGAAGCGAACTCCCCTGAAACGGGAAGGAGACCGTGCGAACTGAATCGCATAGCCGAGTCTGATGGTTCTTATTACCCAGCGGGATAGGCCGGGGAGCTCTAACCAAGCTCCCAGGAACTGATCCAGCGGGGTCATGCGAACCACAGACCTCCCCCCGGAGGGGCAGCGTCCCCCCGCTGCTCACCCACGGGTGAGCTGAGAACAAAAGATTCTCTCCCGGCCCTCCACCAGGGCAAGGCAAGGCAAGGCAAGTTTATTTATATAGCTTATTTCATACACAATGGCAATTCAAAGTGCTTTTCATAGAAGAAATTAAAATAATTCAAAAAAGAAATCAGAATAATTAAAACAGTTTAGAATAAAAAATAAGAAATAATGAAAAATAAAAATTATGATAAAAATAAAATACAGTAAATTAAAACCATTTAGAATAAAATGAAGTGCAGTAACAGTCGGAAGAACAGTGGCACAGTGCTCATTCAGTAAATGCACAGCTAAACAGATGTGTTTTGAGTCTGGATTTGAATGTGACTACTGTAGGAGCACACCTGATCTCTTCTGGAAGCTGGTTCCAGCTGCGGCTGGCATAATGGCTAAAAGCAGACTCTCCATGCTTAGAGTGAACCCTTGGTATTTCTAGCTGATGTGATTCTAATGATCTGAGTGATCTGTTGGGTTTATATTCAGTTAGCATATCTGCAATATATTGAGGTCCTAACCCATTAAATGATTTATATACCAGTAATAATACTTTAAAATCAATCCTAAATGTAACTGGCAGCCAGTGTAAAGACCTGAGGACTGGTGTGATGTGTTCATATTTTCTGGTCCTGCTCAGAATCCTGGCAGCAGCGTTCTGTATGAGCTGCAACTGTCTTATGGTCTTTTTGGGAAGGCCAGTGAGGAGGCCATTACAGTAATCCACCCTGCTGGTGATGGAAGCATGTACAAGTTTCTCTAAGTCTTGACTGGATCAACAGTGTCAAATGCAGCACTGAGGTCGAGTAGTACCAACACGGATAATTTGCCTGTATCAGTATTTAAGCGAATATCGTTTATTATCTTTATGAGCGCTGTCTCCGTGCTGTGATGCGATCGGAAACCAGATTGAAAATTGTCAAAATATCCATTTGAGCTTAAAAATGTGTTCAGCTGATTGAAGACAGCCTTTTCAATAATCTTGCCTATGAAAGGAAGATTTGAGATCGGTCTATAATTGCTCAAGATGGCCTTATCCAGATTGCTCTTTTTCAGGAGGGGCTTGACAACTGCAGTTTTCAGGGAGTTCGGAAAACTCCCAGAGCGAAGTGAGGCATTTACTACTTCTAGGAGATCTGCTTCTAAACAGTTTAACACACTTTTGAAAAAAGATGTGGGAAGTGTGTCAAGGGCGCAGTTTGATGTTTTAAGGTGCTGTACGGTTTCTACCAAAATTGTGCCATCAATTTCTTCAAAATCAGACATAGTAACTACTTTCTCAGGCTGTGGTCTGATCTGCCTGACCCCAGAGCAACTCAAGGATGTGCTGATCACCTTTCTGATGTTATTGATTTTCTCAGAGAAGAAAGAAGCAAACTCACTGCATTTCCTTTCTGAGAGCATTTCTATGGGAATCTGGCTCGGGGGGGGGGGGTTGTCAGTCTCTCTACAGTAGCAAAAAGAGTGCGTGTGTTGTTTATATTGCTGTTTATAATATTTGAGAAGAAAGTCTGTCTAGCTTTGCCTAGTTCCCTATTGAAAGTGTGGATGCTGTCTTTGTAGATGTTATAATGGACTACAAGTTTTGTCTTCCGCCACATGCGTTCTGCGCTTCTGCATTGTCTTTTCATATTTTGCACAGCTGTTGAGTTTCTCCAAGGTGCTTTTTGTCTGCCACTATTCTTCCTGACTTTCACAGGAGCAATATCATCAATTACACTCTTAACTTTTGAGTTAAAAGAATCAAGGAGAAAATCAACAGGGTCAGCAGATATGCTTGGTTTTAAAGATATAGCCTTCATAAATAGCACACCAGTGTTTTCATTTAAGCATCTCTTCTTGACAGACACAGCTCTAGCTTCAATGGCAGGAGAGATTAATATATCAAAGAAAATACAGAAATGGTCAGACAGTGCTACATCCTTAATAACAATCGATGAGATATTTAAACCCGTACTGATAAGTAAATCTAGACTGTGTCCACGATTGTGTGTGGGACCGTGTACATGCTGTGTGAGATCAAAAGTTTTTAAAACAGTTTTGATTTCTTTTGCCATATTGTTTTCTGCATTATCTATGTGAATGTTAAAATCTCCAGCAATGGCAAAACAGTCAAACTCAGAGGCAATTGTTGATAACAGTTCTGTAAAGTCCTCAGCAAAGGCTGGAGAGTATTTTGGAGGCCTGTAAATAATGATAAGTAAAATACGTGGAGCACCTTTTAACACAATACCCAGATATTCGAAAGAGGGGTAATTCCCAAATGATATTTGCTTACATTGATAAACATCTTTAAAAAGAACAGCTAAGCCCCCGCCAGTGATGCGCGGGTCAATGTATAAACAAACTTCAACCGACCGACGTTTTCAACTACCCGCCCGCAACTCGGACCGCATTTTTTAAAAGTAGTAAATGCTCATCGGAGCGTTATTGGGCCATAGACGTGTAACAACACAGCATCGAAGACGTAGGCCTGGCCTACACATAAAGGCAAAGCCAGCACTTTGGTCATTATATTTCATTATTTCAGCAAATGTCTCCCACACTTTTACTCTTTCTATTTGCGGAGCTTCCCCAGTCTTCACCTGTTCTCTTGCCGCCTCCATCTCTGCAGACTGTAGTGACCATAGCCATGGCCGGTTCGTGAACGAATCGTTCTTTTGAACCGGTTCTTTTTAGTGAACCGGTCGAACCTACACTAAATCGAACTGAATCGTTCGAAACAGTTCGCGTCTTGCGTCAGTGCTGCTCCACAAGTTAGTTACTTACTTTCAGACATGCCTGACAATCGAAATAAATCAATATCCTGAATTCTATTTTACTCCAGTAACTCCAACAGTTCACTGAACCGAGACATGTTGGTGCCACTGTTGAGAGAAGTGATGAGCACGAGCAGCTGATACTACGCATAGATACTGCGTACTACCGAACGCACAGGGACAGCGGTTCTCGAATAGAACCGAGAACTGTTTAGACTGAGCTTGTGTGTTATCTTCGTGCCAGTTATTCAGCCAATAATGTGTAGGGCTGTATATTTCATCAAAAATTGTGTCTAGTACTAATACAAATGTTTAATTGGCATCTTTTTTCAAACGACCCGACCGACCGCGACCCGAATATCATTAAAAACATTTTTGGATGACCCGTAACTGCGGGTAACCGCGGGTGACCGCAGGCACCCGCTCATTTCGGATCAACCCGCGCATCACTGGCCCCCGCCTCTCTTACCCGCTCTACAGACACTCATATAAGTAAAATTTGGAGGGGATGTTTCGTTTAGGACGTTGCACTGCAGCTGTCTTCTAGCCAAGTTTCAGTTAGAACAACTGAAGGTTGTGTGTGGTTATTAAGTCATTGACTAGAAGTGATTTATTTTTAATGGAGCGGATGTTTAAAAGTGCTAACTTTATAGTCTTACTTTTTGTCCCCACAGCAGTCTTAGTTTGGCGTGTAATGGGCACCAGATTAGATGGGTTTGCTGTACGGCTGTTGAAGGCCTTAGGGGAAGGAGGGGGCCTGCTACCACCTCATGTGAAAAACTTGACTCCGTCACTGAGCAGCCCGTCTCAGGGACGCCGCTTCGCCTGGCAGCGGGCGCGCGGCCTGAGAGGGGCTGTGACGCTCTTCTGCGGCCTCCTCCGCGGCGCGACCCGGATGAAGGCTGCTGCTGGGGCCGCGTGGGAGGGAGGGGAGCCGCAGGGGGACGTCCTCGGCGGCGAGCAGGCGTAGGCATCTGAACCGACGGCTGGGTTGAGGCAGCAGCTGACCGTCGGGGCAGGATGTGTTTAATCGCCTCCATCTGCTTCTGGGCAGTCGAAAACTGCTGGGCAAAGTCCTCGACCGCACCGCCGAAAAAGCCAACCTGGGAGCGATCACCTGACCAATGGAGCGAGCGGCCACTTTCGTCGCCCGGAGAGCGAGGTCGGAGGCAGCTCGCAGCTCGTTAAAAGCCCCTTGGTCAGTCCCCCCCTCGTGCATATCCCTGAGCAGCTTGGCTTGAAAAACCTGCAAGGTGCTCATAGCATGCAGGGCGGAGGCTGCCTGTCCCACCGCTCTATAGGATCGCGCCGCCATAGACGACGAGAACCTACAGGCTTTGGACGGGTGCTTGGGAGTACCGCGGTAGGATGCGCTCTGCAGACACAGTTGCATCGCAAAAGAGCGCTCCACCGGGGGAATCCCAGCGTACCCACGGGCAACCGCGCCGTCGAGGGGAGGAAAGGCGGGGGAAGCTGACGAACGCTCTCGGGAGGTCAAAAGAGCCTTCCAAGTGCGTGTCAGTTCCGCATGCAGCTCGGGAAAAAAGGGAATTGGGGTCGGCTGTGGCCGTGAGGCGGCAGCCTTGCCCAAAAACCAATTGTCCATCCGCGAGAGATCGGGACAGGGCGGAGGGATCAGAAACGGGCAACGCTGGCGCTCCCGAGGGAGGCAACGCAGCCGCATTGTCACTTCCCGAGGAGTCAAGCCCGCCTTGTGATGCTGCGATCGACATCGCATCATCCTCTGGAGCTCCGAACGAAACAGACGGTACCTGCGAAGAGGCACACCAACACTGAAGAGGATGCTTGTCTCGAAGAGTTGTACTCACAAAAAAAATGGCTTGAGGAGTGAAGAAGTCTCTTGGCTCCGAAGCGAAAACATACTGGGGTTGCGTTCACTTCCTCCTTTTATACCCACGAGGTGGGGCGGAGATTCGCTATGCAAATTCCGCAGCCCCAAGGCATTTTCATGCCATTCGTTGTTAAATACTCGAAGAGGATTGGCTTTCTATAAGAAACCCCCATTCTCCATCATTCCGACGTAACTCGGAGTGACTACGAAAGGGAACCACTGTTTTTCCTCCCACTATAATTCAAAACAAAGAGGACTATGCATCTTAATAAACAAAAAAATACAGTTTAACCACCATACAACCATTTCAGATCCAAATAAGTAAAAATATTAAAACGTGTTTAATTGAGCGACTTCCGATTGCTTAGCAACGTCATATCTAAACAGACTGAGCATGGTGCGTGCATGGGTGCATGGGAGCTGAAGTGACAGAAGTATGCGGAGAGATGAGCACGGACTCAGCAGACTTTAATGGCTAATTTCATTGCGGACAGTTCCGGTAAAAGGAAAGGCGATGACCAACTTGAAATATAGAGAAAGCAAAAGTCAAAGCTTCAATCGTAAATACGATAACTCATACATTAGGTATAGATTCAGGAAAACAGGCGATTCCGTGGCGTCAAATCCGTTGTGTGTAATTTGTGGTGAAAAACTCTAGTCTCCAATCAAGCAATGAAGCCGTCAAAACTGCAGCGGCACTTCACCAAACATCCAAATCACGGTGTGTTTGCTATTGTATTCTGAAACTGTTACTATATAGGCAGGGCTTGACATTAACACCCGCCAACCCACCAAATGAAACAAACACAGTCGCGTCTACTAGCCACTTTGGCGTGTTGAAACATTGTAGCCTTGTCAAAAGACATCTGACATAACAAACAAATTGCAATTAGAGAAGATTAAACTCGCGGTCTGGCCGTCGGACTGAAGGCTGTTTTCGTCTGTGTTTAATTATCAACTTAATGTGATAATATAGCGATCTTTTTTAAAAGCAAGCTGTCCTGCAGTGCCGCTGCGCGAGGGTGCGCGCGCCAGACTTTTGTAAAACAATCTTCACATGCGACTGGTTGCATGCACACACAAATCAACACAGCGTTCAGTCAGTTCATGAGTGTGCGTGGCCGATATAAAGAAAAAATAATCTTCATGATTTATGGACACTAGCAGGGCTGCCCTTATGCCACGTCATATCACAGCTATATTTCCAGAGTTAATTTTATGTTTAAAATTAATCATGCAATGAAAGAAAGCAGGAGATGCGTTTGTGGGAATGATCTGGAAAATAAAGACCTGTAGGCCTATACTTGTTTCAGATGGACATATCTCCAGTTGATGATAATTTAAGTTAGAGCTCTGAGGAAATGCTGATGCAAAACAAACAATTCAAAGTCCCCCAAACTGTCATATAGGCCCATATGAAGTTGTAATCCTGTTGCCTTAAAGGTGCATTGCGCAACATTTCATGTTAAAAATAGCCGTTTTCTAACCCATACATGCTTAAACAATCGCCTGATGAGCTGAATGAGCCCTTCTCTGATCACTGAGATCGCCTCTATAATCCTGTACAGTGAAATATATAAGAGGGATTCGGGCTCAAATCTGAGACTGGGCGTGACGTCATGCGCATTCACGCTCGCCTGGCTATGTCTGGCAGGTTCGTGTAGCTATTCGCCGCCGTTCTCCGTATCAGAGAAGACAACTCGAGCGACACAACTCTAGTCAGCTTTCCACAAAAGTAGACGATGGATACGAAGTAGATGGCTGTTTACACCTGGTCACTTCATGTTTTCTGTGATCGGATAGCTATTCGATCGTGAAAAGACCAGGGTGTAAATGCCCTCTGAAACGCGTTAGAGACGGATGAATCCGATCGCTCAAACCACTTGAGGACGTGGTCTGGGCCGCATTCCAGACAAAACTGGACAAGTGTAAATGCATCTGGTTGTTGAAACCAAGCTATATGTCATGTTATTTTAGTCATATATGACGACGCGCATCACCTCAGATGAGCAGCTGAGCTGAGCAAGCCAGCGCGCCGCAATCTATCGCAAATCAAAGTGAAAGTAAGTCGCAGACGCTTAACACTACCATCTTCATTAAAAGTAAAGAAATGAATTGATCTTACCAGGCCTGTTGAAGATCTCTCTTATTGCTGTCTTTGCTGATTTTGAAATTAGCCGATGATTAATAAAATCCAGCTCATATCTGTTGCTTTCGGTGACGTGCACTTCATTAAATCTGTAAATGGCGCGGAAAGAGACCGGCTTGTAGTTCATTACAAACCCCAACGCAAACTCCGCGTGAGACAAAGAAAATAAAACTTCAGTCTGTCCAGTGCCAGGCGTCGGAATAAGACGAGAGTCAACATCGGGAAGCTTTCAACAAACGGAGAGATCTCCGGTCTGCTCTAGGGCTCAAACGGGTCCTATACAAAGTGATAACTGAACGTGTTTCCATAATAATTCAATCATAAGTGGATACAGTAAGCACAGGGAGATAGATGCAAACAAAAACCGAAGTTTTCTACTACCCCCGTTTCCCCCTCTCACACACATAAGTGTGTAATTTACTCGAATGCCTTTCCTTTCATATATTTTAAATGACTTGCAGATTTATTACTGTATTACCTCATTATGACTGTAACAAAAGATGTGTGCCGCACAGTGTGCGGCTGATGCTCCTTAGGTTATGAACAGCTCGTGCAAACGTGCGTGTGTGTGTGTTCCTCCATGAACGCGCACAGCTCTGGTTCCAGTTTCGCTTGTCGCCAGAGGGGGCGTAGTTCTGCAAAAACTCAGAGACTTGCATTTAGCTCCTTTAATTGTGGATTTTTTCTTAGAAAAAAATAATTTATTCTTTGCTCATTGTTTCTAATGCAGATACTTATTCTACTCTGTATTACAGTATTTACTGCTGATAAAAAAAAATGCAGCAATTTTATGCACTTTCTGAGAATTTATATTTCAAGTTTTTACTGCACATGTCGAAATGTGCGCTCTTTGGTCCATCAGTGCTTGGGTCACCATATATCTGAAAACATTTGGAATGGGTCAGACATAATTCTGACCAATTATTAAGTTTTCTCCCTATCAAATGCACGTAAAAACGAATTTTCGCGTATAAATTGCATGATAATACACAATGCATGGTAATGCATAATCCTTATTGAATCCTTATGTGAATTTAGGGGGCGGCCGGGGGTGAGGGTTTCAACGTCTATGCACCTGCTAGTGAGTGAGTGCTATGTGAGTTGCTTTTGAAGTAGACCTCATTGAACGGGAGAAAAGAGAAACTTTTTGTGAACCGTTCTGAAAGTTTAAAAAGATTGGTATGCAAGGAGCCTTTTTTGCCACCTAGTCCATGCAAATTAATTATATCCTGTTACTGTTTTGCACAGTGATATCTGATATGTTCCAAATCCAAACGATGCATCTTAAAATTGAGGTATTCAAATTGACAGCTGGTCCCTGGAATTTTTTTTATGAATATGCCGGTCCCTGGCACAAAAAAAAGGTTGGGAACCCCTGCTGTAATCAATCTATCATTTGACAGGTAAAAACATACAGGAAAATCTTGGCAGTCCTCCAAAACAATAAAACAGTTCATGAGTGATTTTGGTCTTTGCGATGGTTGGAGGCTACAACACCCACTCGCCAGAGAATACACCTTTTATTCTAATGTCCACCAAACCTATTCCCACATTGATTTCTTTCTAACCAGTAATTCAATCATACCAAATATTTTAGAAACCAAAATACATCCGATCGTTATCAGCGACCACTCTCCGGTAACTCTCACATGGAACCCATCTGCAATAGAGAAGCACCCCACCAGATGGCGTTTTAATACGTCACTCTTGAAAGATCCAGAATTTGACCGCTACTTCAAAACAGAGTGGACATCCTTCTTTGAAATAAATGACTCTCCAAAGTCATCAGCATCACTGCTCTGGGAAACATGGAAAGTAGTTTTACGGGGGAAAATTATATCATGTTCAGTACATAAACAAAAAAAAGGAAAGAGAAAAAGAAGTCCAACTGAAAGAATAAAAGAATTAGAAATTTTACATGCAAATAATCAATCAGAAAGCATCTATAAAGAAATTAAAGAAAAAAAATTGCTTAATGAAATAATAATCAAAAGAAACCAATTTCTGATTCACAGGCTCCGTCAAGAAACTTTTCACCATAGCAATAAATCCAGAAAATATTTAGCCAGTCAAATTAAAAGAAATAAAGAAAGAACCTCCATCAGAAACTCGGCAGGGAAGCACCAATTCACCAGTTGAGATAAACAATATATTTCAAGAATACTATACAAAATTATACTCATCTGATCTGGACCCAAACCAAGAAGACATAACCCAATTCCTCGATAACATCATTCTACCAAAACTTAACACGAATAAACACACTAGAATTACCAATCACAGAAAAAGAACTTCACTCCGCATTGAAAAGCATGCAAAATAATAAAGCACCAGGTCCGGATGGCTTCCCTGCTGAGTTCTACGAACATTTTTGGTCAACCTTATACCCACTATTTAGCAGAACCATAACAGAAATAAAACACAATGCAAAGTTCCCTTCCCACATGAATACAGCACTTATATCACTCATTCCTAAACCTAACAAAGACCACACCTTCACATCCAACTATCGTCCTATCTCACTTATAAATGTCCACATAAAAATTATAAGCAAAGCTTTAGCCCATAGAATTGAACAAATTATACCGTATATAATCCATCCTGATCAGACCGGCTTCATAAAAGGTAGACATGCATCTAATAATACCCGCATATTATACAATTTAATGCACTACTCATCAACACAACAGAAAGATACTCTCATTGCCACATTAGACGCCGAAAAAGCTTTTGATAGGGTCAACTGGAAATTTTTATTCACCACTTACAAAAATTTGGCTTTGGAGAGTCATTTATTAACTGGATCAAGATTTTATACACATCACCATCGGCCACAGTCACAACGAACGGACTAACATCACAAAGCTTCACACTGCACAGGGGGACAAGGCAGGGATGTCCACTCTCTCAATCCCTATTCACGATTTTTATTGAACCTTTAGCAGCAGCTATCCGTCAAAACCCAGCAATCAAAGGTATTGAAACACCACAACAAACACATCAAATCTCACTCTATGCAGATGATATCCTACTATATATACAAGAACCCCTAACATCTACTCAAGAAATAATTAAAACAATCCAGTCCTTCTAAAAAATATCAGATTATGCAATAAACTGCAATAAATCTTCCATCCTCCCTTTACATAAAACCAAATGGGATGTGGCACCCCATCAATCACCTATACCTATATGTCATGATCACATCACTTACTTAGGCATTAGAATTTCCTCCAGACTGTCAGAGTTGGTAACACTCAACTTCACACCACTGCTAAAGAAAATAGAAGACGATTTGCTCAGGTGGCTCAACCTCCCAATTTCCATAATCGGCAGGATAGCAGCAATAAAAAATTACGATTTTACCGAAAATTAATTACCTATTCTCAATGATTCCAACCCACCCCACACTCACTTGGTTTAAATCGCTGGACTCCATTATAACTCGCTTCTACTGGAAAAATAAAACGCCAAGCATAAAACTCACTACACTACAAAAGAGTAAGGTTCAAGGAGGACTAGAAGCACCAAATTTCCAATATTACTCAATGGCTAACCAACTGCAATACATATACAAATGGATTCACCCCACCCAATCTGATATTATATGGCTAGATATAGAACAATCACTATTGTTCTAAAGATTTAAATATAGCTGACAAACCGTTCCTCACCAAATCAATCAAACAACACACATGTTTTAATGCAGTACCTATAGCCACCACTCTGACAGCCTGATGGAAATTTCACCAAATCACAAACTCTACATTAGCTCCATCTAATCTCACCCCACTATGGAACAACCGTGACTTTATAAGCAATAAAAAAACATTGAATTTTCGGTAACACTTTATTTTACGACCCGCAAACAACTGTGTAAGTACACTGAAATTACGGTGTACTTTTCTGTAGCCTAATTATAGTGTACTTCCGTGTAAGTACAAGGGAACAATATGTTAAGTTTGGGGTAATAAAGGGGTAACAAACAGATATACACCCTGCAAATAACTTTGTAAGTACACTGAAATTATGGTGTACGTTTCTGTAATTATAGTGTACTTCCGTGTAAGCATAGGGAACAATATGTTAAGTTTGGGGTAATAAAGGGGTAACAAGCAGATATGTAAGCTAATTATTTAATTGGTAAAAAATAACAGGTACCTATTCTGTTAATATATTCCAGACAAAAATTGTACGTCTGTTGTTTATAAAATGTATTACATTTCTGGCAAAATATGTTCTTGTGCAATGTTACAGGGTAATTTTGAGATCTGTGGGTTAAACATTAAACACACACACACACACACATATATATATATACTATAATAAAAATTAAATTTATTGGCTTTTCTTACTAGATTACTTAATGTTAAGTCAAAATAATTTGTTTTTGCTATGATTTTAATTTAGACGGTACCATGTGGTAATTAGTACTTACCTTATACCATTGAATTGCAATAACACTTAAATGTTAGGGCAAATATACTGTGTAATTAAAACGATTTGTTTGTTGTTGTTTTTTTATAACAGTACCTTTCTCTGCAATTACAGCGCAAATAATGTTGTTTCGTATTGCTACATAGTAAGTAGCGTTTGTTACCCCCTTGTTCTGTGTAGTTACTGGGTAAGTGTAACTCCTGAGGGCTGTAAATTAAAGTGGTGTTTGTTACCCCTTTATTACCCAAAACTTAACATATTGTTCTCTTATACCTACACGGAAGTACACTATAATTACAAAAATGTACACTGTAATTTCAGTGTACTTACACAGTTGTTTGCGGGTCGTAAAATAAAGTGTTACCGTGCATCACAACCTAATGTACATGGATCCTGCCAACAGACATAATTTATAGAATATCGAGACAGAATAACCTAATTGGTGACTAGTGATAAACGGTGACTCCATCTTGTGCTATTCCGGTTGAACAAGTGATTTTTTTTAAATATATGTGTGTGTGTGTGTGTGTGCATTAGAGCAAGATTTTTTTTTTTTTCATTTGTTGATTTTATTTTGCATATTCTACAAATTTGTTGTTACATATCTACAGTATGTGTGTGTTTGTGTGCGTGGGTGTGTTGTGTGTGTGTGTGTGTGTGTGGGGGGGTCTTATTTGCACTCTTGATGTTTTAGAGTGTCACTCCTTCATTGCTGTACACTTTTTTTCTGCACAGATGCTGATATGTAGCTTGTACCACCAAAGGTTTTTCTGAGTTTTCCTGTTTTTTCGTATTTCCCATTCATTTCCTATGTCGTCCGTTTTTGACTGAGAGGAAGCTTAGTGTGACTTTTTTTTTACGACCCTTTAACAAATCAGAATCATCTCCTTGATTTTTTGTGTGTTCATAAAGGTAATACAACAAAAGTCACCAAGTTTCAGCCCCATCCGATGAAGCAAAAAAATTAAACAATTCAAAACGTAAACATTTTCGTCCGTTTTCGGACGAAGAAGCCCAGAGGGTTAAAACTCCTTTCCATGTTTTGTTCGTTTATCTGTTTGGTGTCAGGGTGTGGTGCTGGTAGAGGAACCAGAGGAGTCCAGAGTAACAATAAAGATCACTTTTAATATATAAAACATGCAGGAAGACAGGAATACGGGCACCACACAGGCTAACATCAAACAACGACCGACAAAGACTCAAACAGAGGGAACTAAATACAAGGAGGAATTAACCATAACGAGGTGGAAAACAGGTGTAACAGATGAACAGGACACTGAATGGGAGGCTGATGAGGGAGTGAGTTCAGGTGTGCAGACGAGAGGATCATGGGAAGTGTAGTGCAGAAGACGCAGACAGAACGGTGCAGACGAGACTGTGACATTTGTATAACCCATATAACCTTAGTAATTGTATATTTAGTCTGCCTTTATTAAATTAATTTATATTCATTGATTTATTCACGTCTTTTGCTCATATACCAGTCACTTTAATGTGTGATACTAGCCACAAAGCTTTAAAAGTATAAAAGTACTTTAATGTTAACAGGCTGTCTTTGTGAAACAGGAAGGTTAGTTTTACGGCCAGAAATTCCCTTTCCTGTCTCTGAAAGTATTTCTGTATGAGAATCAATAATGATCACATGATTAGCTTGCTGGACAAGCAGATCATCAGATCACAAATTGATTCACAGGGATATCGTCGGAGGAAACATATGATAGATAATAAGTGTCATATTAATATTTAATTATAATCCCTTTGATTAAATATTGATATTTGAGCTCATTTTTACCTGTCTGTAAAACGTGATCTATGCAATTAATTAAAATCAATTTGTGGTTGATTGCTGAGGTACACATGCATGCAGATGCAGGTAACATATGAAGAGTTCAGATGCAAAAGCCTCTAAATGCCATTTGAAATTTTCTAGAATGGTCATTTTTATCAAGCTTGTATATTTAAGTTCAGTAATTTCACTTAAATGACAATTAATAGGTAATCTTCATTGCCATTTAAGTGAAATTACTGAACTTAAAGGGTTAGTTCACCCAAAAATGAAAATTAAGTCATTAATTACTCACCCCCATGCTGTACCAACCCCGTAAGACCTTCGTTCGTCTTCAGAACACAAATGAAGATATTTTTGATTAAATTTGAGAGCTGTATAACTACCACATTGGCTGCCTAAGGGACTGCCTCTTGACGGCCCAGAAAGTCAATGAAGAAAATGTTTAAATATCCCAAGTGACTACCGTGGCTCAACTATATGTTTATCAAGCGACGCGAATACTTTTTGTGCGAAAAAACAAACAAAAATAACGAGTTTATTCGACTATTTCTTTTCTTCCTTGTAGGCCAGAAACGAGACTTCCTTAGATTTTCCACGACGCATGCGCGAGAATTGCGATCTAAAGTAGTGTAAGCTGGTGTAAGCAGATCGCAATTCTCGCGCATGCGTCGTGGAAATCTAAGGAAGTCTCTTTTCTGGCCTACAAGGAAGTCACTTGGGATATTTAAACATTTCTTCATTGACTTTCTGGGCCGTCAAGAGGCAGTCCCTTAGGCAGCCAATGTGGTAGTTATACAGCTCTCAAATTTAATCAAAAATATCTTCATTTGTGTTCCAAAGACGAACGAAGTTCTTACGGGGTTGGTACAGCATGGGGGTGAGTAATTAATGACTTAATTTTCATTTTTGGGTGAACTAACCCTTTAAATATACAAGCTTGATAAAAATTATCATTTTAGAAGAAAATTTCAAACGGCACTTAGAGGCTTTTGCATCTGAACTCTTCATATCATCCCTTCTTGGAGATTTAATAAAATGTTGATCTGGTCCAACCTGATTGAATAATTATTAATTATCAATTATTAATTATTGGATGCAAATTCCCCATATCGATCAGTCCATACTCTACAATCTCTATGATGTCACAATTTCATGTGCAGACCTACCACATGAACTCAGGATCAAAGCATGAGGAAGAAACAGGGACAGAAGTTGATGATCAGCATCTTGATACTCTAAACAAAGCCTGATTGGATTCATTTGGTTTTGTCAATTTGAATGTAAGCCAGAGTGTTTAGCTAGCTTCATTGTACAGGCCTCTGACGCCACAAAAAACTCTCACATTTGCTTGGAGAAACCTCAGAAAGCCCAAACCTGGCTGCCAGTTTGTAAAATCCTGTCATGACAAAAGAGTAACCAGTGTAATAGAACCACAAGTGTAAAATGACATCAACACTATAAATATGCATAAAACGCTCAAAAAGATTTGGATAACAAAACAGTTTGGATTTTTGAAATTATCTATATGTTAGATTTCTAATTGTTTATTTTACTACTGTATATGTGTGTGTGTGTGTGTGTGTGTGTGTGCGTGTGTGTGTGTGTGTGTGTGTGTGTTGTGTGTGTGCAGTGTGCGTATATTATATATAATATATATATATATATAGTTGCATTAGTATTTTTATTGTAACAGAAAAATAGTTCATTGTTCTTTCTGTTCTTCTTCAAATGTCTTTAAGAACCTGCAATAATGTAAAAAAAAAAATCAATATATAAATCAACATTTCTCAGATAATTGTGCACTTTTTACCTTTTCCCCTCATACTACTGGAAACTACAAACTATCCTGTGTAAATGTATCTGTAACTCAATATAGCAATTAGTGGTGTGAATAAGTTTGACCCCCATGCTAAAGTTGCCTAAAAAGAGGAATAAAAAATCATCTTTTGGATGTTGATCTTAATGCCTTAATTAGAAAAATGAGAAAAACTCCAACCTTTAAGGACACAAATTTCTTTGGTGAATAAATAATGTATCATAAATAAATAAATGTTTTTCCTTAAAATACAGGGTGCATAAGTCAGGGCACCCCTATGTTAAATTCCCATAGAGTCAGGCAGATTTTTATTTTTAAAAGCCAGTTTATTTCATGGATCCAGGATAATATGCATCCTGATAAAGTTCCCTTGGCCTTTGGAATTTAAAATATCCCCACATCATCACACACCTTCCACCACCACCTAGAGATTGGCATGGGCTACTTTCCATAAGATCATCTTTCAATGCAAATCAAACCAGATATTAGGCTAACTGAAGTAAAACCATGCCA
>NW_024121313.1:0-17126 GCF_016745375.1 Pimephales promelas | reverse complement strand
ATAACAAAGAGTAAGTTAATGAATTAAATGTCATTCCTGTTCGGCTGCCGGACATCATGCATGAAACTCTTTTAAATGGCTTCATTCAATGTTTTACAGCTATTCAATTAAAACCAAGCCGTTTGCTGTGGCCATCAATGTACCGAGGAATCAATGTCAAGGGAAATTTGATCCTGGGAACTTACCAACTAAGGAGAACGCAACACTTGTGCGAAATGACATTTATATTAAGAATAATAAATTTTTCAATAATGACTCAGTTTCAGACCTCATCATAGCTGCAGGACAAAAAATAAATTGCACAAAAACTGTCGAAATTGAACCAGTGAATTACCTGCTCCAAGAAAAAGCAGCATTTTCACAACTGTTAAAACGTAGAAAAAATGACAGCTGCGTTGTCATCTACACAGCTTATTCTTCCTGTCAAAATATGACAGGCAGTAATAACATTAAACCAGCCTTTGAAACCTTGAAGAATCACAGTGGAATTAAAGCCTTTGTCTTCAAAAATGAAATTGACCATAAATGCTCTAGTCTTGTACAAAACTGTACAGAGATTATCAACTCTTGTGTTCCCCTCTATCGCTTTGTGAATAATAGCGTTATTATAGAAAAACAATGTTAACACCAGTGATGGACAAGCTTATCAGGGAATGAGTCTGATGTCCCCATCAAGTATAACGAACAAGTTCTCATACATTTAATTAATTACTGTACTAAATATTAAATGCAGCTCATTTAGGTTCTGGTAGTGTCTGAGCTGAACTAAAGTTTTTATAGTGTAAAAAATGTTTAGTAGACTTCCTGAAAATCAATGTGCTTATGCTGTATTTAGATGGCATCTGTCTTGAAATGATTTATATATGCTTGGATGATGGAAAATAAATATTTGCTCAATAATTGTCATGATAGTAGACGGAAGCAAGTGCAAGTTAAACTCTTTATTAAATGATGACACAGATAGGCGGTCCAACTCAGACAGGCAGGTTAGTGGCGCAGGGACTCCGATGGTCAGATGAACAGCGTGCAGTGGTGTGGTGAACAGATATCCGGATAAATCCACAGAACAAGAACCGGAAAAGCACAAGACTCGAACGACACTGGAACACACACCGGGGAAACCACAAACGATCTGACATGGGAGATGAGAAGTTGATGAGACATTTATTAAGTGTTACATTTTAGATAATTTTAAGCTCTTTTCATTTTCTGTTAATTGTGTAGCAATTACAAACATTTTTTGCATTAGGCTATTTGTGTTATGCGCCTCTGAATGACAACAGAGCAGCAAAACAAAAAGATGCATTTTATGTCCTGCAAAGTCAAATTAAAGTTTCTTAAATGCAATAATTTGAAATGGTTGTAGATGTGTCTGTTTTATTATATAAAAGTATTGAGATTTATTCAGAGTTCTGTGACAAATAAAATTACTAAGTTGATAGATATTCACAGCCCTTATAAACAACTTTAAGTCAAGAATTCAGTCATGAGTGATTATCACACTAAATAAGTTAATGGTGTATAAACATTTAACACATAAACATTAGTACAACATTCACTTGAACAGATCAGATTATCAGTATAGTCATCAGGAACAAGGAATAGTTTAACCATGAATGAACTTTTTGTCATAATTGTTCTGAAACATAATTTCTGTTTTACTTCAGAGCAACAGCATGAGGTTTACAGTGGATATCTTACATTTTAGTATGACAGGCAATGCAGCCAAACATTTTCTGTGGCGAGAGATTCATTTATAACAAAATATGTAAGAGGTAGCAGTTATGTCATAGAGAGTAAACCACACAGAGAAATGAGTCTACTCAAAATGATCCACCGTGAAAACGGTTGCATGTGGTTTTGTTGCTTGTCGCACAAGGAAGGGACATTTGTTTCCCAAACGCTCAGTCTGGACTCTGGACAGAGAGCAATAACATGATAAGCAGAGAGGGGTTGAGCCAGTCAGATAGGCAAGTTTGATTAAATAAGGTTCAATGCAAAATGATCTCTAAACTAACACATATTCTTTCAGGTAAAAAAAAAAAAAATGCTGTTGCACAAAATTTTAAACAAATTCTGTTGCTTCAGTTTTAATTGAGCTGAATTGAGCATTTATCTGTCTGTATGAAATATTTAAGCATTCCCGATGTATTATTTTTTACAAATAAGTCCTTTATCTTGGTCAGTTGTGGCTTTAAAGTGAATTGGGCTTTCAGAAATATTATCGATTTGACTACATTGACAGTGGATGAGCGCAAAACTGAGGCTACTGGACAATAACTGATTTTAATTGAATGATCTTCCGTAGAGCTGTTTCATTTTGTTTGTTTTTTGTCAACTAAACTGTGATATGAACTGAATTATCGTTGAATGTCAAACAGTTTAACAAACATTCATACAATGGTTGAGAGGTCAAATGTTAATTTCGAGAAAGGTCCTTGATTAGCCCAGATGGCTCAGGATATTCCAGTTCTTGTTTTACAACATTATTTATTTTAAGATGTGACTCACAATCGATGCATGTGTGAAAGAGGGATAAAAAGATGTGGATAAGTTGACGCATGGCAAAAGGTGATCCATGGACCTCTGCAGGAGAAAAGAAACATAATTATTCCTAAATAATAATATAATAATAATAGCCTAATAATAATAATAATACAATCACTGAAGAGCGTTGATAGCTTTTAATCGCAGACAAATCGTTCAAAAAGATTCGACTCGAAAGACTCTTTCATTTCGATATTTGTGATTATTAAACCTTCTCTGTAACTGAACATCTGTTCTTTAGGACAGATATGGCAGTCTTTTATTTGACTGATATTTATTTGTAGTGACGTAGGTGGCATCTATGAATAGTTTAAATACCTAATTTGTGTGGAACAACTTAAATGAAGATGCAGACCAGTTGGTACTAAGAGAATGAAGAGAACTGGCACTTTCTGGTTACTTCCGAGTTCATGGACTGGCTGCAGTAACACGTCTCTGTCCATGCAGGGGCGCTCGCGGTCGAGTGCAGAATAGGAGTCAATGAAATCCACTTTTCTCAGGATGTAATTTTTTGTCAAGTAATTTGAAAGTTGCATTCAAAAGGGAGGGCTAAGATAATACACTCAGCTGAAAATTGCATTTTTAAGTTCACTTATCTGTTCTAAAAATCCGTTCAAAACTGTGATGACGTCACACAATAGCAGAATGCTAGCGTGTCCCGGCCAACAACGGCCTAACCTGTAAGAAATCAAAAGGACATAAGTACTCGTTCATTCGACTTTTGGCCTATTATCTATATTGAACTTGCGGAATCAACAATAAAATCTATGTTGATTTAACGAATAGCAGGTGAAAGAGACACATTTATCCGTTTAGCCCCATAGACTCCCATTCATTCTGCGCTCGCCCGCGATCACCTCCAGTGGAATTCTAATGGAACTGCAACCAAGATGATACACAATGGGGCTAATAGGAAGTGCCAAAAGCTCTCCGTTAGACGGGCTCTGGTACTATCCTGTTATCCGGACCCCACCATATACCATTTCGGAACTGCCATTTCACAAGATGTAAACAACACTGGTCCAGAAGCACTTCCTGTTTCAGTTTTTTAACACTACATAAAAGCTGGGATAAAATACAACCAACAGAACATATAAAACTGAATCAAAAAGTTAAACAAATATCTTTAAGATGTTTTCTTTACATGTGAAATAAAGAAAACAGTTACAAACTGAAACAGGAAGTGCTTCTGTGTTGTTTACATCTTGTGAAATGGTCTATAGTCATCACTGATTGGTCTTAACCCCAGTGACGGGTAGGTTTAGGGGTGGGGTTAGGGGTATAGGCCATCGTCCCTGATTGGTCTTGCCGGGTAGGTTTAGGGGCGGGGTTAGGGGTAGGCCATCGTGGGGTCTGGATAACAGGAAAGTAAGTTGTATAAATTGGGTATTTATTTTGACCGTGCTTAATTGACAGATTTTTTAAATCATATTTTACTGCTGTTTCTATGCCGTTTATGTCCCGGTGACCAGTGAAAGTTTTGACTCTCTGCCCATTCATTTAGATAGGAGCCCGGTCTTATTAGCTGCCCGGCCAGAAGCATCGCCAAGATGACGGTCGAGTGGCATGACTTCGATGTAAAAAGTACTTTGTGGATGTGCAGCCAACAAATCTGCGTGCTTGCTATTGTGTCAGTATGGACCAAACACTCTGAGGAATGTTTCCAGCATTAAATCTATGATGCAAAGAATTAAGGCAGTTCTGAAGGTTGTCCAACCCTTTACTAGCAAGGTATACCTAATAAGGTGGCCAGTGATTTTCCTATCTGAGGAGAGCTGTCTGTTAGGTCAAAGTTTGCTCATGGAGAGATATGGTAACACTGTTTGAGATTCAGTTTGGTCCATATAAGATCTGCATGGCAGTTTTCTGTCAGTCCATACAGTCATTCATTACAGTTTAAAACTATAACATCACTGAATGCTGTTGCGATCATCATCAATTTGTGTATCTGCTTTTTCTCATATAGTCTATATTTACTGCACTTCGCCTCATTTTCCAGTTTGTTAACCTAGATCCTTCTGTTTTGTTTGTTTAAATTAAACTCATCTCTGAGGCCTGATGTCGGCACCCAGTGTGTCTGTCTTCGTTCACCCCGACAGCTGCATAAAGCTTATTGTTTTAATTCTTAATAGTACTGTTAACAAGGCACCCGAGTTATCATAAATAGCTACAAACACCCATACATCTACTAGTGTGCACAATAAACCAACTTTTGCATCATGACTCTCCCTTTTGACTTTTTATAACCCACATCCTCTTGAAAAAAACAAAAACAAAAAAAACAACACAAACACAAAGTTTGCCTGGCAGAAGTATTTTATTAGTTCAAGTTGCAAGCAAGATTATTTTTGAAATGCATTTTACTACTACATCTAAGCATACTGATTATCAAAACAAAGGATAGTTGATCTCACTAATACAGAATTGCATAAGAGGTGAACGTTACTGCAGTTAGATCTCTCTTTAAGGCAGACAGCGTGCATCTATGGGAGTGTTTCCTTCCCCTTTACAAGCATAACACTCATTCTCACTCACACAGCGGAAGAGAGGAACATGAGCCGCAATCTTCTTAAACGCAGTCTGAAGATCTTTTTCAATGTCAAACTTCCAGAAACCCTTGAAGACGAAAGCTTTAATTCCATCGTGTTCTTTCCATTTCTCCAGAGCATTTATAATGTTGTGACTGCTTGACGGATTCAGACACGTGTCGACACAGGGAGATTCAAAGGTGTAGAAAACAGAGCAGCCGTCTTTTCTTTTATTCAAAAGTTTGCTCATGGGTGAGTTGTCGACAGGATTCAGCAGGAGAGACTCTGAATGCTTGTTGTATTGCTTTCTTCCAATTACAACTTTCTTAGTTCCTGCAGCGATGAGCTCTGAACCCTGGTAAAGTGCGTTTGTTTCATCAGTAATGGCATTTTTCACATTCACATTCTCCTGAGTCAGGAAGTTGTCCTGTCGAGGATTGAAGTTCTGTTGACACTGGTCCTTTGGCACATTGATGGCGGTGGCGTACTGACGGGCATGTCAATCTATATCGACTCTCTTATACCTGTACAACAGTAAACAAGATCAAGTTTTGACTAATGACACTCACCCATGTTTTCAATGCATGGCCGCTTGACTGAGTGCTTCTCATTTATCTACTTTCCCTTTTTTGCTCTACTTACTCATTGCTTAACTTAGTTTAAACTTTTAGATTGTAGACTTACTTCTGCTCAAAGAAGTTAATAATGCGGGTGAGAGTATTGATGTCCACAGTGTCAACACTTTCTGTCCAGTAGGGAAGCAGAAAAAGCAGCCAGTCCACCCAGAAACACAGTGAACTTCTAAAGTCACAAAACAGCACACACACACACACACACACACACACACACACACACACACACACACACACACACACACACACACACACACACACACACACACACACACACACACACACACACACACACACACACACACACACACACACACACACACACACACACACACACACACACACACACACACACACACAGAGAGAGAGAGAGAGAGAGCAAGATAAAACCTAAATAAATGGATAAATATCAAGTGCATTATCATCATTATAATAGAAAATAAGCCCATTCAAAAGACCTGTATATGTCTCCCAATGACACCACATCTTAATAATAATTGGTAAAGCTTGATTATTTCAAATCTTAAAGCCCAGAGACGATCTGTAAGTCTTCAAAGAAGGAGGAGTGATAAGATTAAAGGAGAAATGGGGATGGGATTTATTCTGGACCATTCCAACACTCATTCACTCGGATGTACGTCATTGGAATCAGCTATGGAGTTGATTTATCATTTAATTTTTTTCCCCTTTACAGTTTTTCTCGATTGTTTACACACATTTTCTGGTACTTGAGACACAATGACCACAGCATGTAACTCATTCACCAACCCCCTGAACCAATTCTGTTGAACTACAAGCACAATTCCACAATTCCTAAAACAATTCTCTGCATTTGACACAATTTTCATGCAGAAAATCTCTTGTTTTCATGAGGAACACACTGCCATTCAAATATTCACACTGACTCGTCACATGGGCAAACACATTTCACACAGTTTTACAATTAGCGATCAGAGCTTTGGCATAAAATACCAAAACTAAAGAGAGGATGCAGCATAGATATTTTTTTATTTCTTTTTTTTACTGTAACAGCATACAAAATTCTGTTGTTTTGTATGTAGACCACTGTATGTGCAACTTTGTGTTGGTTGGGGTGTACAAAATGAGCAATCTATCTCCCATTGATTTTGTGGGAAAAATAAAATATATTTGTTACCGTGTATTTGTGTGTTCTGGGTATAAAAAACAATATTCTCAAATATTTTACAACACACTTATGTATGTAATGTCTGTAGTAAGTGTAACACTGAACAAAAAGGCCTTATAAGTCATGATGAATGGAGAAGAAGTGTTTTCCATTGATCCTAGTGTTTTACATTGAGCACATCAGTGTTCAACTGGTTCTTATAAATGTCTATTCATATGATGGTTTGTGTGTGTCATTTGAAAACAAAATAGCATTTTGAGAAGAAATAACATTGTTTTGAATGTAAAGTTTCATTTTGCAGGAGAATTGAGGAGTTTTGCCAATTGTGTGAGTGTTTTTAGATTTGTGTGTAGAGTTCTGAGAATATGAGGCGTTCTTTCAGAAAATGTGTGTAAACAATCGAGAAAAACTGCAAGAATTTGTTTAATGCAGCATCCAAACGTATATGTGTGTTTGGGTTGTTTTACGTAAATAAAAAATTATAATTCATATATCATCGAGTTATTTGTTGTGGTGGTGTTTAGACGTAATGGTACTTCATGAGAGGTCACGACGTGCCTAATTTCAGGCTCCCAGTGGCAGCTGTATGATCAATGGAGATATGTTTCAGTCTATCTATATATGAGTGGAAAATAACTGTTTATCTATTTGAATCGCCACAAACTCTTGTGTGAGTCTTGAAGCTGATGAAACTGCAAACTATCATTTCTTTCATTTATTATTCTGACTGGTTCGGGGTCTTTGACTATAAAATCCCTTACAAGGGGATTTGGAACTTTTGCATTATAGGGAAATACAGTATATTCACAATTTATAATTGGTCTGATTCAACAATGTTGCTGTTTAATGGAAATGATTATAAAAGTAAAAATAAAAATGCTAAACAGAGTCCTATATAGTTTTCTGAACATTTTACTGTTAGTTTGATGCTGTAATATCTAGCAAAATTGTTCAATTGATTTAGTGATAATTAATTTATATATATATATATATATATCGTCATTGCCATTTAAGTGAAATTACTGAACTTAAATATACAAGCTTGATAAAACTGATCATTCTAGAAGAAAATTTCAAATGGCACTTAGAGGCTTTTGCATCTGAACTCTTCATATATATATATATATATGCATGGCATGCATAAAGTTGCACACAACATAACTTGTATAAAGAGATGTTCAGTCAGGTGTGTAGCAACTATTATAATCACTCAAAACTCTTCGGACAAATATGAAGTGACAATTTGTTCATAACTGCATGGGCAAAACAAGTTTATTTAGCTGCAGGACATAAAATGATTTCAAAATCATTCATTAACATACTTCAGCATGATTATTGACAAAATGCTTTTTTTAAGACACACAATTTAGATTTAAAGTCTCACTGCCAGCATCTCCACACTTGTAGCATTTCATTTGACTCTTTTCTTTCACACAGCGATAGAGAGGCACTCGATCATTAATCTTTTTAAAATGATCTCTGTCAAGAGTCCAGTCTTTGTGCCAGATCTCTTGGAAAACGAAAGCTTTAATCCCAGTTGTCTGTGTGTTTAGCCAGTTTGAAAGGCCATACAAAATAGTGCCATTAACATCATCTATGCACTTTTCTATGCAAGGTGAGTTATAAGTATACAAAACAACACATTGATCATCATTTACCATTTTCAAAATTTTGTCCATGGGAGAAGTATTCGTGGCATCTTTAGGATAGATAAGAACATATTCAGAATGCAATGTTTCTCTGATCATTTGGATCCAGCTCGGCTTTGCAGCAGCGAGACGGACTTCCTCTTGGGTGACTTCACAAAGCCTTCGCTGACCATTAGTCTTGAAATCATTAAAGGCATTTTTTATTTCGTCCGTGTTGAAAACCGAATCAAGACTAAACTGCTCTGTACACTGTTGATAAGGCACCCTGATGATTACAGAATACTGATTAGGTATGCCATGGTTGGTTGGCTGCAACCTAGAAGACAAACATCACCGTTATTGCAATTTTCAAAAACTCATACTCCTTTTAATTTGAATTTGAATATCTTTATTGTCCACTGGGGTGGAAAACACATAAAACAACTACTGAGAAACTAACAGACAAGACAATGCACAAGGTCAAATTACATTAAAAGAAAACTGTCTGACAGGATTTGAACTGTCTGCCAGAATAATCCTCGCCTTCTTCCTTGCCCTTTCAAAAAGTTGTGTTAAGGGGTTTACCAACTATTTTTCTGTGCTACGAACACAATTCTAGAAAGTTTATTCTTAAATCTACAGTTTCGGTGACCATTTCCAGCAGGGAGATCGTCTGTATGGGAGGGCATAGCCCCACCAAAATATTCATCCAAACATTTTTGCATTGAATTAATAATAAAGTATAAGTGTGAGTCTGCATCAGCTCAGGAACTATTTGTCATGTCTGTTCTGGCAAGTGGAGTTGCAAATCAAAATCAAATTAATGAAAGTATAAATCTTTTAGTTTAAACATGCTCATGTTAATGGCTTATAAATAGTTCCGTTGTGTTTGTTCTGAGAACCTTTTTTCCTCACTGGAATTCCTAACTTGCAACATTCTAAAACAACATTTGGATGTTTTATAGACTTCAGGTAATTCTAAGATTGAAGATTGCATTCTATGTCTTTGTTGTGTGTACTAAAGTCTGTCAATCATCATTAGAGAGCCACTCTCATGCTGAATAACGCAAGGACTTTCGAATTCTGACAAAAGTTTGTCTGATGTGTTCATCGATTAGAATATAAAGCTCACAAAATGTTTATCATAAAGACCCAGAATCTGCCCTCCAGGAGAAAATTTGTCCAGGAGCTGCTGCACTTGACTCAACAATAGATTTTTCCACAAGTTTTAAAATATGCTAACTAAACAGCAAGGTCGAAGTTGTCTAAGAAGTTAAGAGTCGAGTTACTTTGTACTCTGTATTTTAAGAGGAGCTAACCTGGAGTCCAGAATTGTACAAAAGAAAGTTGTCCACAATTTTAACATGTTGACCATCAAACAAAACTGGCTCAATTATCATGTCTTGTTTAGTGCAAATAATTAATTATTTTGTCTTGGCAAAATTAACTGGCTAAAACGACACCATGATTCAAAGCCCTTAATGTTGGCCTGTTCCTGAGACAGAAGAAATTTAACACACATTTCAGGACTGTACTTATTCGCTGTTTATTGTGCACATTTTTACTTACTTGTCATCAAAATACTGGATCATTTTAGCAAGAACGTCAGTTTTCACTTGTACGTTATTGCACTGAATACACAGATGAAGCAGGAAAAACACGAACATCCTTAGTGACACAGACGCCTAAAGTTAAAATGACAAACCTGATAAACAAATGAAACACAAGTAACAAAATGTGATGAACACGATAAAAATGCTTACCATGATGAATATCAGAGAGACTTCTGAGATCTTCAGAGAATATGTGTTGGGTCCCATCTGACTGAGAGCATATTTATTCTGGGATCAGCCATATGCAAATAATCTTGTAATGGGAGGTTGTATGAATGTCCGTTGAGTGTTTGACATTTGCGTAGTATTCAATTCATATCACAGTTTAATTTGCAAATTACAATGATAAGTTTAGGTAGTAAAATAATTCAAACATGCTAACAACGAATGTCCTCTCTTCTGGATTCCTGCAGTAGAATGTTGTCCATCAATATTGCATTAAGTCACTTTTATTTAAATAGCGCTTTATGCAACATAAACTGTTTCAAAGCAGTTTTGCAGAAATAAAACAGGATTATGTCACAAAATTTCAACATTATGTTATGACTGTAAAACAGCTCTTCCGAAGATCATACAATTAGTTCAATGAAGTTGTTGTGTCAGTTTCTTATCCTGGGTCAATATTCAATTCAATACAAATTTATTTGTATAGCACTTTTCACAATACATATTGTTTCAAAGCAGCTTCACAGAAAGTGCATTTCAGAAATGTACATAGAAAAATACAGTTAGTTAATCATGTATTAATTTAGTGCATAACATATCGCCGGCGTTGAGTCATCTGTTCACAGGCGTCGAGTCGTCTCTTCACAGGTGTAGAGCCTGTACTCAAATTGATAAAATATCTGAAAGCCAATTCTCTGAGCACTGAGCAAGACAAAGGACTTAGACTATTAATACATCTGGACTGCTCTAAGATTTCATACAGGAAAATAGGTGCTCATTTCAGCTAAGTGGAAACTGCAGGAACTGAATTTTTTTGAATACCTAAAAGAATATATGTGCAACGAGCTGGATGGCGCCTTGTATGGCTGACACTGCCGTCGGTGTATGAATGGGTGAATGTGAGGCAATATGTAAAGTGCTTTGGTGGCCATTAGGTCTATGAAAGCGCTATATAAATGCAGTCCATTTACCATTTAATTCTCCTGGCAAATATTAACGCCATCATTTTGTAGTCATTGTTTGGCAGACAAATGGGTCTCCAGCTGTCAATGAAAAGTATGTCTTTTCTAGGAGTAAAAATGGGGCTAAGTGTTCAAGGGTTAGTTCACCCAAAAATGAAAATTCTGCCAGTTTTTACTCACCCTCACGTTGTTCCAAACCTCTATGTGTTTATTTGTTCTGCTGTACACAAAGGAAGATATTTGGAAGAATGTTTTAATCAAACAGATCTCATTCCCCATTGACTGCCATTGTAGGAAAAAATGCATATAGTAGTCAATGGGGAATGAGATCTGTTTGATTAAAACAGATATTCCAAATATCTTCCTTTGTGTACAGCAGAACAAATAAACACATAGAGGTTTGGAACAACATGAGGGATTTTTGAGTGAACTAACCCTTTCAGAGAACGGGGGATTTACAACAAAGAGTTGGGAAACAGTGGGAACACAGTTATCCGGACAGATAGTTAGTAACGTTAGCTGTCAACCCTCACGTTTTTTTCCGGGTTTCTCACGTACTTGAGCTCTTTTCCCGCTGCTTCTTCCTGTTTTAGTATTTTCCTGTAAAATATCCCGTATTTTAATAATCTCATAACATTAACATTAGCCCTTTAATCAGACCTGTAGGTCTCTGTTGTCCTGTTGTTACCCTCTTGCTTTAAGCACCGTTTTGCTTAAAAGAGCTAACGTTACTAACTACACTTTTGAAACACATAGTTACAGTTTTTCTCAAATGCTAAAACACATTTCACAAACGTTTCATCCATGTTCTCCAATGTCTAAACACAACACCCTTTTCTAAAGCTACATAAACACAACCACACCTTCTCCCTTCAAAACTCAAACTTTCACACCAAAAGAGCAGCTCGAAGCTTTCAAAAATGTAAACACTATACACATCATTACACACTACAGGAAAACAATTGAAAACACAATGCTCAATTTGTGAGAAGGTTCATTGTATCATAACTGCCAATGCATATTTTTAGAAACTTTACAGTAATGGATCTTCTTAGATCTCTGCAGAGGATTAATCATTTAGATTTGTGAGTTTCATATGAAGAGTATAAATCTATAGTAAATTCAGTACACTACTGTAACACAACTCAATGCAAAAACAGAATCTATTGCACACAACAGTACTCTTGAAAACATGATCAGGGTGTGAAGTTTTTTTTTACTGTAATTTATTTTATTTACACCACAATCACTGTGCGGCATCATGTCGCTGAGCTGCATCGGGCCACATCACCTCATCCACATTGCAGGCTATATTGTCTCTTGCCAGGCACCGCGGGAAAAACGCCCTGGAATGGCGGATCCATCTTTGGAAGTTCTCCACTGGGATGTCAACACACGCCAGTTCCATTGGCCTTAGGAGGTTCTCTAGTGTATGGTTGTCTGTCATAAACCTTCCATCTCAACGATGAGAAGAACTCCTCTATAGGGTTCAGGAAAGGGGAGTAGGGTGGCAGACAGACATTTACTGTAGTCTGATGAGGAGTCAGATGAGGTTGTTCTCACGAACCATATCCACAATGAGGGTTTCTTGTGCCGCTGTAAATATGGCAACCCTCACACCTCTATGTGGCATTCTTTCAACTCTAAAGAAAGAAGCGTGTTGTCAATTGACATGTTTTACAATACAGTAACAACTGATTTGAAACCAATAGACTACTTTCACATGCAGGCTTGAAAAATTGTATTGTGACTTAGAAAGCAATAGAGTACAATACCTGTTGTGTTACCTGAGTTTCCCACCATTAGCAACAGGTGTTTTCAATTTTGAGTTGTTGTGTGTAATGAATGACGCCAGATGTGTTCATTTTGTTCAAATATTGCTGACTGTGGCAAGCATTTTGCATCACATGAGCTTTCATTTGAGAATATGAGCAGAGTTCTTTTGCAACTTGTGTTTTAGCAAGGAAAAATGTGTTAAGATTTATGTGAACGGAGGATTGTGTTTTGTGAATTGTGTCTTCATGTGAAATGTGTTTTTGATATTGGAAAATGATGGCTAGATTTAGTAAATATGTTTAGACAACTGGTCATTTGGTTTAGAGGATTGGCTTTTGTGTTTTAGCATTTGAGAAAAACTGTAAAAGTATGTTACATGTGTGAATGGTTGTTAGCACTTTAACCGTTACTAAACTAGCAGCTAGGTGGAGCGCAGTTTACCTTTGTCCGGATTAAGTTAACGTAACGCACTGTGCTCCCACTCTTTGTTGGAAATTTCATATGGATCCAAACCGTTAAAAGAGCCGGTTTATCCACATACCGGTCCCTGGTTTCCCTATTAAACGTATCCCGGTAAATTACGCATCCTTTTAGGGATTTTAACATCTTTTTATATTTTATTTCTACCAACTCGGCTGCTTCTCCTCGTTCAACTTGCTGGTATGTTTACATTTGCTTAGCTGTCAACATGGCTGCCACGTGTGACGTTAGAAAGCACATGGCAAACATGACACAGTTGGAAATCGCAGACATAAAACACTCAAAATACTCATAAATACAGACGGAAAACACTCTTATGGGTTAATCTGTGTCTCTTATGAACAATCCATCAAATAATCATAAATCATTTAAGATGAATTTATACATTTTTCCATTTTTAGTACGGAGACGGAAACAGACTCACCCACAGCAGTTCTCTCTTACTCTGCTGCAGATCGTTCGTGCGCACGGTAGCCTATAGCGCCACCCGTGTACCCCATAGGAATCCCATTGTTGCAGGATTTATTCAAAGAACTCACAACTATATTATTTATCCCGTCACCTACGCATAATCAAATTAAAAAACAACAGTACAATAAGCAGTGCTGCTTATAAGGTCAATTCATTGCATACGACAAGCAGGGGGAAAAATGCGCATGCCCACTTCGGTCCTGGAATTCTTCAACATGTCGCCTACAGCAAAAACCATAAATCTGCTGTGCCTTTGGACGTAAATGTTTATTTGTTTGTTTTTTTTATTGCAAAAATAAAGTACAAATCACAAAAGACTAACAAAATATGCATTACGATACACAGGATCATAACATATAAACATAATACAATAGCCTACAGTTTTGCCAGGGGAAGCATATGAGCCGTTACAAGAGAAAGAGGACCATATGTTGACAGTTTCAATTGCCTTTTTGTTGTTGGAGCCAGAAATCAGATTAATATAATGTACAACTGTATGGAGAAAAAGTACAAAATTAGTTTGTTTGTTTTTGGCGCTGAATTTACATTTAGCCTATGAATGTGAATTTTTTTTGCCAAAATAATTAATAAATATATAATGAAGTACTTCTTTTCTTTACTTTGACTTCTATAAAAGCAAAATACAACATTTTTCCATAATAAGGCAAAGTCTTTATAAACATGGTCACTGATAAATCTGCTGAGGTTTTGCCAAAATGTTCTGGAGCAATACTAAAAGAGGTGCAAAACAGTTTCAGGGTGGTCCTCACAAAAAGAACAGTTTGTATTTATGTCTCTTTTAAAATTAACCATGTAATGACTAGCTTACATGCAGAAGACAATATTCCTCCGCCCAGGCAAGCAACCACCAAGAAAACGTGTTAACACCAATTCTCGCCCAGGACAACTGGAAGCTGCTAGGGACTGGAAGATACTGGCTGATCTTGATCAACGGCTTTTTCCACCTGAGATTGCTACCACTAACCTCCGACCAGATATTGTTTTGTGGTCTGGATCAGCACGCATTGTTCAGCTGATGCGGTAGATGAGGCACATGAGAGGAAGAAACTACGGTGTGCTCATCTGGTCACTGAAGCAGAACAGCAAGGATGGAGAGTCCAGGTTTATCCAGTGGATAAAGTGGCTGTCGAGGATTTGTGGCACAGTCTACAACCCGGTTCCTCAGAGACGTCGGATTCAGTGGCCAAGAGTTGCGTGCCCACTTGAAGCCCCTAGAGATGTCCCCTACTCGGCTCAATTCAGACGGTTGTGGTGCTGGTCCACGTGGGAGACCATATAGTTGCAGCCGTCGAGTGTGCTGATGTGCCAAGTAGCCTACACTGCAGCCGTCCCATGGTGGTCGACCGGAAGGGGAGACCATTTCACAAGATGTAAACAACACTGGCCCAGAAGCACTTCCTGTTTCAGTTTTTTAACACTACATAAAAGCTGGGATAAAATACAACCAACAGAACATTTAAAACTGAATCAAAAAGTTAAACAAACATCTTTAAGATGATTTTTTTACATGTGAAATAAAGAAAACAGTTACAAAATGAAACAGGAAGTACTTCTGGACCAGTGTTGTTTACATCTTGTGAAATGGTCAACGCGCATGACGTCACGCCCAGTCTCAGATTCGAGCCCGAATCCCTCTTATTTATTTTACTGTACAGGATTATAGAGGCAATTGCATGATCAGAGAAGGGCATTCAGCCCATCAGGCGATTGTTTAAGCATGTATGGGTTAGAAAACGCCTTTTTTTTTAAATGAAATGTTGCGCAATGCACCTTTAAAGCCAAGGTATTATTTTGAGGATTGAAGTCCAAAAAGTTAAGGCCACCAGATTTATAATTATTCATAACAACTTCTTGATATGTCGCGCTAGTGCGTAACGTTTACTGTTATTAGTTTACTGTTAGCCTGCGTATTATTAGCCTAAACTTTAAATCAGGTAATCTAGCTTTGATCACTCACACATTGAAATGTCAATGGACTCCATGACTCCATAAAACCTGAGAAGATGAAGTAGCATTATTATGCATAGTTCATTAGAAAATATTTTAAAATATTGGCTGTAGAGTTCCAGATGTAATTACACACCAGTAGGGGGCAGCATTGCAATGGAAATAAATCAGCAGGATTCTGAGGATACATACACGCAACAGTTCTGAGTGTGCATGAATACAACATTAACATACATAATGAAAGGGGAAAACTATAAATTTATACCAGCTAGTATATACAAGTAAGGTAGTCTTTAACTGTACTAAATGGAGAGCAAACAATCTTTTTTTGTTGGTGGAGAAGAAATTAACCACATGGTCATACTTTGTTTGAAAGATAAGCTATTATATTATATTAGCTTATTGTTTAACAGTTAAATGAAAACAGTATCTCACTCACAATCACAGATGTTTCAAACGCATACTTGCCTGTGTGATAAAAACTGTATTTATGTGTCATATGATTTAGAAATGTTACTGTAGGCCAACAACAAAAGTAATTTGATATCAAATTACTTTTAATGCTCAATATTATTACAAAAAAAAGCTTTCCCCCTCTAATCATAGAAAAATGAACAATAATTGTGTTTTCCTGCTATCAGCGTAATGAAGTCAAGACATGTTTGAGGATCAGATGAAAAACCGATCAGACACGTTTTATTTTCATCTCTCTCTCTCTCTCTCCCCCCCCCCCCTCTCTCTCTCTCTCTGTGATGAACATGTGCCAGACCTGTGAACTTTACCCTTTGACCCCTCAGATGATGGAGCAGGGTGAAGGAAAGGACTCTGTTTGAAGGTTGGCATTTACAGAGGAAGACTGCGGGTCAAAAGAAGCTTCTGAGAGAGCCAATGAAAGGAAGAAAGATGCATGAGTTTGTCATAAAACAGCATCTGTCTCACTGTCTGTTATTCTTGAGGTGTTTTGAGGAGGGTTTCAGTGTTCACAGGTGAAGCGTTTGATCAGATGAGGAAGAGCAGAGACATGATCCTGGAAAGTGTGAAACATCAGCCATGAATGGCTATGAGACAGATCTGTGAGAGATGAATAACCTCTGTTGTTTTTATAATGACATTTTGAGTGAATTATAATGACTATAGACCTTAAAAAAGCCGTATTAGCTCTTTATGAATCTATTTTGCAATTGAAAATATCCATAAATGCACCAAAAG